>JAFIRS010001579.1:0-330317 GCA_018342105.1 Gonioctena quinquepunctata
ATTTCGAAGACGAGGAGGCTTTAACTCCGAATCATTTTTTATTGGGTCTCCAGCCTAACAGAGAACAGATTTTTTTGCAAAGTTTCACAACTGGATCTGAGCATCCGAAAAAACTTTGGAGAATTACTCAGGATTTCAGCAATAAATGTTGGAGAAGGTGGATAAGGGAATATTTACCATTTTACACACGAGATCAAAATGGCACATTGAGAATAAGCCATTGGGAATGGATGATGTAGTGATCATCGTAGATGAACAAGTACCTAGGAACGTTTGGCTAAAGGGATTAGTCACAGCAATTTTTCCAGGAAGAGACGGCCGAATACGTGTTGCTGACATCAAAACCAAAAATGGTGTGTTCCGAAGGCCTGTGTCGAAGTTATGAGTCTTGGATGTGAGAAAATCGAATGAGGATGGAAAATAATATTCTTCATCGAGGCGGAGAATGTTATGTTGTTGATATTTTGCCTAATGCATTCATTTTACATTCACCTTGTATATTGAGAAAGGATTGTCAAGTAGACATCAAATAAAGAATAGTTCGAAAAACGTCACCCATTTTTAGTTAGCGAATTTTCTCCATAGAAGAAACTGAACCAGCCCCAAAGACTCTCTCGAAGACATTCAGAAGTCAAGTTACTGAAATTAACACCACCCTATATATAAAAAAATCCATCTTTATCTAGGGCCAATGCTTAATAATGAGCTCGATTATTCCATCAAAAGTGCGCCAAATATCGATGTTTTCAAATCAAGACTGAAGACTGCCCTCGTCGAAAAAAATTGCTACACACTCGATGAATTTTAACTTTAATTTCAGAGTCTCGTAAATTTTCATGATATATGTTTTTTTAGACGTGATATATATTGTTGATTTTTGTAAAAATAACGTCGATTTCTAATCAACTACTCGGTATATAATCTTAAGCAAATCAGTCTGACAGTTTTGAGTTTACGGTTGTCATAATCAGATTATCAAATGTAGAAATATTTTGTATTCTCAACTGAATAAACTCGTGTTGTTCACCACTGTGCTGTACATCAAAAGTCTCCGTAGTTAGGACAAAACTTCAACATATATGTATATATGTGTGTGTATGTCTATATATTTACTTTGTTTCCTTATGATATGATACGTTATGTTGTGATATGATGAGGATATATCTTTTAGTTTTACCACATAATACATATTGAGTAACTCCTGACGCTTTTCTTGTTATTGTATTTATAGAATGTTCTCTACATTATACTTGTTAACAAGTTGAAATTAATTATCATTATTATTATTATATTATACTTATCTACAAACGTTTTCGACCTTCGTCAATCTATGTATCAGAAATGCGTCGAACCCACAGAAAAATTCATTAATTGAGAACCATTCAAGATAACTCAATCAACGATTCCTTAGGCTTTAGCGCATCTTTGAAATAAGGTGAACTTGGATTCAATGTTCCATCGTCTACTACGTTTTTTTTTATTACAAATTTCAAATAATGGCATAAACACTCTTTCGAATGCAACACACTTCATTTCATTGCATGGCATTTTGAAGAATTATTTGCCGGAATATGGTCTGTGGGGTTTACTACGTCAAATTTGCGAGATTTGTTGCAGAATAAAATAAAGGAATCAAGTAGGCCGTTATAAAATTCTACACATTCATACAATCCTGAAAAGAGTTTCAACATAATGAACTTGTAATAGAAACAGGAGTACATCACGAAGGAAACAATTCTAGTAATCTCCACAAAAACTGGAAAGGATGATTACCAGGAAACAACATGGTTTTTCTGGTGTTGTCAAATCCGCTTTTTTCTAACATCTCAGGAAGATATTCGCGGAAAAGATGTGAATACCTCTCACCATACAGCACATTGTCGAAGAAGTTCTTCCCAAACATCGAACGATCATCGCTTTTGATGATCAACTGTCCCCAACCAGTAGGGATTTTCGATTGCAAAATTATGCATTTAATGTCTGTTGACCGACCCGTTGTTCTTTAACGTTGCTTCCTCAGAAAACATGATTTTGTTTGAAGTATTATAATCATCTCCAATCATTGCCATTCATTGAAATACAAAACGTATTTCTATTTGCAAAATCATTACTAAACAATTCTTGATCTATGTTCAGATAATAAGGGTGGAACTTATGTTTCAGTATTATTCTGTTCGCATTACTTTGTGGAATATTCGTTGTTGCTGCTGTTTTCCTAGTACGTAAGTGAGGATTTTTCTGTAGCATAAATAAAACTTGCATGAATGAAGACACCCATGGAGTTCTTGCTTTCGAATATTTTGCCTACATGGAATTAATAACGTTCAGAACACAGACGCTCTGAGGTATTATACATTGTGCCATGGTCGAATGTTTTCGAATACCGACAAAACCCATATTTCAACGAATAAAGAACAATTTTGGAGATTTCCAGGAAAAATCCTCCTTTAAATTTTTTGACTACATCACTCACTTCACCTTTGGAGTAAGTGACTCATCAGTGTATGGTTATTGTTGGAGTAACTCTACGTATTTAAATGAAAGCAATACAAATAGAGAAATTATGATGTGTTGTGGGAAATGAACTCCTCCGTTTTTTTAATCTATCCAGTCTACTGTTGAATGTACCTATCTTATCATCATATATTTATGTATCGGTCTCCTACTCGTAGTGTCTCTGTATCTTCATACATCAACAATTACGGTTTTTCAATTGTGTAATTTTTAAAATATATTTTTTATATTATTTGTAGCCCTGAGGAAGGCGAAATTCCTCGCCGTAACGTTGGCAATAAAATTGTAGATTGAAAGTGTTGTTTTTCTCAAATTGTCCGACTGCCCGTGAGAAAACTACGATAATAAATCCTCTGGACGTAAGAACCTAACAAATATTTTTTATGTTAAATTCTGCTCGCTAATAAAGGATTTCTGTCAGCTTCGCCAATACAGTAGAACATATTCACCAACTCGCGAGTGAAATTCATTATCAACAATGTAAAGGGGTTTCTCCCCCTATTATAAAACTTTGGCGCTTTTCACTATTATCGGTTTTCCTCGAGCGCCACCTTTTGGTTTATAGTGGAAAAGGCCACTTTTGCTCCGGGCAGTCTCAGTGAAGAAAAACACTCCAGGGGTCAATATAGTCGTGACACTGTAACAGGGCCAGCATGGCAGGCTTAAATTGCCTTTAACTGGGTTTCGGACCTGGGTGGCGACTGCGCACTAGATGTTTAAATTCTACTCAATGAAAGAATACTAAAAACAGGAAAAACAGGTATATTAAAAATAAAGAAATACAGGAAGGGCGGCTGACGGCGGCCTCAAGTTATCACAACAAATAAACACATAGCAAGCACTATATACAGATAAAGCGGGGAGGGTGTTTTCAAGCAAGCGGGGTAAACTTAGCAACCAAAAGCTTTTGCGGTGGGGGCGGGTATCGTACGGACTCGTATGCAGAAATTGCCAGCACAGCATTGAAATGAATATGTGCCTCTTACGATATTGCGCACATCGCATCTGTGGTACTTACAAACATTTCCTGATGTCTTTTACCTGATACAACATATTTACCAAACTCCGATCTCTCCGCTTCGGCAAGGCCCGGGACGGTCGTGAACTGCTTCGGTCTTTGGCTCACACTCTGGATACTAGTCGGACGCGTGACTGCTTCTACTAGGCTCGGCAAGCTACTCAAACTTTGAAATATGTCGAAACGGGCCTACAGCCGGCTTACCCCTCTTTTCCGAATACCTCTCGACCGACTTATATGCGTGCGCCGTTTTGTGGACTCTGTCGATTGCGATACAAATTATACTTCCACAGAATAATTACCCAGCTCGTAAAATCCTTTGTGCTGTGACGTCAGCTTGCGTCGTGCGTCTCTGACTCGACTCAACTGTACTTGGTGGCTTCTATCGGATGACTGAAAGTGTTCCACTCACTGCTTGTGGAATTCTCCTGAGTGGGAATCCTCGTGACGTGACGTCAGTTCGGTAGCGTGTGCTTCTGGCACGACAGGACTGCTGCTGGGGCTTCTAACGGATGACTGTATTCTCTCGTCGGCGTTTGAACATAGCCCAGCTTGTTTGATGAAAATAATTTCTCGAAAGTCGATAGCCGGCGCAGGTTATACTACGCCTATTTTAGCTACGCCTGGCGTTATTCGCGTGATTTCCGGAAGGCGTTCAGTCTGTTTATTAGGATAGATGTAATCCACGGATTTATCACGAACACGAATGGTATTTCTAGACCTATTATTACTGTCAAGAGGATTTTAATTCCTCACAGGGAGCTTTTGGCTGATAAATATAGCGGAAAAATAGTAACTTCCTTACGACAATGAGACGTGTACAATTATTGAAACTACACGGATGTGTCAAATTCCACGACAGCGGCTTACTAGATCTTTTATTTTTTATCTTTCGAAAAAAGTTCTTTATTTTGCAACAAATCTCGCGAACTTCACAAAGGAGACCCCATAAACCCTATATGGACAAAGAGCACTTGAAAACTTTCCTGCAATTATGCAACAAAATATAGGATGTTGCCTTCGGAAACGTCAAATTATTGCCACTTGTAATTTGTCATTTTCAGAAAATCGTTGTTGGTGACGGAACAGTGACTCGAATTCCGCCTGATGTCAAAACATACGCTAAAGTCTGAGAAATCCACTGGATCTATAGATGGAGATTTGGTTGATATATCTTGAATGGTTCTGAGGTTATGAATTTTCATGTATGTCCATGCACGACGCTATTTCGACAAACTAGTAGCGAATCCAAAAATATAACAAAAAAAGGGGTTTGGAAAAATAGAATTCAGTGGAGACCAATATCACTTCAAAGTTAACGTCTGGTGCGGAATTCTCAATGACATTATTGTTGGACCAGTATTTTTCAGAAAACCACGGAATTCTGCAACATACTCAAGAATGCTGCAGACGTTTCACTCCAATTATTTGGATGATATTCCTCTGGACATGAGAGCTGGAATTTATTTTCAACAAGACGGTGCATCATTCTACGCTAGACGTGAGAAGGTGGTTAAACGGAACATTTCCAAATCGATGGATTGGAAGATATTCCAATAGCACTCGGCCCGCCCGGTCACCAGACCTCACTCCTTTGGATTTTCTCTCATAGAGATATCCCAAACAGAAGGTATATTCATGAAAACCATTTCAAAATATACGTCATTTGGAGAATACTATCAGGGATTGTATTTGCACCGCCGTTCTATGCAGTGTATTATTGTCTTCAACAATGTTTTTTATTAATTATTCACTTCGGTATTAGTCTTCCCTGAAGTAAGATGTTTTATCAAAATCTGTTTTTTTGTTTAATTCATTCAAGCTCTGTTAATTTTTCTATAGTAATATTTCATTCCCAGAATATATTTATTTCGATGATTTTAAGTTATATTTGTAGGTCAAAACATCATCCGATTTTTTCCCTTCTTATCGCATATCATAATCGAAATATGCATTCAAGCCATGGAATATCCTCAATATTTCAGAATACAGCTTCAATTTAAACTAAGAGGAAAACTGGAATTATCTAGTGTAGAGTTACACTTGCAATAGATTCAGGAGAAAGGAGAAAGTCTGGTTTAGTGAACTGCTGAAAGGTTCCAGGTTCCTGAGGTCTTCGAAGCATCAAACACTTGTATGATTTGAGAGCCTCACCGTGTGATTTGGAATACCTTGGCTGATGATTTGATCAATACCACTGATTGATATTTAGGTTCAAAGAATGTCCCGCGATAGAACAGAAATACATTTTCATTTCAATTCAGCCACTGATAGTGAAATTTGGACCCTCAACTCTCTCGAGAAATAGTCACAAAATCTATGTCTCTGTATACCAGCTAATGGAATAATCAAGAATATATTCTACAGATCAAAACAACAAAACATAAGAATTTATTGATAGTGGATTGAATGAGGAAACTAACATCAAATATTACATTCAATAATTTTGCGTATTAACAAATTAGAATTAAAATTTCTATTACTTTCACATCGGTAATATAACAAGGATAGTCATTGAAATGTTATACGAAGGAATCCCCAAAAAAAGTAAGTGTGATGGTAAAATCCAATTTGAAAGAGAATCGCTAATACGTATCCTTTCAAATTACGGATACTTATATATGAATCATTTATTTAGCCCAAGACTAATACATAAAAACAGTCGATAAAATAAGTAGAATAAAAATATAGTTACATAAAAATACGTTGATAACAAACGGATAGTAATTAGCACATATTATAAATATATATATATATATATATATATATATATATATATATATCAGTGCGACTTTTTATATCCCCCCCTGTTGACTTTTGAACGGTTCGACACAGTGAGATGGGACAAAAACCGTATTTCGTTTCAACGTTTTCCAACTTCTTCACAAAATCAAGTATATGTGAGGATCTGAATGGTACCCTTACCTCGATAACTTTTGTCAAACAATGAGATAAGAAATATATCGAATGGCATTACCGGTCCTACTCCTTGAGAAGAGATACATTACAATTACCCGACAGAGGGCGATGGAGCACATCAACTTGAAAATCACGGAAGACATAGAGGTCGAGTTGCCCATCGTTGAGGAGGTAATTCAATTTTTATTTCAACTATGGTTGTTCTACGGAATCAAAATCGCAAGTGCGGCTATTTTTAGTGCCTCCCTCCCTGTTAACTTTCGAGCGGTTCGACATGGACTAACGGGACCAAAACTATTTTGAATGATATCATCGATCCTACTCTTCAAAATAGGAAAAATCGTAATTTCTCAATATATGGCGCGGAGGGGCACATTAACTCAAAAATTTCATAGAGGGTTGAGTGGCACATCGTTGAAAAGATAATTCAATTATCTTTCTGCCCATATATTTTTCTTTTATTTTGTCGATTTTTCATTACATACTGCATCTTGAACTTCTTTATTCTAGACATTCCAAATGCATATTGTGAAAAAATGTATTGGAGAGATGCGCACTTGACCCCGCAAGATATTTGTTTTTTTTTAATTGATGTGCTCCATCTATCGAGCAATCACAATGTCTTCCAGTTCAGGAAGTAATATCGGTGATATCATTCAAAACGGTTTCTGTCCCATTGATCTACGTCGAACCGTTCAAAAGTTAACAGGGGGGCGAGACTATAAAAACCGCACTGTATACACGCACATATACATACTTACGAACACATATCATTGGTCACTAAATGAAAGTTGATAATAGGTATCACCGTCGAGGTTTGCACTCACTCAACAGAAGACTCGTTGATTTAATTTTAAATACAGCAAGAGGGGATGAATTTTGTATGTAATAATAATAATAATAAACGTCTTTATTGTCAATAGAAAAAAAGAAAACATTACAATTTAATGAAACTGATGGCGAAGTCTAGCTTAAAGCTATTCTACTTAACCACCAGAGGGCAATTGCCCAAGAGAAAGAAAAATTATATATAAGGAAAAGAAAAAAGAAAAAAAAAACAATAACACGACAGTAGAGTCACATGAAATATTTTGGTGATGTTGGAAATGTTGGCTGGATCCACAATATTGGTGATTATAGAAGGAATACGATTTTTGTAGAAATGAACGAGTGCACTCGTTTATTCAGTCCTCTGAAAAAATACTGAATTTTGCTATTTGTTTGTTGTCGCATTCAGAATGAATAAATTATTTCTATCTCTGATGGTGTAATTGTCGTGTTCTGATACGAAAGAAAATTTTTCCTTCAGATACGGTGGAGCACTTCCTGTTCTTATTTTGAAGATGAAGATCACTGTTTGATATTGTAACATTTTTTCTACTGGTAACCACTCAAGCGTATTCAACATTTCATTTATGGGTGTTCGTTTAGTGCAGGATAATATGATTCTCATTGCTCGATTTTGCAATTTCTGTTATAGTTTCATTTCATTTTGTTGTAGTGGAAATAATATGGTGGGGCATTAGTTGAAGTGATTGAGAATTATTGTATTGTAAATATTAGTTCTTGCATGTTCTTTGAATTCAGAATCTCTATTATTAATTACTCCTAAATATAAGTATCCACTAGTTCAAGTGAAAAATTGTCGATTTTTATTTCACACATATTTTCTTTGACGTTTTCTATTATCCTTGTCATTACCTATCAACATGAATTTGTTTTTTTGCATTCACCTTCAATTGGTTGGCACAGTACCATCTGTATGTTTTCTATTATTTCGTTGATTATATTCACTACAGTCGTACAGTCTGTATTTGAAAAGTGAATCATTGTGACGTCAGCAAATAAATGATTTGAGCATATTCCAACAATATTCACCACATCGTCAATTGAAAATAAAATAGGGGACCAAGTACATCACTCTGTGGAACTCCCTGTTCGTTTATGGTTTCATCAGATGCAATATGTTCAATCTAAATTTTTGTCTTGGGTTCTCCAGATAATCAACCAACCATGCCAATGCCTCCCCAATAATACCAATACTTTCTAATTTTCTTTCCAACCTACCCCTGCCAATAGTTTCAAAAGCTCTCAGGTCGAAGAAAACTATTCCTGTCATTGAATGTTTATCCAAATGATTTTAGAAATCATCAAGCACACACTGCAAAGCTGTCTCACAATTGTGCCCGGCACAGAAACCCGACTGCACGCTATTGATTACTCCGTTCTGATCCAGAAAATCAAAAATTTTCTTATATACAGCTTTCTCTAATATTGATTGGTCACAGGTCATTAGCATCGCTGGAATTTTTCACCTAAGGAGTTGGTACAATTGTGGATACTTTGATATCACTGGAAACTCTACAAGTTTCAAAAGAGGAGTTGATGAGGTTCAACAGGGGCTGTGCAATATTATGGAAAAAATTCTACCGAAAATGGGCTACCTTTATGAGTCAAAGAGAAAATACTAGTTTTGAAGTAATTAATTAATTGGGAGCTATCTGAAACACGTTCACGATATCCACGTAAAATTGGATTCGATTCGATATGTATTCATCTTGAATGCTACTCATTGTTTTCAAATACAATATTTCATGTACAAACATCTGAGGAGGAGGAAGTGGGGATATAAATCTTCAGAACTTTGCGAACTGATTAGGAATTTGTGAAATATACCGAGTGTCAACGAATCTATTAGACAAGTCTCAACTTCTAGAATATTATTAGGTGTATCAAAATGAGATTTGGTATAGGTAAATGGTATTTGAAGAGAGGAGTTTTCGCATATTTTTCACATCCCGGTCACTTCTGGTTTCACCGGCAAGGGCTCCCGAGGAGGAAGTGAGGATATAATTCTTCAGAACTTTTCGAACTACTGGTTTCACCGGAAAGGGCTCCGGTTTTTAATTTTTAAATGGAATACCCTGTATATCGTGACATTTTAGGATTTCTGAGACAATTCTGGATCTTAATGTGATGATTCAAGAAGTTTTTACGCCCACTTAATTTTTTTAGGGTCATTTTTAATATTGCATCTAGGTGGCCATGATCAAACGTAAACTAATCTGAGGACCTCAGGTGATGTCAGAAAATGCAATCGCAAAGTTCAAGTGACTAGTGTGATAGATAGATAGATATATAGATAGATGGATAGATAGATAGATACGACAAGTTGGCAAAATTACATTTCCGTGTCTAACTATTATTTTTCAAATGGCGACCATTTTTTGACGAGCACTTACCGAAAATAGGATGGTATGCTCAAAAAGCAAAATACTCGGTACTAGGCCAACAAAATCATCATGCAATGAGAGAGAGAATTTTCAAGGAAGGCTTGGCGTCAATGTCGTTGGTAATAGAATAATTGGGACCATATTGTTTCAAAGTCTGTTAACAGGGGTTAGTTACTCAGGTTCTCTTCAAAATGAAATCAATGATCATCTTAATAATCCATCATTATCACTTTCACGGCAAATTTACTTTCAACAAGATGGAGCACCCCCTGATAATACCAGGGAAGTTCTCAATTACCTAATAGAGCATTTTAATAAACAAGTAATTGCAACCAATGGTTCAGTACGGTGGCCTGCTTGCTCACCGGATCTCACTGTGCTCGATTTCTCTTTTGGGGATGTGTTAAAGAGGAGGTTTACTATGCAGCAGCCCCAGTCACCCTTGAAATCTAAGAAGAATGAATTATACGGTCATTTAGAAGTATAACGGCTCAAATGTTACGAAACGTGTTGGAAGAAACAATTGAACGAGCTGAAATGTGTCTTGAACAAGGAGGAATGCACTTTGAAAATTTACAACAGTGAAAGTAAATGAGTTATTATCCATGGCACACTCGACAAAAGTAAATAAATCATTATCCAGTATTTTCCTTGGTAACATTTAATGCATGTTCTTATTTTTAATCCAATCGCAAATATATTGGTATCGTTAGATACGTTAATAAATCATTTTTTCGGATAGTGCTTGTCAAAAAATTGTTGCTATTTGAAAAATCATAGTTAGACACGAAAAGGTAATTTTGCCAACTTGTCTTATCCATACCTATCATACAAGTCATTTAAAATTTGCGATTTTAATTTTCTGACATCACCTGAGGTCCTCAGATCAGTTAAAGTCCGATCATGGACACATAGATGCAATATTAAAAGTGACTCTAAAAATATTAAGTAGACTTAAAACTTTTCAAAATGTCTCATTCTGATCCAGAATTGTCTTAGAAACCCGAAAACCTCACAATATACAGGAAGGTCCATTTGAAAATTCAAAACCAGAAGTGACCAGAAACTGGAAAATATGTGGAAACTCTCCTCTTCACATACAATTTATCAATACCAAATCTCATTTTGATGCACTTAATATTCTAGAAGTTATGACTTGTCTAATACATTCGTTGACTCCCGGTATACCTATAGAAGTGTCATTTTGAAATCTCGAAGAAGTTATCTGAAAATCATATTGTAACGAACCTAGGCCGGACCTGTCGCCTCACGTGTTGCCATCGACAGCGATGAGGTCATCCCCGGAGATATTCGAGAACCATCCAGTGCGCTCTTCCGCGGAAAACAACGGTCAATATTGGAAACAATTGGAACATGCCGTCGCCAACCGTCCGAATTCGAAACATCGAGAATGCTGTATCGGAGATAAATAGGAAAACCTCAAGTGGAGTAGGACAGTCTGAACGAGCCCATACCATCGAGCTATACAGTGGCGTAGTAATATAAATTAAGTTGTAGATTAAGTGTTAAATAAATTAGTTAAACCAAGTTAAGTTTATTTACGTTACAATTGGTGTCGGAAGTGAGATTTTGAAAATAAACAAGTGATCGTGGAGTGGATAGTCAGAAAAATAAATTGATAGACCTTTTTGTACGCCCAAAAATAGACAGTGGCCCGGTTTTCGCGAAGTGGACAATTGTGCGTGGGAATATAAACTGATACACTGTTCGCGTGAAACAGAAAATAGACAGTGGCCCGGTTTTCGCGAAGTGGACAATTGTGCGTGGGAATATAAACTGATACACTGTTCGCGTGAAACAGACAATAGACTGGTGGCCCGTGGAAAAGAATTCGCGAAGTGAATTTTAACAAACCGATAAACTTTTCGTGTAAAACAGACTGATACCTCGTCAAAGACAAAATGTGTTCAAGAAAAGTGCGCACTGGGGATTTGAAGGTAGCGCAATTGAAACAGGAATTGGAGGAAAGGGAACTGGAAACAACAGGTAAAAAGAAAGTACTCCAGGAAAGACTTGCAGAAGGACTCATACAAGAAGGTGAGGACACCGAAACATTTCTATTCGAAGTTCCCGGAGGTGATTTAAGTTTGGTAATGAATAAACTGGAAGAAAATGCTAGAAATCTGGAAGAGAAGCTTCAAGAAAATTCAAGAAGCCTGGAAGAAAATGCTAGAAATCTGGAAGAGAAGCTTGAAGAAAATTCTAGAAATCTGGAAGAGAAGCTTTCTAGAAATCTGGAAGAGAAGCTTCGAGAAAATTCAAGAAGCCTGGAAGAAAATTCTAGAAATCTGGAAGAGAAGCTTCTAGAAAATTCAAGAAGCCTGGAAGAGAAGTTCCTGGAAAACACAGAAGGCCTAAAAACAGAATTGTGTGGTGTGGCTAATTTTCTAGAAGAAAGAATGGGAACCGTTGAGACAGAGATAGATAAAATTAGGGAGCAAATGAACACGGAGGTAGATAAAATCAAAGATGGGGTCGAGGCAGAAATGGACAAAATAAAGGAAACGATCAGTAAGCTGGAAAAACGAATTAATAGTGCGCCCTCCACAGAGATGGTTAACGAAAATGCAATGCTGGACTTGAGTTTGAACTTGGATAAAGTTCAAGAGGGAATAAAAGATGTCAAGGTCATTTCAGAAATAGGGAAGCTTTCCATGAAGCCGCCTCAGTTCGACGGAAAAACTCCATGGGCAAATTACCGCCGGCAGTTTGAAGCAGCGGCCAAAGCAAACGGATGGAATGCAGGGGAAAGAGCTGTAGCACTGACACTTGCATTACGTGGAGAAGCGACAAATATTCTACAAACTCTCACCGCCCAAGAACAGGAGGACTATGATCAGCTGATTAAACATCTAGAATTACGATATGGCCACGCCCATTTGGAACACGTATACCACTCCCAGCTGAAAAATCGCTGCCAAAAATCGGGCGAATCCTTACAAGAATTCGAAACTGACATTGCACGCTTGGTTCGTCTCGCATATCCAGCCACACCAGAAAATGTAATGGAGCGACTAGCGGTTCAAGCATTCTTGGATGGACTCCGTGACCAAGAAACCAGACAAGCGTTGATATTAGCTCGTCCAACACATCTCGTAGACGCACTGGCACGAGCTTTGGAATTTGAGGCAGCAAAACAATGCTGCAAGAGCCAAAGTAAAGTTCAAACGATTGAGGAAGACTCACAGGAGCCTGCTAACTTGGAAGCTGCCATAAGAAAAGTGATAAAGGAAGTGTTGCCTGAGAAAAGACATATAAGATGCCGGAATTGTCGCAAAATTGGACATGTGCGTAGCAAATGTCCAACATTCATCGACTCCGATGCAGGAAAACTAAGAAAGGTCGATGAGAAGGGGCAATCGTCGGCATGTGTCCGGCAAGCCCCGGTTAACAACGCATATGTCGCTATGCTTCAACGACAGAACAAGGGTGTCTTCGTAGACGGTCTCATCAATAACGAGCCTTGCACCATGCTGCTAGATACAGGTGCGACAAGGACAATTCTCGGGCCTTCCTTTGCCAGAACACCGGAACGGATTGAACCGACAACTTGGAAGCTACGCACAGCAACAGGGGAGCCAGCTACTGTATATGGCGAGCTACCGATTGAAATAATTTTGGGCAACACTAAAGTGAAACATCAGGCATTTGTAGCGGACATCGAAGACGATGCAATCATCGGAATGGACATCATGAATTCCAGAGGGTTTGAATTGGATTTCAAAGACGGCGTCCTACGTGTCAACGGAGAAGAGCTGGTACTTCATGGGAGAAGTGAAGAGTTGATCCGTGTGCTGTTGGCTGAAGATGTAAGCGTACCTGAGAGGGCTGAAACCATTCTGGAGGCTCGCCTGGACGGGAGTGCGAGCAGTGGAGACGTGGTGATGTTCGAGCCCAAACTTCATGATGAGAAAATTGGACGAGGTATTGCACTAGGGAAGACCTTGTTGCGTGCTGACAAATTTGTGCCGGTAAGGGTCATGAATGTCAATTATTTCCCAGTGACCTTGAAGAAAGGAACAATTTTGGGGCACTGCTCGTCAGTTTCATCCGTGATCCGGGCGTACGAGGTACGATTAGCCAACCCAACAACTTGCCCACAGAACTAGAGAAATTAGTTGCCATCTCTTCCAAAGACATAAAACCAGCTCAACAGCCCAAACTAAGAGATTTAGTCAAAAGTACCAAGACATCTTCGATACCGGACAAGGAAAAGGGGTCGAACTAATGTGGTCCAGCACAAGATTGATACTGGGGTGCCCGACCGATCCGGCAATCAGCAAGAAGACTTCCTCTGCCAAGAAGGCAGAGGCTGACAAAATAGTCAGCGATATGGGAAAAGAAGGAGTTATCGAACCGTCTGACAGTCCCTGGTCCTCTCAGTCGTACTGGTGAAGAAAAGGATGGATCGACACGCTTTTGTGTAGACTATCGCCAACTTAATAATGTCACGAAGAAGGACAGTTACCCTCTCCCGAGAATAGATGACACCCTAGACACGTTGGCTGGTTCCACGATTTTCTCGACCCTTGATCTGAAGAGTGGATACTGGCAAGTAGAACTCGCTCAGGAAGATCGAGAAAAGACTGCTTTTACCATCGGCTCAGGATTGTGGCAGTTCACCGTTATGCCATTCGGGCTCTGTAATGCTCCCGCCACATTCGAAAGATTGATGGAAACAGTACTGAAGGGACTCTCATGGAACACGTGTCTAGTGTATCTCGACGACATAATTGTGGTCGGCAGATCGTTCGAGGACCACGTGAAAAACTTGGAGGAAGTATTCCTGCGATTGAGGAACTCCGGATTGAAGCTGAGCCCTAAGAAATGCCACCTGTTCCAAAAAGAAGTACGATACCTCGGCCACGTTGTCTCTGGGGAAGGAGTAGCAGTGGATGACCAGAAGATCAAAGCTGTTAAGGATTGGCCCATCCCAAAAGACATTCACCAACTTCGAAGTTTCCTTGGTTTGTGCACATACTATCGCCGATATGTGCTGGGGTTTGCAAACATCGCTAAACCACTGACCAGGCTCACGGAAGGTCAAAGAAAGTTCCAGTGGTCCGAAGAATGCCAAGACTCGTTCAGGAAGCTGAAGGGAGCTTTGATTAACGCACCTGTTCTGAGCTATCCCTTACCCAACGGGAAGTTCATTTTGGATACGGACGCCAGCAACGTGGGACTTGGAGCTGTCCTATCTCAGATCCAGGAGGGGCAGGAGAAGGTCATTGGTTATTTCAGCAAGACGCTCAGCAAACCAGAGCGCAATTACTGTGTCACCAGGCGAGAGCTGTTAGCTGTTGTAAAGGAGTGGAGCACTTCTACAAGTACGTGTATGGAAGAAGATTCCTGTTGAGAACTGACCATGCAGCTCTCAAATGGCTCTTACAGTTCAAAAATCCTGAGGGTCAAGTAGCACGTTGGATCGAGAGACTCCAAGAATTCGATTTCGAGATCGAACATCGAGCCGGAACTAGCCATAAGAATGCAGATGCCTTGTCGCGAAGACCATGTCCAGATGATTGCTCACATTGCCGACGAGCAGAAGAGAAAGAAGCAACACTTTGTAGAACCGCGGCAATGGATGACAACTGGAATGACAGCAAGATCCAGAAAGACCAAGAGAGAGACCCCGACCTTGGCTTAGTCGTCAGCTGGAAGAAGGGCAATCGAAGACCATCATGGCAGGAAGTCGCAGGTTACTCGCCGGCTGTTAAGTCCTATTGGGCACAATGGAACTCTCTTATTCTGGACAATGGGATCCTGAAACGTGTGTTGGAGGCCGATATTGGTGGGGAAGACAGACGCCAAATAATTGTTCCCAGGAACAGAAGAGAGGAAGTGCTGCGGGAAATCCATGATGGAGTCGCCGGAGGACATCTGGGAGTGACGAAGACCCTGCAGAAAGTGAGGCAACAGTTTTACTGGGCCAATTGTCAAGCTGACGTCCAGGACTGGTGCAGGAAGTGCGCTGTATGCGCTGCTAGCAATGGACCTCGAATACGCCCCAAGGCCCCGATGCGTCAGTACAACGTAGGCAGCCCGTTCGAGAGAATCGCCATTGACATCGCCGGCCCGTTTCCCGTATCCGACCACGGGAATAAATACATCCTTGTGGCAATGGACTACTTCAGTAAGTGGGCGGAAGCCTATGCCCTGCCCAACCAGGAAGCCATCACCGTCGCCGACGTCTTGGTGAAAGAATGGATATGTCGATTCGGTATTCCAATGGAGCTGCACTCGGATCAAGGCAGAAATTTCGAATCCAACCTTTTCCAAGAAATATGTCTACTGCTGAACATCCGCAAGACAAGAACCACGGCCCTACATCCGCAGTCCGATGGAATGGTGGAACGGATGAACAGGACGATCAACCGCCACTTGTCCAAGGTTGTCTCTGACCATCAAAGAGACTGGGACCAGTATCTTCATTTGTTCCTGATGGCCTATCGATCCGCAGTACACGAGTCAACCGGTCAAACTCCTGCTAGTATTATAATGGGCCGAGAACTGCGACTGCCTTGTGACCTGAAGTTTGGGATACCGCCAGGACAAGACACTGCGGGAGAGGACTACGTCAGCAAACTTCGGCAGAGAATGGACGACATCCACGAACGAGTCCGGTTGAACATCCAGAGTGCCAGCGATAAAATGAAGAAGACCTATGACATCAAGGCCGACGCTGGAGGATTTAAGGTTGATGACCTGGTTTGGCTGTACAACCCCAAACGTCGTCGTGGACTATCACCAAAGTTGCGGAACTCGTGGAAGGCCCGTATAAAATTGTGAAAAGGATAAACGACCTTGTGTACCGAATCCATAAGCCACCCCGAGGGAAACCAAGGGTCGTCCATTTCAACAGGTTGGCCCCATACGCTGGAAACCATGACCAAGTTCGCACCCTCAAGCCACCGGAGGATGATATGACGTTCGAGAAGTTTATGTCCTTGTATTCAAACGGGCAGAAAGTTCTACATGGGGTTACTAGAGAGGAGTCACGAGACTTTTCGAGGTGCCTGCTGACTACGCACTAGCGCACTGTGTGGCAGAAGATCTTCAACCTAGTTACCAAGAGGCATTCCCAATAGTGTTCTCCAAGAAATTTGGTCAACTCCAAACACTGCGGGAGCAGAATCCAGAAGTTGGTGGGGTGCTACAGTTGAAGAAAGGCCAGAGAAACATCTACTACCTAGTTACCAAGAGGCATTCCCAAGATAAACCGTCCTATGAAGATGTCTGGAAGAGTCTCACCAAACTAAGAGATACTATGGTGGACCAGAATCTGGTGGATCTAGCAATTCCAAAATTGTCCTGTGGTATTGATGGGTTGGACTGGAGAGTCATAAGAAGTATGCTGGAGGCGATATTCAGATCCAGCGGCGTCAAGATTTTGGTTTGCTGTAACCCTCTTCCACGACCGATCATGAAGACCGTGGAGTGTTACTTCCATCGAACTTCACGGTGCAGATATGGGGAGTCATGCAGATATCGTCACACTCCAAGGATGAAATTTCGGGACGAAATGTCTTTAAGAAGGGGGCAATGTAACGAACCTAGGCCGGACCTGTCGCCTCACGTGTTGCCATCGACAGCGATGAGATCATCCCCGGAGATATTCGAGAACCATCCAGTGCGCTCTTCCGCGGAAAACAACGGTCAATATTGGAAACAATTGGAACATGCCGTCGCCAACCGTCCGAATTCGAAACATCGAGAATGCTGTATCGGAGATAAATAGGAAAACCTCAAGTGGAGTAGGACAGTCTGAACGAGCCCATACCATCGAGCTATACAGTGGCGTAGTAATATAAATTAAGTTGTAGATTAAGTGTTAAATAAATTAGTTAAACCAAGTTAAGTTTATTTACGTTACAATATTTTCGGATCAAATACGTACTGCGATTGCGAATGGAATGGATACACCACAGATTTTCCACATTGGATAGTTGGTTGTACCCCAGAATATCTCAGTAATATATCACACGGAAATATTCTTTTATATTTCTTTCTAGTGAACTTCGAATCATGAATATGAACTCAATATCCCGAGTTCCGACAATACAATTGAGCAAAGTGTCAATCAGATATTTCCATATCTTTCCCTATTCGAAACTCCGAACTGTGAAGGAAGAATGCCATCATTCCATACAGAGTTTGAGAACAAACAACGAAAAGAACTCATTTGATGAAAAGGTTTATTGTCCAATATGAAATTATCATTTCGCATCCTACCAACAATGGTAGCAAAAAAGTTTCGATATTGATGAAAATACGCGCACTAATCTTATAAGAAATGGCATTCGGATTTTTTTTCTGGATTTCTGTTATTATGTAGCATATGCTTTTCTCATCAAAACTTCCAAAGCTAATTTGGCGCTTCGTGATACAAAGGAAGTAGATGATCAAGAATTCGAGTGTCATTGGTATCCCATTAAATTTTTCGTATGTTGTAGTTCATAGAATATGTTTGAAAACAAGTGAATATTCACAGATATACAGGAGTTTGGGATGTCTTTCATTTTTACTATTCAAATTGTGTAATTTTTTTTCGTTATGAAAGTGAGAAGAAAATAAAATGTTGATCAAAATCTAACGATCAAAATCTATAGAGTGCCTTGGAGAGTTTTTCTGATTTACCAAAAATTAAGGATAATTTCACCCCATGTTCATCTCGACCATTTTTCAAAAAAAAAAACCTATGGACCTCTGATATTTCCTGAATATATCAAAATACAGTGGCGTTGGTTGGTATTTGGAGTTATGTAGATGATTCTCAGGGTTTAGTTCATATAGGGTTTTCAAAATCTTATATCCCTTTTTTACTCTCTATTTCTCTATCTTCCACAATTTTTGATCAAATGATCATTTTCTTCCAAATGTCCATTGACCGAAAATCCACCATTTCCTGTTACTGCGTTTCTTCGAAGTAGCTCATCTCTTTCTGAAGAATACCAACCTATTATATTTGGAGAATTCCGTTTGATACCTGTAACAAGAAGAAAATGACGTTAAGTATTATTTTTTTCATTTGAGAAATATCTCAGAATTGTACTGATGAATAATTTTAGAATTGTTAAATATTGTTCGATTGAACATGCCAGAATTTGTGAATGTCGTTTCGTCTCCCCAAATGATATTGTGCGCAAAATTGTTGTTATTCCGCACTTTCCGTTGAAACCAATTACAGAATTGCAACCTTCTCTCAGGATCATTGCGATATAGTTTTTGCACGGCTTGGTATTTATAGTCATGGTGTCCGTGTCTCTTGGGTATTTTATTAACAGCACTTTTTGATAAATTGCATTCACTGGCCATAGTTCTCGATCCTATTTCTGGATTCATTCGAATTTGGGCCAGAACATTGATGTCATTGATAGGCTCGTTTCGTCGTTCATAAGGACCTCTAGGTTTGATGAATGAATTATGTGCAAGTAACTTTGTAGATAAACGTCGAAACATTTTAATATTTGGTGTTGTTCTTTCAGGATATAATTCACCATACCTTTGTTGCGCTTTGAACGAATTTCTATCTAGTTTTATGTACACTTCGTACATATCTCTCTTCTCTCCATTTGTGTATCTTACCATATCGAATAAGTTAAATTGAAATTACTCAGAAAAGTATTTAATGACAAGTTCTTGTGACACAATAATAAACGAAGTGACAAATAATATGATATTTCTTGTTATGTTCTTTTTTATCCACGGCCTACTACTTGAAAATAATACATTCAATAAACCTAGAGTTGTGTGTATGTTGGAAAAAACAAGTCTATCAACGATATCAATGTTCTGACCCAAATTCAATTGAACCCAGAAAAAAAATCGAGAACTGTGTTTATCAAAAACTGCTGTCAATAAAATAGTCAAGAGACGCGAATACAATGATTTTAAATTTGAATACCAAGCCTTGCAGAAATTATACGTAATTCAAAATTGATTCTGTAATTTGTTTCAACGGAACAAATGACAAATCCAACAATAATGATTCCTCGCGAGAAGATTGAGAATGTATTGGAAGGTATTCAAGGAGACGAAATGAGCAAATGTATAAGAAGTATGGGTTCCAGAACCGCAAAGTGCATTTTACAAAATGGTGGACATTTCGAACACTTACTTCATTAATGTTCATCATTTACTTTCGAATAATTATTTGATTTTTCTTTCATTAAATGATAGTTTCGTTTAATTATTATGAATTAGGTTTTTCACCTCTTGAAATTTGTAAATAATTATTACCTGTTTCTTGCTTTGATTCTGTTACGTTCCATTCAGTTGAAGATGAGTAAGTTGATTTTCTTATCGAAATGTATTGCATGTTGTTAATTAAAATAAAGGTACCTAAATGTAATACAGATCCGACCCAAAGAAATTTGGATAAGGGTCAAAATAACCTGAAAATCAACTTTGAATTACATTGTATGAAATATCGTTGAATTGAGCGTTTAAAGTTATTTCGAAAAGTGTCATAAAATATGCAGGTCCGTATTGAAAAAATTTGGTTGAGGGTGGCCCAGAGCGTACGAAACGTTGGATACAAAATCTGATTAAGTCAAAATGAGGATAATTTACTGTCGAATAAAAAACTCCATTGACATTTTTTGATAATATTCGAAATAAAGTGGAAAAAAAAAATCAAAATGACAGAATATACATTTCTTATGATATCTCAATAACCGGCCCTGATAATCCCGATTTGTTTGAACTGCTTGACAATGCTTCTATTAATGCAATTTTTTCTTCATTTGACCGACCTTCTAACTATTATGGTTTGAAAGTTACCAATACAATCCCATTAAAAAAGTGGCCACTATAATATACATATATATATATATATATATATATATATATATATATATATATATGCGAACTTATATATACATATATATATATATATATAAGTTCGCAGCATATGGAAAACTTTCTTATTATTGATTTCTCAAAAAAAACATTCGTGATAAAAACCTCTGCATCATCCCAAACCTGGAATGCAAACACCAAAATTGAATGTTATACGACCCCATACGAGGGAGATAGAGAAGCATGCTTTGTTTTCAAAATAATATGATCCCATCACTTTATTTCTCACGGTAGAATTCAAATTAATGGGAAAATATTGTTCAAAATCGAATGTTGATCCATAAATTCGAGTCATATGACCAATTTCATATTCCAACTTTTTTTTCCATTTTTTCCTCAGCGCCCTATACAGCATAAGGAATATTATGCTAGACGAATGGTATATTGTTAGAAATGATAGTATCACTCTCTGAATGTTTTTTCATTTCTCCCTCCCATCGGAAATCACATTAATTGAATTATGTGACGGAATTCCACAAAATCTTGCTGCAAATAGTAAATAAAACTGAATTGTCTCCAAGGTATAATGCCAAAATGAAAATGAATTCATTTTCACACTACGAATAACATCTTTTAAACAACGGATTTAAAAATTTTTTTTTTTTTTTCAAGCAAGACATCGGAAATCATCTCAATATTTTATTGAATTTTTTTGCGGCATTCAACGTACAAAATTAAGGTTTTGATCCACTCGAAAAATGTATTCACGTATCATTTATGAATTTCGAAATATTGTTAGTTGTTACATTCGACTTCGATAGCAATACCCAGCTTCCATAGTTTTGTTCTTTGAATTTTACTGTAAATGATTGAGATACAGAACATTTGCCGATCACAGTTGGCTTTGGAAACAAATTCATTTCTAATTGTAAACAAACCATTTTTGACGCATCAAGAATTACTCACAAATCTGTAGAGTAATTTCAGTAGTTTTTCAATTCAATCATGGCTGCTCGACTAAGTATACAGGAGAGAGTGGAGATCGTAATGGTACATGGTGACAATTACCATACTTGTAGAGACACTGCCAATATTTTTAATGAAATACATCCAGGTAAAAACGTTCATAATTCGACAATTTCAAGAATTTTGAAAACATTCAAGGAATCTGAATCGGTTCAAAAAAAAATACAAAGTGACACATAAACGACCGATAACTGAAAATGAAGAAACTGAATATTATGCTGTCTACGATTGAAAATCCAAGAATTTCATTATCGCAAAGAGGAGAAAATCTTGGTATGTCCGATCGATCAATGAGAAGAGTTCTAGGTAATAATAAATTCAAACCGTATTAACCAAAATTCATACACACTTTGAAACCGAGAGATCCGAATAATCGCTTGGATTTCTGTTTCTGGTTTCAGTCTATGATTGAAGATGATAGACAGTTTTCGAAAAAAATTCTTTATAGTGACTAGACCACCTTCACAACAAATGGGGTAGTCAGCTCCCAGAATTGCAGGTGGTGGGCAGATAATAATCCCCATTTCAGGATACAATGTAGAGACCAATATCACTCCCAAGTTAACGTCTGGTGCGGAATTCTTAATGACATTATTGTTGGACCAGTATTTTTCAGACAACCACTGAATTCTGCCAGATACTTAAGAATGCTGCAGACGTTTCTCTCCGATCATTTAGATGATATTTCTCTGGACATGAGAGCTGGAATGTATTTTCAACAAGACGGTGCATCCGTAGAAGTGAGAAGGTGGTTAAACGGAACATTTCCAAATCGATGGATTGGTAGATATTCCAATAACGCTTGGCCCGCCCGGTCACGGGACCTCACTCCTTTTGATTTTTTCTTATGAGGATATCTCAAACAGAAGGTATATTCAAGAAGACCATTTCAAAATATACGTCATTTGGAGAATACTATCAGGGATTGTATTCGGGGAATAGCTCCCCAGATACTAAGAAATGTTCATGATGCAACGCACCGCCGTACTATACAGTGTATTGAGAATGGAGGACTCCACGTAGAATGAAGCATAGGACATATTTGTTTCAAGAAATATTATTTGTATTGTGAAAATAAATTAATTGGCATTCTGGCATCATACCTTGGAGACAATTCAGTTTTATTTACTATTTGCAGCAAGATTTTGTGAAACTCCGTCACATAATTCAATTAATGTGATTTTCCGATGGGAGACAGAAATGAGAAAACATTCAGAGAGTGATATCATCATATCTAATAATATACCATTCGTCTAGCATAATATTCCTCATAGTGTACAGGGCGATGAGGAAAAATGGGAAAAAAAGTTGAAAAATGAAATTGTTCATAGGTGGCTATCATTCGAATTTCTGGATCAACATTCGATTCAGAACAATATTTTCCCATAAATTTGAATTCTTCCGCGAGAAATAAAGTGATGGGATTATATTATTTCGAAAACAAAGCATACTTTTCCATTTCCCTCGTATAGGGTCGTATAAAATTCAATTTTGGTGTTCGCAATTCAGGTATAGGATGAAGCAGAGGTTTGTATCACGAATGATTTTTTTTTGAGAAATCTATAATAAAAAAGTTTTTGATTTGTTGAAGTTATAAACAGGATGTTCATAAAATCAGATGTGGAATCATCTGCGACTGAAAGATAAACTTCAGTCACTATCTTCCATCGTCAAGATAACCTCTTGTGGGGTATTCATGTTGAAAAGGGAAACATTCTCAATTAAATATTGATAGAAAGATTTTTCATATGCTGCGAACTTTATGCCGGACACTGTATATATCTTGGACATAAGGAAGGAAAAACGAAAAAACATATACATGGTTCAAACAAAAAAATTAATATATATATATATATATATATATATATATATATATATATATAATTGTTAAGTTCCCATTGGAACATTCTACTCGGTGATATAAATATTAACCTATTCTCGGACGATAATGCTACCTGGAATATTTCAAATATTCTCAGTGAATTGGACATCATATCCACAATCAGTGGTAACATCAGAATACAAAGAAATTCAATGTATAGATCATATATTTCTCAGAACACATTAAAGAGATGTCCGAAATATATGCTCAACATTTGTCGCTTAAAACGCTCAAAACCAACAAAAAAAAAACATACGTAAAAATATCTTTCGACGAGTTAGTCTCAATGAATTAAAAAATCTAATTATGATTTGAACTGGAAGGAAAACCTTGTTTACCAAAACGGTAATCAAATAAATTGGAAAGTATACTGACACAAACAAAAAAAAAAAAAATATGGATAACCCAAGGTTTTGGTAAAGTTTATAACGGAAAGAGGATCTATAAAAAATATCAAAAAATGAAGATTCAAGAGAGAAATTCATCAGCTACAGAAATGAACTGAATGAATTTAATGAAAATTTCTGAACAGAATTAGTACAAAACTGAAATAGAGAAAATCAAAAATAACTCGAAACACATGTGGAAGCAACTAAATAATAATAATAATCGACTTTATTGTTTTTCAATAGAGACATGTACTTTTGGTTTGATAAAGGAGTTGATTACTGAATTACAATCAGCTTAGGTAACAAAAGTGCTAGGTTTTTCTTCCACTCAAAAATAATCTACGTATTCTAAGACGAAAACAGAGATGAATAAAGAAAGAATTTGGTGATAGCAAATGATTGATATGTATTTGGTAATTCATAATTAAAGTTGATTTTCAAACAGAAGGAGTTTCGATTTTTTTCGTAAAATTGAAAGTTTTGAATTTTTTATTTCTTTTGGTAACAGGTTAATCAATTGGCATATATTATAACTAAATGATCGCTTGAAAAATTCTGTTTTGAAACTAGGTGGTGTAAAAGTAGCTTTAAATCGGATTATGAATATCGGTACGAAAAGTGATTTTCCTGTACATGTAGGGCGGTATTTTAGTTAGTATAATTTTTTGATATAAATTATCAGCATTTAATTTCCGTCTGTTTTCCATTGTAATCCAATCCGTTTCACGTAACTTATGGGATATTCTTTGATATTTTCTAATACCGTGAATGAGCCGAAGACACGAGTTCTGCACTTTCTGTATTTTCTGAGCATACTGTTTAGTTAAACATGGGCCATATAAAAAGTTCGAATAATCAAAACGCGATAAAACTAGTGCATCACAGGGAGTTGTTTTCGTCTGTTTTGAGAGTACGTGTCTGATTCCATATATGAGTTTCCCAGAAGAAAATGCAAGTTGTATTCGTTTGTTTATATGTTCCTCAAACCGCAAGTCGCAATCGATTGAAATCCCAAGACATTTGAATTCATTTGTGGGTTGTAGTGAAACATTATCAACCGTAATTGTGGGATATCCACTTGCTTTTTGGTGATTCACTTCTGATCCAAATGATGATATTTGATTTGGTGGCATTTAGTGTTAGACAGTGGTCTTTTGCTGACCCAACGAACGACTCGACATCATTGTTCATAAGTGTGCATGCATTTTTTACACATTAGGGGGACAAGCTGTAGCAGAATTGAGTGTCATCGGCATGAAGGTGGACTCTACAATGTTCTAGACAACGTAACATATTTGATGAATGAACTGTGAACAACATTGGACCCATTATAGAACCCTTTGCCACTCCTGACTCAAGTCTTATTAGTTCTTATTAATTCCATCCTGGCATACTTTTTGTTCCTTGTGATTGATGTAACATTCGAGAAGTCTAATTGCACTTCCCGATAGTCCCACATTATGTTATATCGCTGAAAGTAGATCGTAGATCAGAGTATCAAAGGATCGACTGAAATCAAGACGTGCAGGTACAGGTAGCCCTAATAATGTCGTCCACGATGTGCAGTAGAGTAGTGGCTTAACTATGACCTTTGCGGGAACACAGAATGTGTTTCCGCTAATAAAGAAAACAGAGATGAATTCTTAGCTGTTTTTGAACTGCCCGTTCAAAGATTTTTTATAATGTTGGTAATACACTAATTGCACGTAAATCTTCATATTCAGTTGGGTTAGATTTCACCCCGAATATAACTTGTATCCAGTAATATTCATCAGATGATCCTGTATTTCCGCTTTCAACCAGGACTCACAATCTGTGAAAATATCGGAACTCTTCCGTGCTATAATATATTCACCTTCTAATTATGATGGTATCCGAGATCTGGCATTCAACCCACCTATTCAAATAGTTCAAATCAAATTATTTCAATTACCTATACTTGGACAAAAACTATTTCATCTTATCAATGTACGTTTCACAAGCAAAAAATGAATATATTACAAAAAAGTAAAAAATTGAGAAAAGGAACAATCCTAATCTCACCCATATCTTAAAGTTAGCAAAAACAATAAGTGGGTAAGAATCAGCTACACCCATGCTGTCGACGAATTTTTCAATTTATATTTATATGGTTGAAACTTGGAATTATAATGGTTGAGACAGCTTTGAAGTGTAAAGTGAATGATTTGAATTCGAGATATATCATCAAAAACATAAGTATTATTCGAGGAAGAAGAAAGAAAAGTACGAGAGTGGACAAAGATCAATATTCGAGTGAAAAGTCTATCAAAGATCACCTAAGAAGATAATTTTGAATACGTTTGCTTCTTCATTGATTTTAATAGAAATAGTTCCATGGTTGTTCAATACTTTCTCATTTTTTCCAAGTCTTTTGATGGCGGCCGTGAGAATTTGCCGCTGCTGATTTGTTAGATCCTCCCTGATGTCCAGTATTCTTTAGAGATTTCTTATTATGGGAAACATCACAAAAATAGGATTGGGGTGATTCAAATTTGTTAATTTCATCCTATGGCAATTCTCAAGGTTTACATGATCAATATCTAGTTTCATTTTGTTTTTGAAAATATTAAGTAGATTAGATCTACAATTTTCATTGTGCTCCTCTGAGACACCATATACTATGATGTTTCGACATTTTCGGTACTGATCATATTTTTCTTGTTTTTCCATGAGTGTGTTCATTTGAGCTTCTTGATTTTCCAGTTTCTTCAACATACTCTCATTATTCTCGTTCAGCGATTGAATTTATTTCAAGAAGCTTTTATTTAGTTTCACCTGTCCCGGTGTCTGTCTGTCTGTGGTCAGTGTGACAGTGTGTCTGTCTGTAATGACATCTTGCAAGTTGAATTTGGCTCACTTCTAATCGTCCGATTGATTTGAAATTCAGGTGGACATAATTCCAGTGACAATGCATTATGAAATTTTGGTTGGGAAAAAAAACAAAATTGCGGCTCCAATACGGCGAACAATTTTTGTGATTATGGTCCAATTCCATTCAAAATTGGTATGTGGGGGTTTATGGGGTCGAATATTTTATTTTACAAGCTCTCATTACAAGCTTTCATTCAGTTTTACTTGTTAGTTCGTTCGTTAGTAAGTTTGGATCAAAAACGAGTCTAAGTCTTGAATGACTGTGGTTTTTTGTGGAGAAACAACGTTTCTTGACATGTTTTTTGGGTAACCTTCCACAGTCTGGAAATGCCCTTTCTACACTTGTATATATTTTCCTGATTATATTGTCATTTTCAGACTGTGGAAGGTTACCCAAAAAACATGTCAAGAGTCTGAATCATTGCTGAAAATTATTAAATTTTTTCTACAAGCTTTTATTTAGTTTCACTTGTTAGTTCGTTCGTTAGTCAGTTCGGGTCAAATCTTGAAAGTGAATATTGACCGACTTCTAGTCGTTCGAATAACTTGAAATTTGGTAGGTATTCATAATTTCGGTAACAATGCTTTTTATAAAAATTTCATCAGAGACAAAAACAAAGTGTCGCCTCCACGAGTGGCGGACGAGATTTGTGATTATGGTCCGATTCGATTCAAAATTGGTATGTGGGGATTTTGGGGATCGGAGGTTATGAAATTATCGCCAAAATTCATGAATTCAAGGACGAGTTTTGTGATTATGATCCAATTAGATTCAAAATTGGTACAGTTTAACCATTTCCAATTGCAGAAGCTGTTTCTCCAAGGAATAAATCAAAAACTCACTTCGCTTACACGAGCGTATATGCGAAGTAGCGGAACGAAAAATAATGTGTACTACTCGTAAACATTCTCCGTCACCGAACGGAAGGTCAAAAAGAGATCAGAAGAGCCGACAGTCAACGTGGGTTCGGGTGACTGCTGTCTAGTTCTACAGTAGATTCGCCTGAGCCAATCGAAACGGACCGCAAGCTAATGATAATGCTTGAAGGTGTGTCGATAGGTTGAGAGGCCAATAAAACTAATAGATCACGAGTTTATTTGTGTTTCAAGAGGTCAGAATGAATAAAATCCAGTAGTGTCCCTGGTCTGGGATCAAAATAGGTTTTGAAATATTTTATAGTTCTGTTGTGTATTGCTAAATTTTTTGTCGAAATTTTTAAATTCAAGATGGCGACCCAAAGATGGAAGACGAGTTTTCTGATTATGGTCATATTTTATCCAAAATATTTATGTGTGGGTTTCCAGGTTCGGAGATTATGAACTTTTTGTCAAATATCTATAAATTCAAAAATGGTCAGATTCCATTCAAAATTGGTGTGTGGGAGATTTTGTGGTCGGATCATGATTTCTTTCAGCTCAAAACTTACAGGGAAGAGACCTTGTGATAACGATGCTCTATTAGAAATGATCAAATTGAGGTGAACTAACTAAAAAGCAAAAAATAAAATAACTAATAACCTAAAAACCTTTATAAAGACAAGCTTTCATCCAAGCTGCGTACTGAAACGTATGAGATGAGTTTAAGTCATTGCTTAAAATGATTTAATTATTTTTTGTTGAATTATTTGGTTTCGAAAATATTGTCGCACGAATTGTAATAAAATTAATACTTCGACAAGTTGTAACTTATCAACCAATCATCCAGTGAAATTAATTGGTACCCACTTTTATGAATACTCCGTAAAAATCAAATACTTCGACATGTTTTCACTGTTTTCACCGATCACTGCCCAATCCAATCAATTGGTACCTACTTTTATGAACACTGCGCGCGACAAGCTTTTCAAAACCAAATAATTCAAAGAAAAATAATTAAATCAATGTCAGCAATGACTTAAACTTATTTTATACGTTTTAGTACACGGCTTTGATGGAAGCTTGTCTTCAAAAACATTTTTCATCAGTTATTTCATTTTTTGTTTCACCTGTCCCGTTGTATGTCTGTGTGTCTGTCTGTATGTTATCAAATCTTGACCCACTTGTAATCGTCCGATTGATTTGAAATTTGGCTGGTGTACTCCTCATTCCCGGTGACAATGCATTATAAAATTTCGGGAAAGAAACAAAACATTTTTTGTGATTATGGTCCGATTCTATTCAAAATTGGTATCTAGGGGTTTTCGGGATCGGAGATAATGAGTTTTTCATCGAAATTCCAAAATGAATAAGATAGAAATCACTGAACTGGTTATTTAACATCATAAATTCTGAAAAATAAAGAATATATAAATGAAAACAAGTTTCTAAAACAAGCTTTCATCAGTTGTTGATAAAAACAAAATCAAAAGTTAAAAATAAAAACCATGAAAAAACACTTTTATACAAATGTACTAAAACGGAAAAAATAATTTATTTCATTGTTTGATCTAGGTTATCCTGTGAGTAACAGATTCAAAAGCTTGCCACGTATATGAAATATGTAATCTTGCGCGTCGAAATTTTCAATCTGTTACTCACAGAATAACCTAGATCAAACAATTTTTTTTTTTATAATTACCATCCATATTTTTTTTCAAGTGTTTCCGTTATAGTGGTAGTTACCTGATTGATGAATTCTCCGAGAGAGCAAACTTGCAGAACTAAATGTCTGCAGATCATCCTCACCCCGCTTATTGGCTAGTGTACCTATCTCAAATTTGGTTTTATGATTCGAATCAAGTACCAGTTTAGCGATGTAATATAAAATGATTCTTTGTACACTATTTCTGCTCACTAACAAAGCTTATAAAATATTATTATTTATAAATTTTCAACACTTAGCAAACTTTCAGACATCACAGTAAAACATGTCTTACCCTTTCGAGACATTCGGGTGGAATAGAATAATGAAATGAAATAACATATGATTAATCAACATATATTGAATAAGTCATGAATAAAATGGGAATCCCAACATAGAACGATTTGGAAACAGCTGAAGAATTGTCAAACCCTCTACACGGCCACTAGTTACGAAATAGGTACTCAGTTCTTTGTTCCTTCGTCCTACAAACAAGAAAGAAATCATAGACATTATCAATTATTCAAAGAACAACAAATCTTCCGGGAACGCCTTGATACATTGCCAATAAGATAGCATCTCATGGTAATTTTTAATTATCAAAATCATAGAAAGAAAAACCTGTCCCTTGAAATATAAAATTGTAATAATTCAACCGATTCACAAAGCCGGTAATGAACAGGTGACTTCTCCCTATTGACCTATATCTTTTATTAATAATTTCACCAGAATCTAGAAGCCAGAATTTAAAAAAAATATGAATTACTCTCTGGAAATCATTTTGGTTTCCAGAAAAAAAGTCAACTGAAGATGCTGTTTTGTGTCGAATTCTCAAATTGTTTGAGGCGCTGGATGAAGAAAAACCATCAATGCCAGTATCCCTAGATCTCACAAAGGCTTTCGATACCGTGGATATAAACATTTATTAGGAGCCTTGCAAGATATGGGTAGTGGAGAAAATGTCGAAAACCTCTTTGCAAGCTACCTCACAAATCGCTAACAAATCGTTAGGATCAGTGATCAGAGAAGTAATGAGAGAACATTGAGTTGTGGTGTGCCCCAAGGTACAGTCCTAGAACCAATGTTCTTCTTAATTCACATTGTTAATCCACTCAAAATCGGTAGCGCAGGGACCATTTTCAGTTCTGCAGACGAAACTTCAGTATTCTATGGTGGAGACTCTTGGGTTGAACTGAAGAATGCAGTATTTTGAATAAATCCACCTTTTATAGCTTGGATTTTTGTTTGTGATAAACTACTTGCAGATAAGAGAGAGTTAATGGTTACATATATTGTATAAATAACGTGTACAGATAAATCAAAACTTGACTGACATATCTATATTTATGTGACAACCTCATAACACAAACAGAATTTTATAATCCAGTGAATATAGATAATATGGAGAGATTATACATTTTATATTCAACACAGTAGAGATAGACTTTCAAAATATAATCAATTGGTTCAATCATAAACTGCTCAAAACTAATTTTGATGAGACCATGTTTCTCCCAATCAACACTTACATAAATGAGCTGCCCACTTACACTTCAATGAAGATCATTATGTTGAAGTAAACGCAACAGATAGGGTTAGATATCCGGGAGTTACCGTCACTTAAGATTGGACCTTCATATACCGCATATAACTGAAACTCTGATAACCATAAATTTAAAATTATCACTAAACTTAGGGACTGACTTAGTGTTGTGATAGGAATTCAATATTTGTATAGATAGTTTGCCATGCTATAATGTTGAAAACAATTGTTGATTGTCGAATTGAATTTGAAGTTGATATCTAAAACTCCTGTATTTGAGAATGAAGTATTTTTTTCACGTTATTCATCAGTACAGGTGATTGAGTATTCCTCACATGATCGAATTGATCTACAGTAGGAAGTCAACAGGCTATGGGTCCAGATCACTGATCTCATTGTAGAAAGTTACTCCTGTGTTGAAAGCGTATGTTTCAATTCAACTGAATAATATCAAAATAAGTTTCTGTGGAGCTGACTGATACACTGAAGAGGGTCGTAGGTACAGTAAGTTTGATGGAAAAAATCACCGCCAGTGGAAATTCCAAATGAAATGTGCTCTGGAAGCGAAAGGCATCTTCGAACCAACCGACGGTGCTAATCTGAAGCCAAGTGGAGAGAATCCTCAGGAAGTGGAGAAGTGGAATAAAAAGAATGTTCACCATAACTCCTGCCTTAGAACTTTCCCAGATTACACAAGTGGAAAGTTGGCAAATTCCTATGAAATCATGAACAAATTAGACTCAATATATCAACAGAAGTCAGAAACCAACAAAATGATATTGCACGAAAAATGCCATAAATATAAAATGAGTCAGAGTGATTCAGTAGCACATGTTGCAAAAATCGAGAATCTTGCCAAAGAAGTGAGGGAAGCTGGTGGAACAATCAGGGATGCAGCGATAATGACAAAAATTTTGAGTACTTTGCAAATGAAATATCATACAAGCCTGGTTTCCTTTGAACGATAGAAAACAGACCATTGCGAATTTAACTACACGTTTCCTTGATGAAGAAGCAAATCAGCCTTGTCAACAGTGTCTATAAGCAAGAAGAATGTTCCTGAAAAAAATACAAAGTCAAAATTTTACCGTTACTTCTGCAGAAAAACTGCCACTTTGCACGTTACTGTCGAGCAAAGAAGAACAGAAAAGTTGAAAATAAACCTTCCGATATTAATCCTCCCGTAGGTTCAGGGGCAATTTCATCCACTGCATCCATTGTGGATGAAGAATCTCATCATCAGATTTCTGGATCATAAATAGTGGAACTTCTGCTCATTTGACATATCGTCGAGAATTTTTCCACTAGTTTGAAGAAATAGCCAATTCTAATGCAGTCATACTGGGCAATGATCGAAGATTATTCGTAAAAGAAAAAGGCATGGTTGAGATACTAAAATACATAAGTGGAAGCTGGCACGTATCAACGATAAATGATGTTCTGTTCATTCCAGACCTAAGAAACAATTTGTTTTCTGAAGGGGTCATAACAGAAAAAGGAATGAAAATAATAGAGGAAGGCAATGGAGCTGATGTGTTCATTGAATGAGAACTAGTTGCATGTGTTGTTCGGAAACCCAACAACATCTACCGAATGTAGTTCCACACAGTGACTCATGAAGACAATATTGATCAAGTGGTCAGTCTCAGAATGGCGTGAACGTTTGGGACATATAAGTATACAATCTCTCAAGGACATAGTTTCTAAAGAATTGGTATCAAGAGTGGAATTCACTGACACTGACAAGTTTTTCTGTGAAGGTTGTGTATACGGAAAGCATCAGAGTTTTCCTTTTCCAGGTCGTACTTACAGGAATATAAAACCAGGTGAACTAATAGATAGTGATTTATGTGGTCCAATAGAAACTCCATCTGTATTAAGTTTTTTTCAAATATTATTTTTCCGGATACAGAGTGGTATATTTTTCATCAAGAATGAATCAGATGTCTTGGGTTGATTCAAACTTTCTGCATTTTATCGAAAAATTAATTTGGATCTGTAAAGTTACTTCATGTTGACAACGGGTCAGAATATTCTGACAAATATTTTCACCAATATAAATGTATCGAAATGGAGGAAACAGTCCATATAGCCCACAACAAAATGAAAGGGCGGAACGTGACAATGGAACCATTGTGGAGAGTGCTCGATCAATGCTACATGCCGCAGAATTTCCAGAATAAACTCTACCCCTCACGAACTTTGAACAGGAGAGAAAAGTGATTCCAGGTAAAATTTTTGGATGTGAGGCTTTTGCTCACATTCCTGGTGGAAAATTCGAGAAATTGGATCCAAAGAGTCAAAAATTAATATTTGATGGTTGCAAAGGAAACTCCACAAACTGCAGGCTGATTGACTTGGAATCTGGAAAGATAACAGTGTCACAAAACGTCATTTTCGACAGAAAAGTCAAAGGGTTCAGACATCGAAATTTTCAATTTCCATAGATAAGGACTCGAACGATGTCATGATTTTACCAGAATCTCAAAAGGAGGGAAGTCAAGAAACAGTGATTGATATTCGAGAGGAAGTCCATAGCTCAGCAAGGAATGAAAAGCTTCCCAATAGGTTCGATAATTTTGAACTGAATTATGTTGGAAGAGACATTCCAAATACATACAAAGAGGCCATGCAAAGTAATTAATCACAGTTTTGGAGAACTGCTATAAAAAAAAAAACTTGAAGCATTCGACGAGAACGGAATCTGGGAATTTACTGAATTACCATCTGATAATTTGGCAATTGGTTCAAAATGGGTTTAACAAGTGAAAAGAAATCCAATAAACCATTTTTCCGTTACAAGGCAAAACTGTGTGCAAAAGGTTTCGCACAAAAAAAAGGAATCGACTATAATGAAATTTTCTCGCCCACCACGAGGTATGATTCAATACGGATTTTGTTAGCAATAGCTGACGATGATAAATATGACATGATGCAGTTCGTTGTTGAAACGGTTTTTTTTTTTGAACTTGAAGAAGACATTTATATGCAAGTATTAGGAGGTATCGATTTTCCATCTCACCTAGTGTGTTGGTTGAAAAACGCACTTTATGGTTTGAAGCAGGCTCCTCGATGTTGGAACAAAACATTTGATATATTCCCTCAAAATTTTTGTTTTTGTCCAAACAATGCGGATATATGTTTTTATTAATACCAAATAGATAGATCAAGAAATCTATTGGTGATATTTGTAGGTGATGGATTGATCATTTCAAAGAATAGATCAGCCATTGGAAAAGAACTGAATGAAATTGAAGTCCAGTTTTCCGTAGTAGAGAAGGGAGCATTCTCATTCATTGGTCCAGTTATATTGAGAGAATGGTCGAAAAATTTGAACTTGAAGAAAGAGAATCCATTGATGGTTCCTGCCGATCCGAATAAGAATTTGTTAGCATGCAACGATAATATTTTGCAAGAAAGGAAAGTTCGCTATCGAGGAACTGTTGGTCCTCTGATGTTTGCAGCCATTGCTACACATTAACGTATGCAGTGGGAGTTGTGAGTAGATCTTTATCATAACATACACAAGCGCATCGGAATGCAGGGAAGAGTATAATGAGATATTTATCGACAACTTCAGATTATGGCATTGGATACGAAAGTATAACTGGAAATCAATCGCTAACTGTTTTTTCAGATGCAAATGATATTAATACAGAAGAATCTTATATCTCTCCAAAATTTGCAATGAAACTGTGACCTGGGCAAGCAGAAGGCAACACAGTGTCAATTTGTCTACAACTGGAGCAGAATACGTTGCTGCGTCTGAGACCACTGGAAAAGCAATCTGGGTACAAATTTTATTTTTCATTTTGGGAACTTCGCAAATAATGAAAACATTACATGATGGCACAGCGTCCTGTCAGGACCATTGATTATGGATAGAGTATACTGGGAGTTTCTTTCAAAAACACAGCAATAATATCATTTGCATTTAACAATATTTTGAATTATAATTTGACAGCCTTCAGAGAAAGATATCGCAGAAATGTTTGAATAATATCTTTGTTCCACTGTCGTCATTGTTTCTCATAATTAAATTCTAAAAATAAAGTATATTCACACATTATGACCCACCCCGCAATATCGTTGGAAATAAGGAAACGACTCTGGCTACGCCAAAACAGATACATTTGTTAAGAATTGATTTCTGTTAGAAGACACGGGATGTTTTATCCAGAAAGGAACATGAATTGTATAAATCAACTAAAATCAGAAATTCGAATTTGAGTACCCTGTGAACAGAAATATCGCGACAACACTGGACTGAATGGAACCACTCTCCGCATGAAATATTTCAAAAATTCAAATTAATTAGCGAACTATGATCTTAGGACATGAATTAATGTTGAGCAGATAAAAGCCCTAAAAACCCTTATAGGAACTAACTGCACTATGAAAGCAATCCGCTCGATCATTATTTCTTGCCTTGCACCAGATGTGTTTTGGTAAACCTGTTAAAATCCAAATTCCCTACAGTTTTAGAAAGATATATGGTGGTGTACTAGATGTGAGGAATCTCCCATCTATTATAATTTGATGTGATACCAATGACACCACTCGATATTGAAAAGCACTGACTTCACATGTGAAACTACAGTTGCTCTTGGGCGCATATATAATCATTATTGAATTAGTTCATGAATCAACTACAAACATGGAGTTGAATTCAAAGGAAACTAGATCCGATGATTGCCTGGTATTCCAGGGAGAAACGAAACACTAATATCAGTGTAGTAACGATAATAGAAAAATAAAGACTATTTACAGTTGGAACGAACCCAAAACCGTGCCAGATTTATTTTCAACTGTATTTTCCGGTTTCCATAACGAATGAAATTTTCCTGTAGAGAGAAATTCCAATGTATAATTTGGGAAAATGATCATTGGGTGGATAAGCCGATTATTTTTAAATTCAGACAATATTTAATAGATATCAGATTGATTAACACTACTCAGCTATTACTCTTGAATCCCAATACAAAATGGTTTGAATTTTCGTATAATTGAATTGGGAATTGCAACTATTTTTCGTGAGAGAAAGTTATTTTCGGTGAAGCTATGTTCAGCATGTTCAAGCTCAACTATGTGAGGTGTGCTGACTGAATCTGCCGGGTTTGTCTGCTGGAAACTAAAAAAAAAAAATACAATTTAAAATTGAAAACATACTAAAAAAATAGGTGTAGGGTGAATAGAAGTGCAAATACCCAAAAAGGCTTTTCAGTAGCTTGTCTATGGGAAGTTTCTACTCTATGAAGACAACTACCGAGTGGTGTAGAGATGATTAACTTGTATATAAGTTTCAGAAAGGAATAGTGATATTCAAAATAAGATTTGGTGAGTAAATATTCACATAAATATACATAAATATATATATATTAGATATTTGAAACCATAATACATAAATTATAAAAATATACAAATATTAAAACAGCACAGGCAGTAAAAGTTCAATAAAAATTCACTTTTCTGTGATGTTCTTGTGTAGCTAGTAAATTGGTCAAGGTGGCATATTCAACTCTCTGTTTTTTCCTAAATGGAATTCAACAGCTTCAGCATTTGCTTGGGTCCCAACCTCCACGCATGAGGACAGTATCCGAGTACTGTGCGAGCTTTTCAAATATAGAGACTCAATTCTGGAGGGAAATAATTCACGGAAGAGAAACGTATAGTTTTTGTGGTTCTGATTCCACGATATTGCGATTATTTTTTTTTCGACAAACAACAGCCTGCAGCTTTAACCTTCATAGCCTCACTTGTATGATTTGAACCATTTTTGAGTTTGTACAATCATTCCTAAGGATGATACCATAATTTGAATGGGAAGACACCCATCTAAGTTACCAAACTTTCTGGTTGACGTGAAACATTATTGAATTTGAGTATTGATTTTTCACAGTTCAGATTTTCATATAAAGTAATTCCTTTGATAGTGTGTGATTCACGAAAAAAATATTTTCCGGGTTTTGTTCCTAGGCAAGATCATTCTGATACCAGAATCTGCAGAAGTTCTCACCCCATCTCATATATATTTTAGAGTGCATCATCGGCATACTTGCGGAATGGTAATGAGGATGGTAACACAAGCATACACAAGAAATTGGTGGAGCTCTGTTTGTATATGTGATACATACGGAAGGTATATCATATATCCATAGTAGTTATTTCAACTTTTCAGCTCTAGTTTACTGCCTAACCTCTTTTTGAGGTCTTATTCGAAAAGAGCAACACTGATCAAATTATTTCAAAATGCTAGTGAGTAAAGACGTTGTGTCAACGACCCTGATGAGTTTTGTTACATTTGTGGTGAATTTATTTTGAAATATCAGCGAAAATTGATAGCAGATACTGTGATCCGCTTGTATTTTGCTCTTTTCGAAATTGAAATTCGCAATCAAGATAAAGCGTGGGTACTACATAGTGTATGTAGAATATGCATTGAACATTCGTGACAATGGGAGAAAGGTACACGTAAATCTCTGAAATTTGGAGAGCCTATGATTAATCAAGAACCAAAAAATCATCATGACTAATACTTCTGTATGGCAAATATAGTAGGCATCAACGAAAACAATCGCCACGAATGGAAATATCCCAATATTTCTTCAGCAAGGAGGCGAATTCCCCTTTTAGAAAACGTTTCAGTTTTTCATCAGCTATCACAATTTCAGGAAAAAAAACCTCTCAAGTGAGTGCTCTTCAAGTGAGTGATGAATTGAATGCCGTGGATAAACATCGAATCCTTAAACATTTTCACAAAAATGAGGTCAATGATCTTATCAGAGACATAGATCTCCCAAAAGAGTGTGCAGAGTTGCTAGCATCAAGATTAAAAGGAAAAAAAAGTGATGTGAGCGGCTTACTCCCTTCCATGGGCTTATGGACCTATCAGGATAGTGAACGGCGTCCCTTTATCGACAGAGGTAAAAGTAGTCTGAAAGCTGTGCTTTTACATAATGGCAAAAAATATGCTCCTCTTTGAATTGCACACTCTAGTTGTATGAAAGAAGGATATGAAAAGATTTCGGTACTTCATGGTTTGGTTGTTGGTAGAAGAAATGTGATAAATGAGCCTTCAGTTTCCCAAGAAATAATATTTTTTTTTTTTATACCTCGGTCAAAAGTACGTATTTTCTAAATCGATTTTAAGGTAGAAAGCCTTGCATTTATGCATCGGTGACATTGACAGACGATGCCCTCCCTAAAGCACAAGCAGATATTTTTCATGCACATCGACATAGTTGGGAGTACATGGAGCAAATATTTAGGATTTGTGGGTACCCGAAAGAGGCGCTGAAGCGAGGATCAAACGTTCAACATGACAGGCAAAGAGCTGTCAGCTGGAACATGTATTATTTTCAATGAATAACTGAAAGTGACGTAGTTTCGATCAGCTATGAAGAAAAATGGTATACACCACACGCACTGCGCTTCATGTCGCGGAATTTTAACTTCCTGCCCTTGTAATGTAATATATTATTACCGCCTTGCACATAACATTAGAGCTAATTCAGCAGTTTGTTGAAGCTCTGGACAAAAATGGTCAACATTTTCAGTTTATTTCTCAGAAATTTCCTGGATTAAGTACTGAAGAATCAAAAGCAGGCATTTTTCATTAATCCCAAATCTGCCGAAAAATTGAATACTCAATGATTCCGAGGCTTCTATGACGGAAGTGGAACGTTTTGCGTAGAAATGTTTTGTACGGTTGCACAAAATTCCCTCGGGAATTATAAAGTTGAAAACCATGTAGAGTTAGTTGGGGAAAAGCTTCCCAACTGTATTAATTCAGGCTGTGATATGAGCATAACAGTACACCACCTCTATATAGTGCTTCTCAAAAGTCCCCTCCCCACTCTTATTTTTGGAACGATTATACATAAACAAGTTAAATTTGGAAACTGAGTATTGGAGGTTGTAAACTTCCCTACTAGTGATGATAAATGACAAAATCGTCAAAGATGACGTCACAAGGCCATTGTGACCAATAATTTTGAATGGAACCCTACGGCAAGCGATACCTCTTTTGGAAGGTATCGAAAAAACCCATTCAATGATACTTATTTTGTTTGTGTTCATGGCAGTTTCAATGGCTCATTAGTGAACATTAAAATTTAAATTCCATTCAGTATGATATCAATTACAGATTTGAGAATCAGTATCTACTTGGAGAAATTGCTCGAAGTGACCCCCATTTACTCTCTGACAGTGAAATATCCCATTTTTAAACTCTTCTCGTACTTTTGCAAATGTGTCTGCGGAAACAGCCTCACATTCTGCAACAATACGTTGTTTTAAAACGTCAATATTGTCAGGTTTAGTTGCATGAACCTTCGATTTGAGGTACCCCCACAAAAAAAATCCAAAGGTGTGAGGTCCGGTGATCGAGCTGGCCATTCCGTTGAACCTCGTCGTCCAATCCATCTACCACGATACTCCTCATCCAAATACCGTCTTACTGCACCGTAATAGTGTGGAGGAGCACCATCCTGTTAGAATATTATTTCCAAATTGCCGAATTCATCTTGATTATCTTCAAAATTTCAAGGATTAACGGTTCTATTGCGTTTTGCAACAGCTCCAGATAAACCTCACCAGTTAAATTAGTATTCAAAAATAGAGGCCCAACGATGTGGTTTCCCAGGATACCTGCCCAATCATTCTTCTTCTGGGAAAATTGGGTATGTGTTTCACGAAACAGGTGTGGATTTGCGTCACTCCAATACTTCATATTCTGTGTATTTATATTTCCATTTAGATAGAAAGTACTTTCGTCACTAAAACACATTGTTTTGACATAGTCTGGCTGTTGGTTAATTTTAGTTTCCATATTTTCACAAAATTCTAGTCTTCGGTCAAGGTCATCGTCTGAGAGTTGATGAACCATTTTTAATTTGTATGGATGAAATTTGTTTTTTTTTCAACACCCTGTGTACTGTACTTCGACTGACTTCACAGGTAGATGCAACGTGAGTTGTTGAAAAAGTAGGATTAACTATTACTTCTGCCAGTATATCAATTTTTTCCCATCAGAAATTTGTGGTCTGCCAGATCGTCTCGCATCATTAATACTACCCGTTGTAGTATTGATGATGCGAGTGGTTTGCGTCAACACATGTTCACCTCCTACGAGAGATGAAGATGGGTTGCGGAAACTTAGGTGACTACCTCCAAGTGGTATCGCTGGATAAAGGGGTTGGCAAGGAAAATCCAGTGGGAATGACCAGTAATGGTAAAAGCCTGCGGATCTCTAAGTCAATCCCAAACCAAATGCCACCACAACATGGCTTAACCCAAGGCGTCAAGCGACCCGTGCCGAGGGATGGATGATACCTGAGCCAGTCAGGTATCACAAACGGAGCTTCTGGGATACATGGCGACCTCCCAGAGTAATCTGCCTTACACCTGCGCAGGTTGCACCGCAGGTGTAGACGACCCTTTACCCCACACTCGTGGGAACAATATGGAAACCAATACGAAAAACAACCCTGGGGAACTTCCAGTTGAAGGAGACCCAACACCGCTAGCGGGTATGGAAGTCGAGGAGATTCCAGTTGAATCGCACTCGGCACCAGAAACCGCAAACCAAACCGAGGAGGGATCAGCACATGGTCGAACACCTACTGAGAAACTCCCGGAAACAGAGAACAGGAAACTCTCTGGAGGCAGTGGCAGTTCCGCTAAACCTACAGAAACACCTGCCCTAACGAAGGCTCGTTTAATAGTAGGTCTGTTGACTGGACACTGCGGCCTAAGGAAACACCTTAACACCATGGGAGTACGCAGGGAAACCGTGGAGTGTAGGCTGTGTGACGAAGAGGAGGAAACAGCCTCTCATATTATCTTCGACTAAGTAGTAGGCGACACAGAACCTTTGGAGAGATCAGCCCGGAAACAGGCATGAATCCGAAGAACCTTATCAACAGGCTACTTAACCTAATTGAAGGCAAAAACCTGTTTGAATGAGGAACCACTGACGACAAAGTGATACAATAGACCCCAGCTGGTCGCAGTGTCAAGGGAAGCTAAGTGCCAACCCTGTCTCTGGCTCGTCAGCTTTCAACCAACCAACCAACCCGTTGTTTCAAACTTACGAAGAAGCTTCCTCAAATTAGTCCCCAAAACGGGGCCATCAGGAAACCTCTCATTGAAAATGCGTTCTGCTGCATTTTGTCCAGTTTCACCAAGAATTAGGATCGCTGCTACTTTATCACCTAAAGCACATACCATTTCGCTTCTTGAAGCACTTGAACGTTCAGCTCACAACAGTTTAACAAATTATTAAAATGTACAAAAATATTAAAAGTACCAAAACCTGCTAAAACAGTTAAACATTCGATCAACAATACACAAATTAATAAATGTACAAAAACTTGGACAATTACAAAAACGTCGAATTAGGGAGACTAACAAAAACGTCAGCTTATTTGACAACTATCCAGAGGCGGAGCTGGAACTTGGAATTTCAGTATTAACTGATTCAATTCATCACAGCTTTGCGTTTTTTAAGAGCGAGTTGCCAAAACTGCCATAAACACAAACAAAATTAGTATCATTGAATAGGTTTTTTCGATATCTTTTAAAAGAGGTGTCGCTTGCCGTAGGGTTCCATTTAAAATTATTGGTTACAATGGCCTTGTGACGTCATCTTTGACGATTTCGTCATCTATCATCACTAGTAGGGAAGTTAACAACCTTCAATATGCAGTTTCCAAATTTCACTTGTTTATGTATAATCGTTCCAAAAATAAGAGGAGGGGGAGGGGACTTTTCAGAAGCACTGTATATTGAATGAATGTGAGATATGATAGAATGCTAATAAACTGATCTGAACAACACCCCATATATCAAATGAGCCATACGTCACTCTCAAACTTTCTTGGCAGATCTCAATTGACATCCGTCAGTTAAAAAAGCGAAAAAGACTCTGCGAGAAGAAATCCAAATTATTAAAACAATTAAAGGAGATTTGGAAGATTTTGAGAACGGGGGCAGATAAAGTCCATGAAACGTCAAGCAAAAACTATATAGAAGTATCTTTTGAATAAAAAAAAAAAATTATAGGCAAATTCAAAAAACGACAAGTTATTGACTAATTGAATCATTTTTCTCTGGGAAATATAATTTGGTGAACGCAATAACTCATCGCGGTGAACTGATTAGTTTGCCCTTCCTCCACTTGTATAGATTTTCCTGATTATATTTTCATTTTCAGACTGTGGAAGGTTATCCAAAAAACATGTCAAGAAACCACCTCTATAGTTATGTCGATCACTTTCAACATAACCTAGGATATCTTAGCGGAGAACAGGGAGAACGCTTTCACCAAGATATGGAAACAATGGAGAACAAGTATCAAGGCATATGGGACGTTCATATCATGCAGGGTATTGCTGGGGGAATTATGCGCGATTGCCCGAAACAATTTCCCCTTATAAAATCAATTATTAATGTATAATTCTGCAATAAAGCCATATGTTTGTTAAAATGCATTTTTTCTCTGAAACTGAAGATATTTGACATCACTTTATTAGACATGCTTGAAATCAGGCCTCAAATCCTGTACAGGCCAGTGTTATTGATCTGAGTATTCAACAAAAGAGCATCAGGATTTAGCGTTATTCAATTCAACTTGGACTTGATAGCTTTTTAATCGAAGGGGCGAACTTGAATGATACCGTTTCACGGATTTCTTCATACTTCCATTAAAATTAAAAATACCTCAGCGGAAGTGAATTTCATGCACAATAACGAAAAACAGTATTCGGCATAATATTGGAAAACACAAATTATTTCAAAATATTTACCAGATTTGTTGTTGTTGACCAGCTGAAGTTGACATCAAAATGGTAATAGTGCAAATATCGTTACAATATGTCCAGCACCGTGAATCAAAATGTTATGAATGTTGAAATATACTTCGAATCATGAAAATTGAATCAGTTTTATGAATTCCACTGGAAATTTTCAACACATTGAGAGTGAGCTGCCATACATTTTTCTATTTGATTTTCATGGTGTAATGGAGATTGGTGTCATTTTCAAACTGTTTGAATTTTTAATCTCCACCGATGGAATCCTGCCAATTCACGCGTATATATTTCCATTAGTTGGCTGTTGAATTTTATGTATTCAGAGGATGAACAACAAATATTGATATAGGATAATCATTGGACGCTGAGTTCATGATTTATTTTCAAATTATAAATTGGTTCGGTTGATGAGTTACACGAGTCCAGAATTCAAAAGGGGTGATAGTTAAAAAATATTGATAAAAACTGGGTAGGTATTTATGAAAGTATACACAACAATACAATGGACAATACATATTATCGGGATACGAAAATAATCCGATGACTCTGCCAATCGGATATTTTAATCTCATGTCCATCATCAATGAACCTCGCATATGAAAATCATTTGTTTTGATCAAATTATAGAAATGGAGTAAAGTGAGTAGATAAAAATCAACAGCATGCTATATAATTAACAACATGCTATATAATTGTCAAGACATTACGAAAAACTTCGAGTGCGATTTGATATTGTGATAGAAGAACGTATGCTTTTGATAGGAAAATTTTGGCGGTTCCTGGAAAAAAATCCTTTTGAATGCTTAGATATGAGTAATGTAATAGTCAATCTAGACTAAGTTATTTAATGTAATGAGTTTTCATCAATTATTGTCAGAAAAATGCAAAGAGGCAACATTGCGTTTCAATTATTTTAATGACTATTTGCAAAACTGACCTTTTTTATGACATTACAAGATTTTATTTAGTTTCACCTGTTCCGATGTGTATAATCAAATTTTACAAGTAAAATTTGACTCACTTATAGTTGACGATTAACGTGAAATTTAGCAAGTGTTCATAGTTCCCGTGACAATCCATTATGTAATTTTTGTTAGAGAAAAATCCAAAATTATGGCTCAAAGATAACAGAGATTCATGTTTATGGTCTGATTCTATTCAAAATTGGTATGTGGAGGTTTTCGGGGTCGGAAATTCTCGATTTTTTGTCAGAATTCATAAATTCAAGATGGTGGACAGGTTTTGTAATTATGTTCCAATTCGATTCAAAATTGGTATGTGGTAGTTTTTGGTGTGGAAGATTAGGATTATTTTATCAAAATTCATAAAATCATAATAGCCGCTCCGATGACGGACAATCTATGTGATTATGGTACGATTCTATTCGAAATTGGGTTTGTGAAGGTTTTCGGCGTCTGATATTATGAATTTTCAGTCAATATTCATAAATTCAAGATGGCGGACGAGTTTTTTAATTATGGTCTGATTCTATTTGAAATTGGCATGTGTGGGTTATTGGGGTCGGAAATCATGAATTTATTGTCAAAACTCATGAATTCAGGATGACGGCTCCAAGATGGTGGACGACTTTTGTGCTCATGGCCTTTGGTATGTCGGTGTTTTTGGGGTCGGAGATTATGATTTCAAGTCAAAATCCATGAATTGGAAGTGGAAGCTCCAGGATGGTGGACGAGTTGATCTTTAGATGGTCTCCCCATCGAAGATCTAGATAGCTCATAACTCACAAGAAAAAGGCCTCATAATAACGATGCTTTAACAAAAATGCATAGATTAAGCACAAAATAAAGTAATTAATGAAAAACTTTTTTAAAGACAAGCTTTCATTCGGATGCGCTGAAAAGTGAAAATTTAATGCTTTGGATGTGTGATGTAGATTATCCCGTGGGCTATAGGTTCAAAAGCTTGTCACTTTTGTATTAGAACTGAAAACTTCGCGCAAAAAGCTTTCGAATTTATAACTCAAGGAGTAACCTACGTCATACATCCAAATCAATCACTTTCTACTGTTCAGCGCATAGAAGCAGATATAGCGAATAATTTGAATGAAGTAACTGTTGCTAGATCAGTTTAAGAAGTTTTTTTTCTGCTTTGATTTGGTGAAGTAGGTAGTATATTTGTATACTCACTTATAATCAGCTTTGTAAAAAAGTTTCTAATTTTATAATATTGTTTGCTTTTACCTAGTTGTTTTTGTTTGGGTATATTGTAGTACACGGGTATATATATATATATATATATCATCAGATTATTGATAGTGACATCTATAATCTGTGCGGTGAAGCTTAAACCTAATATTGAATTGAAAGAGACCACAAGCCGTCCTGATGATTGGGAAACCATGAAACAGGCTGTAGACGGATGGTGTTTTTTTTTTTGAATTCGTAACAGATGTCTCTCATTCTCTATATACTATATATATAAATATATATATATATATATATATATATATATATATATATATATATATATATATATATATATATATATATATATATATATTTTTATGTTATTATTATTATAATTCTATTTTTGCACCGCGTTGGGGGCTATTTGATATGGTTTGATGATTTGAAAAATATAATTGATTTTATATAATGATGATATAGCCAATAATCTTTAGTTATTCTCTAAGAGCCATATTGATATGATATAAATAGATATTTCTGCCCCTGTATTGTATGCTGTAATATTAATTGCCAGCGAACGTCACTGTTCTCTCGTCACGCTACCAACAATTAATATTTTTCTCACCACGGCTAAGCAACAGTTGGTACGCCCTTATCTCAAGGTGGCCGGTTCAAGGCAATAGAGACACTGCCACTGCTGGCTAACTTCAGTTTATTGAATGGTCTTTGGTATGTAATTGATCATTGTGAGAAAACAAAACAACAAAATATCAAAAAGCAATTATCTCCTTTATTCAGAAAGACTTAATAATACCTGGCCTACGAGAAATAACTTATACTAGGGTGAATCAAACAAATATTCACGGATAATAATAATAAATTAGATCATGAATAGATAAACAGAACCTCACTTTTTCCGTGAGAGTGAAGTTTTCTATTATTGTTCAAAATAGGGTGACATAGAGTTCTTCGAATGTGAAATATGTTATTTGTGAAATAGTTCAGGACCGGAAGAGCACTATTTAAGTTTTATACCTGGTTGGAACTGTTGGTGTTCTAATTATATCATGAATCGGGATGTCTCCTCTCTCCAATCGCTGTCAGGACTGCAATACCATGAATCAGGAACTATATAGATGCGGAAATCAGCATTTGGATCCGTGGATATGTTATCACTAAGGTAATATTGGTTTTGTTTACCAAATGATGGGATTATTCCAATTTTCTTATAGTAAAATTTTTGCGTGGCATCCGCTTGGAAATTAATTTTCGATCTTTTTTACTCAGCTTTGTTTTCTATCGCCTAGATACCTCTTTTTCTCCTTGTTTTTTCATTTGAATTTTTGAATTCGCGCACTAAATTGTCACTTTTCACTGTTTATATTTATATTGCATAATTTATATATACAATTATTTTTCCACTCTTATCATTATTCACAAATTTCAATAATAATTGCTTCTGATACCATCTCATTGCTACTCTCCCACAATTTCCAATTTTACACCTGACCATCTATTCCCTGATTGGCTATTTTTATTGAGACATTTGCTGTTCTATCATTGGCTACTTTTAGTTAGCTACAATTTCATAAACTGTATGTTTCAAATTCATAAATGTGTTGATTACTGTTTATTCCTGAAAATGTTGTAAATTTAGACTTTTTGTTGTCTTTTGAGCAATTATGGGTTATAATAATTTTGACAGGGTATGAAATTGATTGTTTTATAGTATTCTGACATTTTTATCCATCCATATTCTACCTAGGCTCACAATATACATAGAATTTCAAAAGTTATTCACAAACAAACTCTTGAAACCATTAACAATCTAGTAATTATTCTTTTTGTGGGTTTTTAGTCTTTTAAAATTCACAACTGGCATAACATAACATAAAATATATATATATATATATATATATATATATATATATATATATATATATATATATATATATATATATATATATATATATATATATATAGAATTCTTGTAATTGCTTTTGTGAAAATAATGCTCATAGATTTTCTAATGGTTTTCGCTAGTTTTTTTGGTAGGTACTCAGCTACTAGAACAAATATGGATTTCCTTACAATGTTTGAGAGACATCATTGTTATTAACATAGTTATTTAATGAATCTTCGTGCGTATTTCTGTCCTAATTAATGAATTATTGCTTGATTTCTGTTGTTTTTCATATCTGTAGCTTGAGTATAGCACTATGCTTTGAGCATATAGGATTTTTTTAAGAACTTTTAAACTGATGGTGCTCTTTTTTGCTGTCCAGATCATTATCAATATCCAGAACTTAAAAATGAGAAAAGACTGAAATTACTGGTGATACTGGGTTTGATTGAAACAAAATCGCAATAATGAACCTTTCTGATAACTTATTTTTACTGACATCGATATTTAATTCTTTTCCTTTATCGCTAGATGGCGCCTGCTAGCAGTGCTATCAACACCTCAAAAACTTTTGAGATATTCAAAACCTCGCCTAGTTCAAAACGATCCTATAATACTGGGTACTTCATCGATTTAGCAACACGTACCTATGTATTACATCGAAACCCAGGATACGCATATAAGCTGTGTTGCCAAAATGTCAATTCTATCATTTTTTGCCTTCAAAAACTCTGTCGTAGAAGAACTTATTTGAAGATGTTGCGGAATGGTTTGAAAGTTGAAATTTTGGAAAAATGTTTCTCTTTGATAGATCTGTGAGTATGCAGAATATAATGGCCCGGAACATGGGACCCACAAAAGCATGCTCTCCTTTTCAGTAACTAGGACAGGAGAAAACGAACAGGGGTGGACGTGATCAGAAGTATATTTTTTTTGTAGAATTTGCAAATTTTGTTGTGAGATATTTCAGGCAAATCATTCTCAAACGGTACGTTACTGGCAAATTTGAAATTTTCTCGGTTTATTTTTATTCAGAATACCAAAAGCGCAGTAACGTATGGGGGCAAATATAGTAGTTTGTTTTTTTTAGAACAGATAAATAACATTTTCCACCAAGGGGTAGAAAACCCAAAATATGAAAGAATCTCATTTGTGTTCATACGGGCAAATAATATTTACATTCTCATTGGAAAATATCAACATTACCCTACAGCAATCCGAAATCTCAAAATTCCAGAGCAGGTAATATATATAATAACCCTCAATATTATGTCCAAGTGTTTCCATCTGTTGCAACATGTTTGTGGGTTGAAAGTAGAATTGTTTATTGTATATGCATTTCTTGATTGAATTCATAGATTGATACTGTTCAGTAGGCTTATGTTAACTCAAAGAAATACTGTGATATGATTATCACATATAGTACGATGGATGGTTAGTGCATTTTTTTTATTTTTGCTATGTCGTTATGACTAAAACCAAAGAGCTGTTCATAGTAGCGCTAGCTTTACCGCCAGTCTCTACTCAAGAACCTCGCCGGCACAGCTTCCCAGTACAAGACAGTTTTAGGCAAAGGCCCAAATACTTGGAAACTACCTTTCAATTGTCGTGAATAGGCCTGTAGAGTGGTAATGATTTATTCTTGCTGAAATGGGAAGTCTGTGAAGGTTTACTTCCGATTCTCACCGGGTTGCCAGTTGATATCGGAAATTCCGAGACATTCCAAAATGAGAGGTGTTGTACTGTTCAACTCAAAGGTAGATTTGAAATGAATTAAACAAATACTTATCTGCAGAAGTACTCACGGTCGGATCATTATTGTTCTGGAGATATTTTTGGGGATGGAATTCCTAGTGTTTTACTTTGCAATTGTCATTTACATGATTCTGATCTGTTATAATTCACTTCACTAGATCATAAAGTGTGCATGGAAATGATTTGAAAGATGACATAGAAAATTGGTTTGGAGTAGTCCAGCGTAATTATTTAATGTAATGTTTTTGATGAACATGATATTTAAACTTTTTCGTTTGCCTTATTTTTTTCAATTACGGGTGGGATGAAGATTGTGTTGAATCTGAACCTACAGGGTGAACAAGAAAATGAATCTGAGGTTGAAGTGAATCATGTTAAATAGTTGGTGTTTATTTTTTTCCTAATCTTGTACTTTCTCTAGGATATTAATTGCATGTGAAGGGGCATGAAGGTTCAATACTTTCTGATAATGGAAATTGGATGGAGTGAAGAAATCTATTATTTTAATTTCTATTCAGTAGAAGGGGAAGCTTGTAAATTTCAACTTGTTCATTGCTTTTATGACATACAGGGAGAACTAGTAAACTACATTAAGTTCAAAACCTCAAGTTCATTTGAAATAAATAATTTGAGTAGACGTGGGGAATCATAACACACACATGAACTAGCCTCAAAGTATTTAGTTATGAAAAGTTGTTTTTATTCCCATGGTATTGGATTTGATTAATCGGTCGATTTTCCATTCGAGCAGTGATTATTTCCTTTTTTTCCAACTGTGAAACAACTTCTTAGAAATGAACGAAACGGAAATCTTCTTGGCGCTCCATTCTGTCGGTTTATTCAAAGGAGACAAGACATACCAAGGGACGAGAACACACTATCGCATTACACCGATCAGTTCAGTTTTACATATAGTGTTGATGATTGCTGTGTCCAAGAGTGTAACGAATTTTTCGTTACTTCCTTATACATAATCAATTTCTAATGATTTTTCCAGTTACCTTTGCGGTGGTGCGAGTCAGTAGTCACTGCTCAGGTCGTAAACTGCGATACTGGGATCTATATTATCGATCCTTGAAAATGTAATCACGACAGTTCGTAGGTCATGTCGTCGAGCATTTGATTTTTCCATAAGTGTTTTTAAATAGAGAAAAAACCGAGATTGGTTTGGGAAAACACAGGTAAAGTGGTGATTTGGTAGAACCGAAAGGATTAACGTTTTCTTTCTTCGATTGAACCTCGGGATATGCAGGTGTGCTGAGTGAATTGATTCTGCTACGTTACGATCTTTGAATTTAAAGGCCTATCACTGTTGATATTGGTGGAGTATGATTATTTTCCTTATTTTGCAATCAATGTTGTAGTTGATTGATATATTTTTCTTGCTTTTGATGAGCTTGTAATATTTGAATTTCTGGAGGTATTGCATGGTAATTGTTGAAGGTCAAGTATAAATTCTATCCTGTCAGATTTTCGTCACCTTTGGAATTATTGGTGAATTTCCGATTAAATAATCGACATATTATTCCATATCTAACATATTGGCTAATTCCCATCAAGGTTGATTTGTGTCTTGGATTTGAGTAGAGGAAAAATATATTTTGGCCATTTTGGCAAGCATTTACCGCATTCGAGCTATTGTACATGTCTATGTGACTGACGTAGTATCCGTTTAGACCATTGACGACAAATTTTTTTCGGAAATCAGTTCTACGATTTTCCCATTTTTAGGTACCAGAGAATTTGGAATTTTGAGTAGACTAGCGCTCACCGCACAGTACCAGGGTGATTATTCCAAGGATTCCCATTGCCAAGGGTGTTTTCGACTATTCTGGGACAGTTATACAGTTACCTTATAGGGCAGCCCTCTGGTAAGCAATTTTTTTTTATTTCATAACTATACATTTATGAGATTATTTTGGTTTTCTGTTGGGAAAAAGATTGCTTCTGGAGAGGATTGTACCTCTGACTCAACTTGTCTCAGAACACTCGATTGCTAATATATTCCTCAAGCATAAATTTTGATTCACATTTTACCAGTTCCCTCTATCGTTCTACTCCATCAATTCACAGTGAGGGTTATTTTTTGTTAATCGTTGTGGAATCAATTCATTCCTGTCACTACCTTGTCGCCAGGAGCATGGAAATTCATTCAATTTTTTGAGAATTACCTGGCCTATCGATTGGAAAAAGGAATTTGTTGCCCTATTTCGAAATATCTCTGAAAAATCTTCGATTGAAAGAATAATTGAACTTTATCTTTATCTGAGAGAGTTATACCCACTGGAAGACGTGTCTCCCTCTTCTCATCTTAACTGAATAGTATACTTTCGCTCTAGTGCCTGATTAATATTTTGGTTCATGAAAACAAATTTTTTGTAACTTACCAAGTATTTTGGTTCATAACGCTATATTTTCCTTCGGTACTTAACGAAGTTATATTGCGTTAACATACTATATTTTTCTCCGGCAAACTTTGAGGTATTTTTCCCTTAAAATACTAAATTTATTTTTTTCTGGTAAAGTCTCAAGGCAGTTTTTATATTTCCTTTGGAATATATTTACTTATTAAAAAAAAAATTGCACTCTTCTGGTACATTTACTCACTTTATCAAAGCTTACGTTGTTTCAAAATTCAACTGAATTTTGACATAACGTTTGGGGTGAGGTTTGTTCAGTTCTGTTTTGGATTTTGCCCATCCTTAATTTCTTTAAATGATAAAAATTCACTTGGAAATTTGAATCCAGAATGGCAGATTTGATTGCTATTATATTTTTTCTTTCACTGCAATCTTCCAATGTTATATATATAGACTGAGGGCATTTTTTCTTTGTATGCTATAATTCTCATCTATCTTTTGACTCTCTAGATTGAAATTTGAATCATAAAAACTCAATGAACAAAGGATATCCCTCGTTCTTCCCCATTTTGTACAATTTTTGATTCCCATCATCTTCTTCGCATGATATATACCACGGAGTGAAGCTACTAACGTAGACAGAAGAACTGGTACTCTAGGAGGTCATACATCACGTCAAATTCAGCCTGGTCCGTGAAGATGAAACCAATTCTTGCCAACAAAGGGGTCTAAAAACCAGATTCGTCGTCGTACCGCTGAGATCATCTTCGTCGAAACCAGCCTCCTTCATCTCCCTCCATTGAAGACCTTCTCCGCAGGTTCATAACGTATCATCATCGTCTAGAGGAATCTTTGTAAATGTTCAAATTTTATCGGAGTCAAAAATTTGCTATGTATATTTAATTTTTGAATTTTTCCATTGGATTTTTTTTTCTACTCTCCAAGTAACATTGTTCAAAGTTTTTTATAAATTTTCATACTATCCAGTTACTGTTAATATATTCTTAGTCTGGAATAAATTTGTTAAGTTGATTTCCTGCATATTTATTTGCCTTCCCATACAATCTAGGTGACATTTTTTTAGTAAATTTGTGTTTATCTTTGGCTTTCGTCTTTAGCGAGCCTGGCGCCCAACTTTCGAACTAGTCAAGTTTATTGATGTATGATTTTTTTTGTGGTCCATTTTGACAAACTAGTGAAAGTCATCAATTGAACCTTACTCACGGCCTAACCGTATCAATCTGAGCAGCCTATCAGCAAAGTGATTTCACCTTCTCAAATTTGTGCATTCTGAGGATGAAATATAAAAATGCTTGATTACGTATAAGTGGAGCTATGAAAATACTTGTTCACGCTTCCAAGAAAAAAGTGATTCATTATTGACCAAGTTCGGATTTTCCGTTTCTAGCGAATTAACAAAAAATCAAATAAGAATCCTACAAAAAGCTGCATCAGTGGCAAGTTTGACGTCCATGATGCTGAACACGTACTGCAGCTCCTGCGAATGCCAAGACTGTAATGCCACGCTAGAGTTTTCATCTAGCCGTATATCTCGGCGGAACCTTTGGCAAGGCGCTTCGTGCGAGACTCCAGGGTGAAAGAAAGTGACAAAGATACTGGAATACCCAGGGTATGGAAAATAATATCTCATTTCACCTCGGGAATTACAAAATGATCTATATAGTACCAGTACCACTACAGTTCGAAAATATATTTCCGATAGTATCAGAAGAAGATCCCACAAACTCAGTTTCAGATTTGTTTCAAATGATTGGAGATAACATAAATCCAAGAGATATATGTTCAATTTCGAATATATTTGTGAATGATATGAGATTTGAATAATTGATGTCAAAGCGAAAGAGTGGAATCTATTATATTGATCATCCAATAGATAACTGGATGAAGTTGATGTCAAAGATTAACATATTCAATGATTGTTGCAGATTTCATCAGCATCAAACATCATGGAGGCTGAAAGTCAGTAACGATGGCAAAAATGTATATCGTGGACGTATGGCAGAATAACATTGAAAAAAATTCTCATGCGTCCTCAACAAGCAATTTTTGATGTCACAGTGTGGATTTGAATAATAGTACGACCCCTTTGATGAATGCAATTCCTTGCAAGTTATTGTGATAACTGAAGGAAATATTTCAATGTTCATGTTAGCAAGTATACTTTCAGTATATGTTTAATTGATAGAATCATTAAATATGTATTACTATAGTTCGCAAACTAAATGACGTTATGGGTCAAAGAATTATGGCTCAAGTGTTACACTTGGAAGCGAGTCTCAAAAACCCATTGAATTGATTGTTGGTGCGAGAGACTATTCCTTCATAACGATTGTTTCAGAATGGTTTATTAGTTCTTCAATTCCTGAATATCATATAGATATAGATATTATACTTTCCATTGTTGGGGTTTTCTTTGATGACGTTTTGAATAACCTTTTTTGTTCCTGTTATGATATCCAGGTTTATCAAAGAATTTCAATCTCTATGATACTGTATGAAAATAAAATTGAAACTATTTGATGAACTTGGGCTTGAAAAAGGTAACAGACGTTATCTCCGATACATTGAAAGGAAGGGGAGAAATACTCACAAAATTAAAGTAAATTTTTTAATTGCTTGTTTGTGCAACATAACTTGTATTTCAAATTGCACATATATAGTTCAGCCATTGACCATTGCCCTGCAGCCTTCAGTATGTTTGTTGAGTAACTGAATTGATTATTTTATTTTTGAAAATTCTGAAAAAAAACTTTAAAAAAAAAATTTAAACCGACGAAAAAAGAAACTGAGAACCAAGAAATGAAATATAACTTTTCAGTCTCAGTACCTTAGCTCATGAAATAATGTGAGTAATAAATGTTGAGTAGGCGCCAAACGAACAGGCAAATCAATTACGTAAAGCTTAAAATGATGACAGCAGAATGCGCGGCGTTGGCGCGGCATCTCCCTTTGCCGGAAATCACCAAGCATTTCCAGAGTTGATGTCAGCGAGACAGCTACTCGATCGGGCACACACGTCGTTGCGAGTGGTGGTGCAGATAGCGCATTTTTAGAATGTTATTGTTTATCACTGGAAATTTCACGTTGCATTGTTATGTTATTTTGTTTACCTTATTTCCTCAAAGGGATTCAATAATCTCCTTTGAATGTTTGTTTGGTCCGACTCGGAATCAGTAACTTACATTAGTTTACAAACCTATTCATTAGCGATTTTCCTTTTTCAGTTTGTCTTCTCGTCGGTTAAATTTTTTGTTGAAAAGTTATTTTATTTTTATTTCCCGTGGCTAAAATCTACCCATGCTGCGTATAACTTTCAAAATACTCAACCACTTCACTTTATCATCAGTGGCGTGCGGTTAAGCGGAAATCGGCCGATATTCAAAATTAACTATAGTGTAAAGTGACATTCTATGGAAAATATCGAAAAGTTTTAATGAGAAAAGTTGTTTGCAATTGAAAGATATCATCAACGTCAATAATCCTGGTCACGTTGTAGATATCACAAAAACATTTTTGAATTGTGTTGAACACATCTTGTTCGAGGTCTAGCTAACCAAATCTCATGAATGCTTTCTGATATTATTCGTGTTTTTTTCGTCAGTATATTGAATGGCCTTCGTTTGCCTTTCTTGAAAAACGCAGGGTTACAATCACTTCTAGTGATCGCATGAAAGTATGGTAAATGTCGATACAAGGACGGTCCTAACTATTCGTGAATCTTAGATATATCATTGTATCTTAGCTTGTTTCCAGTGCCAGTCAATATCCACACGTGAGGGTCATCAATTTTCAAATGATGCAACTGCCGAGCATGATCGCTGTAATATCAGTGTCATAACGTCAGAACTCGAATCACAAAATTAGCCTGAGAATCAATATTATGGACATGGTGAACAAGTGTCAGCTTCTTCACGATTTGGACGCGAAAGATTTCCATCGATTTCAGACACAAATGTATTGTTAGTAACGGTAGAAGAATAACATTATCTGAAATCAATGAGAACTGGTTCATTGCCAATGAATGGTACCATTCCGTTGGTAGCCCACTGTAGTCGAGAGCCTGTTTGAAGCGTATATTTTTCGCAAAATCAGACGGTCAAACTTGATCGGGTCCAGTAATGTCAAACTGCAGTTGTGTAGATTCATGTCGTGGATATCTTTAATAATGTTTAATCGATGGAGAAAAGTATTGATCGTAAATGAGGTCGAATCTCATCTCTCTCAATTGTATTACCATGTGCAATTTTTTTTTTCTTCCAAAAGTTTTAGGGACACTTTTTATCGTGTCATGGTGTGAAGTAATGAAAAACAGTCAATTATTGCAACATGTTTCGTCGGTAAGTCAACAACTGTATGTTGATAATATTCATCAATTTTCATTGTACTATGATCGTCTTTTCGAATAGGCTTCGAACGGTGATTTAATTATCATCAAAAGCTTTCATTAGACCGTTAACAACATAATTTTGATGGGACTGTGTTATGAAGCCATCAAAATATCATCTTCACGCTCATACAGCGATATTTTAAATGTGTCTGAGAGATGTTTGGCCCTATGATTGGCCAGGCTGCTCACGATAAGTCTTGAAATAGTTCCTTGAGCATCATATATAAAAATCAAGACTCAGACTATGAATATAGTCAAATTATTGTATTGCGAGCTTCAACGCGTCTGGCGGAAACTACCGTCGACGAGAAGACTCTGGCTGTGTTGATTATGGATTTTTTAAAACATTATATGAAACATAACATAAAAATCTGTATTCAGAATTGAAAAAAGGAAGTTATATTTCCAAGTACCTTAAGCACCTGGTATCTGTATATTGGCCGTCGGACTAAGGTAGCAGGTATGCATACCTTCAAAATACATATTAACACCACTCTACGTCACACATTTTGTTACTCAGAAAATAAGTTACGTCTGGGGGCCCTTGGACATGCTCTATTATGAGTCTATCATGGAATAAAATGAAGAGTTCAAATTCAGTGAAAGTTTCAGAAGAATTCAGATTTCTCCAGCCAAGAGATGACTCGAGGACTTCAAAGTCAGTAATTCTAGTAACTGGAAGTATTTTTGTGCAAAATCTTCTGTTTGCAATTCCGCTCACATACAAATTGATAATGACCGCTTTATAGAAGCGACACAATTTCATAATAGGAGATGAGGATAATAAGTGGGCGGAAAAAAAATGGAGAAATGTATTTGGACCATCTTTTCATGAATGGATTTTTCACATCAGAACAATGAATTAAAAGAAATCAAGGGGTCAATATGTGGAAAATCAATGAAAAATTAGAAAACAAAAAAACGTGGCAAAACTCATTTTTACTTAACGAAGACAACATATAAAAAATGCATTCCCTTTGCTGACGACACCGCACTGATAGATCGTAATAGTAAATAAGAGGAACTGATTGACTCTTCCAAACTCTTCTGCAAATTTTTCAAATGAGTGGTTCTGTTCAGATAAGCTTATGCCCACTTCTGCGAAAAATCAGAATCATATTATATATTCAAACTCCTCACTAACAGGCGGGGAAAGTGTCAAGTTACTTGGTATATCTATTGATGACAAACTCAACTGGATGTGTCACGTGGAAAATATGTCGATACAATTATCAAGCGTTCTTGATACGCAGATTAAAAAACTTTGTTGGTGTAGATATTGTGAGAGGCAGCTATTTTGGACATCTCCCCAGTCTTATGACTCATGGAATTGTCTTGTGGGGTAATTCGTCCCATTCAAAAAAAATATTTGTTTAACAAGAAAGGGTTATTCCAATAATATCAGGGGCGAGCTACAGAGATAAATTTATTCATCACCCGCTCATGCCTCTTCCTACTGCTTTCATATATTCCACTCTACTTGAAATACATGAAAAAGATCAGATTTTGCTCCTTCAGCGGACACGCATCAGCACCAAACAAGGTCAGGAAACCTCTTGAGAACACCAAGATATAGACTCTCTGGATCACAGAAAAATTCATTGAATATAAACCTTCATGATAAATGACCCTTGGAAATGAGAAATATGAAATTTTACAATTTCAAGAGATCAGTGAAATCTTGTCTACTGATGAAATATTTTTACTCCGTAAAAGACTTTTTGAACTATAATTTTGACGTGGATTATCTATGCTTTCAATGTGTTTGTCAATTCAACTTTCACACCCCTTCTGTATTGTTTACAATGACTGAGTTCTGAGTTAACCTCATTTTATTCCTGTGTTGTAATGTGATCTATCACCGTAGGGAACTTAGTATTACTTTTTAACCTTGTAACTTTTAACTTCAAAATTTTTTGTATCTTAAGGACCTTCTACAATTATATATATATATATATATATATATATATGGACGTAGTGAATAGATGAGCAAAATTTTTTGTTCTAAAGGACCTTCTACAATTTATATATATATATGGACGTAGTAAATAGATTTCTCCCTCTCTTTCTCTCTATAGTTGAATATATAGGCTGTATATCGATGCTTTTTCCAGAAAATAAGTTATTTCTGTTGTAATAATACTGAAACCGGACTAATAGATTTCAACCTTGGGAAACTGCCAGTAATTCCATCAGAGCCATACTACAAAAGTTCCGAAATGGGACTCCACGTATCATTGTGGATGGTCCCCATTTTGTCTCCAATTATGTCATCCAGCGTATCTACTGCTCTCCATCTCAAAAGTAATACAGCAATATAGTATGACATACAGCGAGAGAGTATCAGTGCATCCCAATGTGAATGTAAATTGAAACGCCTTCCGCCAACAGATCTGCGGTTCATTGTATATCAGGTAGGTCACATTGTCAGAATATAAAAACTTTCTTTAGGTTTAAATTCGAAGGGGATCGCTTAGTGAAGATATTATCTACTTACCAGTTTCAACTATAAGATCAAATAATAATTATAATAATGTTAATAATATATGGTTTTATTAACTGCAACTGTGACTATAACACTACAATTGGGTGGTTACCCATTGTGTGATATGATATATGATAATTTAATGTATGAAATCAAAAGGCAAAACGCTCACTCGACTACCTAGGTAGTCCGAATAAGCAAGACTCAATCTACACTTTCAAAATGGTATTATAAAAATGTTCTTGAAACTAATAATATATATTGTTGAACTAAAGATTTGAAAGAATTTGATCCATGATGACACTCTGATATGATATTTTAATTTTTTCATCAAAATTTGATGGAGTTGTAAAAAGTATATTTTCGAGTTTTCTTTTAAATAATGGTAGCTCAGTTCGTTTGATTTCATTGTGTATCTTATTGCAAAGCCTGGTTATCATGTAACTGAAGAATGACCGGTAAAGAGCTGTAGTATTTAGAGGAGGAGTTGAACGTGGCTAAAACCGCCCATTGAGATGATGAACATCCATTCGAAAGCTATGCCTGATTTTCAGTTTGTATTATTTTAGGATACAAACTACAGGAGTGTAAAAAAATCCTTTTTTTTTATTGGTGCCCCTTTTTACCCATTTAAAGCACGCCTCTGCGTGTTTAAATCGAACTTTAAAAAACGCGCGTTTTTTAAAGTTACCATGACAACATCAACAAATCGAGAAACGTGAAGTCTAAATGACAAATTTTTGATTATTGATCTGACAGGAGTACCTTGTCAAATAAAATATTACTAACAATTTGTTCATTTATATGTGCTCCTCCATCCATTTGATGAACTTTTCCTATTCTTTTTTATATATATCACTGGATTTTCGCGGTATTAACCGCGATTCTGCCTCACTATTCAAAAAATCGATATTAGAATAATTCATTTTTGAGCTCTGGTGACAACAAATATTGATCTTTCATAACAAATTGCAAATGAATATCTGTTTTTCTCATTTCCATGACAACGAAAGGTTCACTGATGTCACATCACGAATTCAACCTTCTTGCATTATTAGTTCTTATTTCTATTTTTTGTAGTAATAATACCAGTATATATGATTTCAAAGTGCACCAATAAAAAAAAAATAACGTAAAGTATTCGTGGATAACTGGTCTTGAAAACACTTGCTCTATTCTCTCTAAAATCGCGCGTGTTTTAAAGCCCTTTTTATCCACTTATACTTTAATATACTATTTTGTATGCTAAGCCAACCAATATCAGTCAGATGCTCTGTGATATGAACTCTTTCTCTCAGTCCACATATCAAACGGACACAAGACTTCTGAATGAGTTGAAGGCGTCGCAAATTTGTTTTCGATATGGCATGACCGTAAATGGCTTCTCACACTTCCTATTCAAAATGTTCCTATTAGAATAAATGAATCAGAATGCCCGTTTTATAATGCTGTTAATATGCTCCTTATACTTGAGTGAGGAATCCATATGAAGGCCCAAATTTTTTGTGAATTATGTTGTTGGTATTAGTTCATCATTGATCCTAATATCCAGTTTGTAAATATTACTTTCCTTCGCTTGCTTATTCCTGAAAAGCATGAGAAATGACTTAAATAGGTTGATACTCCAGCAAAACTTGTTCGATTTGCACTCTATCCTATCGATTTCCAATAGTAAATTTGGTCGTTTGCAGTTGGAATTTTGGATTCAGGAAATAATAGGTAGAGTTGTGTATCATCGGCATAGAAATGATTGTCAAAAACTTCAACTATTTGTGAAATTCATGGGTGTATAGTATGAACAAGATTGGCCCCAAAATGGATGCCTGAAGTACCCCGTTCCTGACTGCCAGAGGATCTGATTGATCATCATCCAAAAGTACCGTCTGATAACGGCGAGAGACGTCATTTCCCAGTAGTGTAGTAATTGCACTTTCCGTGAATCCTATGTGATGGAGAATAGTTAAAAGCAGTCTGTGATTGATTCTGTCGAAGGCCTTCAAGTAATCTAGGAGGATCTATGCAATGAGTTTATTATTATCTGAGGCGTTCAAAATATCATTCGTCAGTCCAACCAGAGCCGTAACACAGCTATGACTAGCTCTGAAACCGGACTGATGTGGTGGTACTTTATCGTAAGTTTTTAGATACGACTTGGTACGTGAAGAAAAAATTTTCTCAAGGGCTTTCGGTAGGGCGCTCAAAATATTTATTGGTCTAAGATATTTGTAGTCCATTGGATTGGACACTTTTGGCAGTGGCAATATATAAGAAGTTTTCCAAATTCTGGAGCAGAGACTATCTTCTATGCAAAAATTCAAAATAAGACAAATTAAAGGTCAGATGACCGGACACGCGCGAAGTATCATTTCCATGGTAATTTTGTCTAGGCCAATGGCTTTAGATTTGATAGATAGAATAGTTCATACGTTTGAGTTTCATTGGATGAATAATAATTGATGAAATCTTCATTCTACCGATTGGGACTCTTGGATGGATTGATGATACATTCATTTATTTCACATGGATGTTTGAGGTAATCTGGTATTTTGTGTGTTGTCTGATTAGAACAGTCATTTGAATTTCTTGGTTCTTTCCAAAAGTTTTCATTATTTTGGTAAGTTCTCATTTTGAAGCATAGATGTTTTTTTTTTCCTCTTTCTATTGCATATCTTGTCTGGTTCTGAAGGTTTGTATAGAGAGTCCAATGCCTCTCGAACTTACTTTTCTTAATTTTTGTAAGAGCTCTATCACGAAGAGTCGTCATCATTCAAGTATTTATGATAGGGAAATCGTCGCTTACTAGAATGAGATCTAGAATTTTGGAACTAGTTTCACCACATTTTGTTGGTTCATGAATGATTTGGTCGCGCAAGTTATGGGAAGAGCCGTTATACAGGATCCCACGATTCCAGCAGGAGTCAGCAGGAATTAGACACCTCACCGACTTCAATAAAACCAAGAGAAGAGCATTCTCTGGTGCTTTCTGCAACTAGCCTTTGAACAATTAACTTCTATTTCATGTACTGAAAGTTCCTTCCAAAATAAAATTGTTTTTTAGAAAGTCATTATTCGAAATCGAACTTATATTTAGCATGTGTTCATAATGTCTATGAATTCTTTTGTATGAACTTCCTCATGTCCGTGTTGGAGTCACCGTACAGATCAGTGTATCATACTTGGGAGCCATAGTACTAATGCATGTTCAAAAATATTCATATATTTCTAAAAGATTGATTTACTTGGATCAGTATAAAAAAAAGTTGAGATATAAACGCGGCTAACAAATCACAATACCTTGACACTCTTGAGAAACATTTGCTTCCTTCAAGTTTCAGCTTGATTTGAAATAGTGATGAATCAACAATAAGATATTGTTGTCGAAGAGTCATCGGATCCTACATGTACTATGAAAAAAACAATTGCAGTGGTTGGGGGCAATCAAACTTTCACGATATCGGTACAATCAACGTTTCAAACCCCATTCAGTAATCGCCCATTTCTGATTCCTCATTTCGAGTGCTGTTCGAATTATTTCAATCAGAATTTTCACGTATTCGGTCGCTCAAGGGCAAACCACCCAATTGTTTACTTTGGTATATGGAATTTGCCATTATCCCGTTCTATTATTGAAATTTTCCCGCAGCTGTCGTGTTTTCCGAGTGTTTCGTGAGGTTTCCAGCACTTCGAAATCTTGATTTTCCGATAGATTATATCTGAATAAAACAACTGTTATATTTTCTGCCAATTATTGATCAAATTCGATCTCTTGAAGTATTTCTATGAAAGTAAAATCAATTCCACTATGCTGAGGACTCATGAAAAATTGAAGCCGAAGAATCTAGTGAAATTATTATAGTGCGACTTGCAAAAATATGTGGCTCTCATTTTGGCGAACGTCGATTCCACGTCATATTCATTAGGAATTTTCAATAAAATTACAAATTGGAAATCGGGGTGAAGGGAAGTTCTCCCAAACAGAAAGATACATAGATCTAGAATTTGGTTTGGTTATTTTTTTCGCGGTATGGACACGTCATAGGTCGGGGTTCACCAGAACTACCCTCCAAATATTTTTTCAATTTGTTTAATGATTTAAAAAAATTTCAGGGTGTGAAGGATACCGACGAAACCGTTCAAAAGTATCGAGATATGGGTACCATTCAGATCCGCACTTATGCTGGACATTTAAAATGCACATGGTGAAAAAACAAATCAACGAATTGATGAAAACAATTACATGAATGGAAAAAGAAGTGAACTATCTTTCCAACGATGTGCCACATGTGCCCCCATGGTATTTGGAACAACATCAACATCTATCGGGCAAACACAATGTCTTTCATTTAAAAAAGTAGTATTGGTGATATCATACATTTTTTTTTATTGTTCTACGTCAAGTGAGCTGAGTATCAAAAGCCGCACTGTATAGAAATTCAGATTAATGGTTACTTTGATTTGACAACTGATGATTTCGAAAGTAATTTTGAATTGGCAATCATTTTCCCTTCTAGTCGTTGATTGCTATTTCATTGTGACAATTATTGTCACACTAAAACCACAAATGTTATTTCTGCGTGACAACTGGTAATTACGAATCAAGAATTATCACTTCAAGTTTACAATTGCCCCTATGGAACAAACATCTTCATTACACGCCATCAATATAACCCTAATGTGGCAATTGGCGATATTCTGGCAATTCTGCACTTTTATATGTTACGCTAGAATTGACACTATGGATACGAAGGCAAATATTTTATTTCATTCGAAAATTCATCAAATTATGAAACCCTTTCATTTGAGAGAAAAAATATTCGATCAATAAATACATATTATTAAAATAGTTCACAATGCGACTTCAATCAGTGAAAAAATAATCCTGATTATAACTCACAGAATATTGTCTGGTATAAATTGAGATAAATAGTGATGTCTCATTATACCTGCATCATAATCCTTTTTTTATGAACCAAAAAGCGTGCGACATCTCAAGATCAAAACACGCCGTGTTTTGAAGAAAAAAACATGCGAAATCTCAAGATTAAAACACGCCGTGCTTTAAAGGTTGCTAGGTAACAAAAACGAGTCCAACTTTGTATTTATGTGTCAAATTACATCAAAAATATAAAACACCTATTTTAAGTGAATGCTGAATGTACAATTATTATCATTCGATATTTGAATACCACTTGTCATTATCCTGATCTAAAATTCATTTCCAGAATTGTTTTTGAAGTTATAATGCAGGTAAGATGATAAATAGCGTATGATACACATGTATAAGTGCCTTTGAAGCACTTGCAAACCGTTGCGCGTGCTTTAAAGGCACACTCATACACTTGTATCATAATATACATTTTTTTTATTGATTCTCTCTTTTTATCATTCAAAGTACGCTTCATCGTATATAAATCCATCTCTTAAAAACGCACGCGTTTCAAAGTTACCATGACAACATCTACAATCCGAAAAATGTAAAGTATAAATGTCAACTTTTTAATGATTAGGAGTACCTTGTAACGTCAAATAAAATATTACCAACGAATGTTTCGAGAGCTTTATTGAAAAATTTAACAATCCTAATTTTTGAATAAATGTAGAAAGAGCAGTTGGTATTGTTTGAAATAATAATCCTTCATATTTTCAAATCAGAGGAAATGCTGTTCAAATTGATACTGCTTACATTTTCGGGAGTCAATGAGGTTGCATTTCCATTAACGGCACTCCCAATTTTTCTTGAAAAACTTCCGCAAATCGTCTTCCTTGAATACATATGCCTTCTTGGATTCGTCATTCTTGCTCATTGCTTCCATGAATGCAACTTTCACAAATGTTTTTGAATCGACCCCTTTGTTTATTCTCAACTTACTTTGCAATTTCGAATGGATAGCCCACATTGTCAACGCCTTGACCTACTTCGACATTTTCTGAAGATTTTTCTGAAGGTAAGCAAGCACAACTAGTTCATCTTTATCTGTTACCTCTTGCTCTTCCATCCAGAAGGATAGAATTATAGTATGTGAGCGGACAGAACCATCAGCATGTATGCCTCTTTCGGGCCTATTGTGCACCCACAGCTGCTGCGGATCGGTTCAGCTTTGAAGGTAAGCTATTTCGCGAGCGAAGAAGGCCAGCCTTCTAACCGATGCCTTTCTCACACACTCCGGATTCAGAGCGATGCTCCCGAGGTGCGCTTTCCGTATTGCTGCCACTCCTGGGCATTCCGTGAGGATGTGGGTGGCTGAATCCTCATCCTCCAAGCACCACCTGCATTGACTGTCATCCGTGATACATATAATGTTGGGGTGCTTGTTCAGATGGCAGTGCCCCGAGATGAGCCCTACCACGATTCTGATACCCTTTCTGCTCAGTGTGAGCAGAGTCTTGGCCCTCCGATGTAGAGTTTCGATTGTCTCATGCCAGGAGCTCCTTTCCATGCCTCCTGTTATTTCACTTCCATGATTTTCTCCATGGTTGAGACGCTCCATGATCTAGGAACTCCTAGAGTTGGTTCTGGTCCAATCGTTGAGCTTTTCGCACTTTGTCTGACCAAATGGTCAGCCCGTTCATTTCCGGGCACACCGGTATTACCGGAAACCCACAGTAGCTTCACCTTTTTGGTGATTGGTAGCATTTGCAGATCGTCAATGCATTTCGACACCAGCAGCTAACTGACTGTACGGTGTGGGGGCCTTGATCGCCGCTTGGCTATCCGTGCATATCGTGATTTGCTGGCCGTGCTAACCTCTGTTGATATTTTCCCATACACAAGCGAGTTTGGCAGAAACTTCTGTCCGAAATATTGAAACAAAATTTCTCAGGGCATAGTAGAGTTCAGCTTTTGGAGATTGCCTGTATACCTCGGCGCCTGCTGATTCACCTATCTTGAAGTCATCTGTGCACCAGATGATCCCATTGGTGGGGATCAGGCGGTGCCCCATTTCTTCCCAGTCCTTTCTTCTGAAAATGACTGACAGCAGCCTCTTGATGAATCATATGACAAGTTGAGAATCGTCCCCTGGCATCTCACTGTTTGATTCTATAATCGAGAATGTCCATACACTCCCTCACTCCGCCATTGGTTGGAGCTTCCCAAGCAAACGATGGATTCACGTGCCTCGTGTACAATGAAGAGGTGCAATGGAGGCAGTCCTATGAGTGTCTCCAGCACCCACAGCATTGCACTTGTTGTCGCAAGACAGGCAAGTCTTTGTACCTTGTCTAATTGGGTTTTTTATTTACCGGATGCTGTAACTTGCCACCATACAATGACGCCGTGAATAATTATTGGGCGTATGGGAGTCGTGTAGATCCAGTATAGAATCTTGGGGCTGAGCCTCACGTACTGCCAAATGCCCCTATGCATGCCCTGAACGCGGCTGTGGCTTTCCGAACTTTGTGTTGGATATGCTCGTTCCAGTTTAGCTTGTAGTCAAGGGTGACTTCATGGTACTCGACTGAGCTTTTGTATTGCAGGAACCTACCATTTCATTCAACATTTTTTTTCATTTAATTTTTTGTTTATTTAAAAAAATTATAACAAACAAAATATAAAATTTTAATGAATTTTCATCACGTGATCTTGTTGAGTAGTATATAAAAAGGGCTCCAAGAAGCAAAAAATTTATAGGTCAATTATTCAAACTTTTATGTCGATTTTTGTAAAAACAGAGATTGGATGAGAATTTGGTAATTTAAAATGGTTTAACTTTTTGAAAAATCGACATAAAAATGTTTTTCTAACGGGGCTTCATTCTTTCAAGTATTCTGATGACTTCATAATTTTTTCAAATCTTTCAATTGATATTTAATACTATACAAAAATTGTGTGTGATAAACTGTCTCCAGGGGTGTTGCGCTCATGCCGTAACGGCTGCAAGGAGACCAATTTTCGGCGTTGAATAAAAATTATAAATAATAGTGATAGAATTCCGGGATCCGGAACTTTTTTATTGAAAATGTTCTCTCCTTTAGGATTTCTTTTAAAACATTCTTTAATATCATTAGTTCTTGAGTTATTAACGAAAAACTGAATATATTTTTTTTTCATCTTATTTTGTTAATAACAATTGCAATTTTTTATATGCCAATAAATACTCGAAATAAATTTTTCTAGACGTCATTCCGAATCGAATGAGCTATCGCATATATTTTTAGGAACGGGAACCAGAATTAACCCGTTTTTTAACTTGTTAATTAGATTGTATTGCCAGTAGAGAAAAATTATATTTCTGTAAACTTTTCTGATCACCTTGTAGCTTCCAATAACTCAGTTATTCAAAGAAGTATTGAATTTTCTACTTGTGAACGGACTGTTCCTTGCGATCAGAATTTTCATGTGTTCTGGTTGGGTTTTCAAAAACAAAATCTCCAACGAAGTTGAATGATATGCCACGGAAAAGTTCACAGTAAAATATGTATTTTAATATATTTCATCTACGCAAAGGGTGACCTTTTGAAATTTGTGATAATGGTGAAAGCCTTACATGATTGTGAAAACTAAAGACCTATTAAGTTTTTGATGAAACCATATGAGCAGGATATGAATACACGATACATATCATAATATTTATGGATTGGTGGAATAGAAAGTATATGTTCGAGAGAGACCAGAGAACACCAAAGTCGGAGGTTGGGTGAGAAATGGATATATATAACCACTACTTCAAAACAAATAACTGCGGCAATAGACAGGAAGATCAGTCTAATAGGAGAAAGTAAGGAAATCAAGAAAACTTCGAAACTGGCAAGGGATTTCAATATGACAAGAAAGAAACATGAAAAAATCATTTAGAGTTTCATAATTTTGTCAGTTATGACGTCATTGTGATTTTTTTTAAAAGCAACCTTCGTATTTGATCGTGTTATTTGGAAAATATATTTCTGTGCATACAGTTTATGGCATGGTTCATGAGGAAATTACCGAAGAGAAATCAATCGAATTTTTAAAGCAAGCATCATTCATGATATGACCCTGGTAGATACATGCTTAGAGCTGGCTGTTGAAAACCCGACCGATCGACTAACAAAATATTATTAAAATGATATTATTCACAGCAAACATAAGAAAAAATATCAAGTGACTGGAAAATATTTGTGCACAAGTTTTGTATGTTCTTTTTTCGGGAAATTTTTCGTACAGCAACCATCAGCAATATGTCAAGTCAGATTGGCCAAGCAGTCTAAGGCGCCAGATTCAAGTTCTGGCTTTTGACTGGGAGCGTGAGTTCGAACCCCACACCAGACAAATTCTGTTTCAAAGGTTTCCCTTGAAAATTGATGAATGATTTGTTTTGGGACGCCTAAAACAAATCATTTCTCAATTTCGAAGGGAAAACCTCACTTTCGAGAACCGGAGCTTGCATCTGGCGCATCAGACCGCTTGACCAATCTAACTTGAAAGTGATGCAAGCAACTGAAATGCATATTAAAAGTGAAAGTGCATTCCAAAAAAGGACAAACAAAACTTGTGTACTAATTTTGCCTAGGCGCTAAATGATTTTCCTCGTGTTTTCTGTGAGTACTAATGATAGAAAACATCCTGTTACTCGATCGGACGGGTTTTTTGCAGCCAGCTTTAAGCCTATATTTTCTAGAGTCATATCATGAGTGTGCGTGCTTTCAACAATCAATTGATTCCTTCTTGGCAATTTCCTCATGTACCTTGTTATAAAATTCAACGTATTGTCTGCAGAGAAATATGTTGTCTCAAGAAACACTTAGTGCAGGTGCCAAAGGAAGTTGAGTATGCAAAATGTGAGGACCGGCAACTTTGTTCAAATTATTTTACCTGAGACACCAAACAAAAGAAAAACCCATGTTACCGGCAGCTATGCTGGTCCCTTCCTCTTTTCCCCGCCCTTCTTCCCGCTCTGCGCGTCGATGCGTCATAGCGCTTGTAATAAGTAGAAAATAATTCATAGTGGGTAACGGTTATTTTTTCGTATTCACGTAATATTATTTGAGTTTTCTTGTAGTTAAGTGTTTTATCAGAGTGTTTTATTTAAACAAAAAGTGAACAATGTCGCTACGAGTGACAAATGTAGAGAGGCGAATACTAAACGAAATGTCGTGTTTGTTTTGTGATGAAACGGGTAATTCAGTCGGGAAACCAAAACCACAATCGTTTATAAATATTCAAAGAGCAGCAGTTCGGAGAAAAGATGACATCAGTGAGAAAATAAAAAATAAAACAGACTTAACTGAACACAATCATCCATGGCATCGAACTTGTATGGCAAGCTACATAAGTGAAGAGAAAATAGGGCGTCGAGAATTAGCATTACATAAGCAGGGGAATGTCTCTATTTCCGCCTCCTCTGCAGAAGCAAGTGTTTCAGGTACTCAACGTCTTCGTCGGTCATCAAGAACTGATTAAAAATTTAATGAAGATATGAAATGTTTAAGCTGTGGTAAACAAACAAAAAATAAAAACCAATCACTTGTTTTGTGCTTGGTTTCCAGTACTGCCCGAAAAAAACAAGATGATGTTTTTACGAAAATTGGCACTTGCTGATTTATTTGCAATGGAAGTGAGGTATCATAAACACTGTTATCGTGATTATCTACGACTACCAAGGAATTCAGCAACTCCAGCAGGTAGACCTCCAGATAAAATACCACATGACATACTTATACAGGCATCGCACTCTTTTGGAGTACCATTTGCTTAGCCTTTATAGCTGAACTCAGTGAAATAGAAGATGCAGTTGTGGAAAATTACGTTATGAAATCTCTACTCATTGATAAGTATGGTGAGAACGTTTTATTTTCATATCCAAGTGATCGATGGAAATCATCATTGGTGTTTATGGACAACATACCACTGGATTGAACATATTCGGACCATAATTTCAACAAACTACATTGTTTTAGTAGTTAAATAACTTCGCAAAGGAATATTCAGTACTGGAGTAATACCAGATGGGCATTTATGTGATGAAATTTCAATTGAACAATTTTTAAAAAAAGGTCAATTACCGAATACTTGGCAAATTTTCATGCAAGCATTGTTCAGTGCTGAAAATAATGAATTGAGTGAGAATAATAATCGACGAGCGTTATCAGTGTTCCATGATATATATTTCACGATCACTGAGAAACAGACTCCTAAGCATAAAGCTTTAGGTCAATCTATTCATCATCTGACTCGATCGAAACCTTCAATCAATATGTTGAATAAATTTCGGCATTGAATCAGTTACAAAACATTGAAGAACCTCGGTAAAAAAGTAACAACGTCAATTGTGTGTGGAGATATGACAGAAAATTGCTCATTCCCAAAAATATAGTTCGAGATTCATCGTTATTTCTTCATGGAGCTATATGATTTCAATAAAGAAACATTAAGCGGAAAAGACTCGACACATGTTACAGCAATGGTGGTATATCAAGAAAAAAAACATTGAAAATGAAGTTAATTTATTCAAAGTGAAGCCTACAACAGAGCAAAACGAGTTTGATTTGAAAATTTCAAATATCAAGGAATTCTTCATTTTCTGAAATTATGCAGACTTCAATACCGAATTATAAGGACAGTAGCTATTCATTGGAAAATTGTCAAAACAATTTACAATTTCATAATTTTCTCTGGGTCTTGTGTAGACTGCAATATAGTCAAACAGAAGATAATTTCTGTCGACCATCTACAAACTCAATACCAGGATGGGTCGACTCCATTTCAACAAATCATATCGTCTGAAACCTCACCTGTTTCTACTGTTGGATTCAGTCCGATCATACCTCAGCCATCGACTTCCAAAGATGTTGGGTATAGCTGCATCGTTGGATTTTGCACAAAAAGCTCTGAGGCATTTAGGGAATGTATGTATGGATAAATGCTGACCAAACACTACTACAGCCTATAGATTATTAAGCTAAAAAAAAAGGTGGTAAATTGTACCCACAGCAACAGACGGAGCGACCATTGCCAGAATTGTTGATTCAGCCCTGTGAATGTTTACTCATACTATTTTTGTACATATAGGTACAATTACAAATAAAGAGTGATAGTATTGTACAGAAAACCAGATAATATCAAGATCACCTGAAATTCATCGGCTTCATCCTCCGATTTTATTCAATATATGGTTTTTCATACCTACTTGTCTATAGTTGAATTTGATTTCATTGATGAGTATTAATACTCTAACTAGGAAATATTACTTAGATGATAGACTTTCACAAAATTATCAGAAAGTCAGCCTAACCTTCGAAGTATTCAGTTGTGTTGAAAATTACTCCCCGAAAAACCTCAAAAACAAAGCGAAGTCAAACTTGAAAATCATACAAATTGTATATAATGAGTTGTGAATTTGAAAACTCAAGAAGTGCATTAAAATAACTGAAATTAGCAAAAATTCCTCAATCCGCTGTCATACAGTGAAACTGTGAAGCGAATCAATATAGTACAATCGAATTACTGCGAACTCAGTGCCATTTAGAAATTTGTTGAAAATGGTATGTACATTTTCACTCACACTGGTAAATTAAAATTTTATAAATGAAAATTTTATAAATAACGAATGAGGGAAAATGGGTGATGAGAACAACATTACTCTGAAATATATATTCGAGGAAATTATCAAGAGTAAGAATGAATTGAAAAACCTTATCGAGTCGAGTGAAACCCGTATACTCATGAAAGTGGAATTGATGAGTCGAAACATCCACCTGCTTGAAAAAGAGAATGAAGAACTCAAAAACAAAATAGAACTAGTCGAAAGAAAAACCAGGACAAATAAGCTTCTGATATTTGTTCTCAATAAAACTCCGAAAGAGAGATCATTGGAATTTGTCTGTGAAGAAATAAAGCGCCTACTGAACGTAGAACCCAAGGAGTCCGACAAAAGCAACTTTTATCCATTGGGTCATCCTGTAGAGAGCCCATTAAGAGTAGAACTAATCTCTAATTTGAAAAAAAAAGGTGATTCTTGAAAATTGTTATAAGCTAAAAGAAACAAATGTGAGCGTTGCCAACGACCAGACAATTATTGAGAGGAAGGAAAACACGATTCTTTGAGAACAATTGAGAAAAGCTGAAGCAAATTCGAACATTTGCTACATCAAAGGAAATAAGATATTCGTAGAAAATAAGACATATACCGTTGAAGATTTGGGAGCATTCGAAGACCAGGGTGGCATTGAATCGAATAGTGCACCAGCGACGCTAAATACACAAAATAAAAACTTTTTTATTGAGAGTCTCTCAGAGGTCATAAACGTTGCAGATAAATCAATTAGCCAGCAATTAGAGAAAATCAATCCAAATCACCCGAAAATCTAGCAGAAGTCTCTGAAACTCCAATCAACAAAAAACCAATAAAACCATCTACTGGACATCCTGGTGGTTTCATGAACAAACCAAGACTTCGAACAATCAATTCGAATAAATAGACAACTTTTCATCACCAGCATTATTGAATTTGAATGAATTCGGATCTATACCTACTGTCTATAGTAACCGTACTACCAAGGTAAATATTTATTTCTTCCACTGAGCTTTTTTTTGAATGTCTACTTTCAGCACTTTATTCTTTTTTTTGTCGCGTCACTATTTTTCAATCTGAACACATCTTACTGGCTCCATATACAGTATGGATCCATTCATAAGATACTATAAAAATGACCTGATTAAAGCACAGGTTATTATAAATATGGCAGATTTTGAACCAGTGTCCTTTCGAAAGTTCAAAGTCATACTTGTTAATATCAGAAGTATACAGAAAAATTTAGATGAATTATCTATTTATTTTCTGTCGGAGTTATAAACCAATATTGAAATTATAGTTCTCTCAGAAACATACGTAGTCTATGATACGGAACTACTCAAAATAAGTGGTTACAATATTTTATATAATGAAAGCATACTCAACAAAAATGATGGTGTAATCATCTATGTCAGAAATGATCTTGAGTACACTTATAATATCCATAACTTTGGTGAAATCAAAGCTCTGCAACTTGAGATGCGAATTAATAAAACAAATATTATTTCAACCGGTGTATACAGATCACCAAGTACCTGCCCAATGAATTTCAATTCTGAGTTGTTAAAATATTTGGAAAATGTTGAAAAAGCCGATAATCATATAATTACTGGTGATATAAATGTTAATTTATTGTCTGACTCTGATTATGTAGAGGAATATAAAAATATTCTGAACAGCCAGGGATTTGTGTCGTATATTAACACTATCACTCGTCCGGAAAGCAAAACGTGCATTGATCACTTTTTCGTCAAAAGCTCCATTTCTGAAATCAAATCATTTGTATTTCAAAAAAACATAACGGACCATTTCCCAATAGGACTAACCATGGACTACGATTGTGAACGTGCACCTCCTTCAACTTCTAGATTCAAAAAATTTATCAACTATGACCGTCTGAGGTCAGATCTGAAGGATAAACATTGGTTTGGTATTTACGACGAAAACAATCCAGATAAAATTGCAGAACATTTCATCACAAAATTAAATTCTTTGATAGAAGAGAGAGAGGTTAAACTGAGAAAAAATGTTGTAAATTGTAGAAAAAATTGGATAACGCCTGCTTTGTATGAATCCACCAAGAAAAAAAGTGACATGCACACAAAATTATTGAGTAACCCTGAAAATCATGTCTTGAGAGAATTTATATAGGAATAAGTTAAACAAGCTCACAGAAACAGCAAAAAAGAACTACTCGAAAAAAATTATAGATAAAAATGCGAATAGCTCAAAAGGGCTTTGGAAGTGTGTTAATAATATTTGCAATAAAACTCGAAACGAAACCAAAATAGAAAAAATCAAACTAGAAAATGGAAAAATATTACAGAACAATAAACAAATCGCTGATGGTTTCAATCGCCATTACAGTTCGATAGGAAAAAAATTTGCTGATAGAATTTCAGTACCCCATAATTTCAATGTATCTGAAAAAATTTTGCAAGACACCATGTATCTTCCCGACACTGATGAAAATGGAGTTCATGAAGTAATCATGGACTTGAAACTTAAAAAATCACCAGGTCCCGATAACATTCGTTCGGAAACACTGAAGGCTATATCTAATGAAATGAAAAAACCTCTGGCTCATTTGATGAATAGATGCTTTGATACAGGGTGTTTTCCAAAGATTTTCAAAATTGGAATTATTAAGCCACTCTACAAGAGTGTAGATAAATTGAACATAATCAACTATACACCGATTTCACTTATCTCGAATTTGGCGAAAATAATTGACAAAAAACTGAAAATGAAACTTCTGAGCTTCTTGAACAAACATAACGTCATTTCTAGTTCCCAGTTCGGATTCAGAGAAGGAAAGTCAACAGAAGATGCGATTTATTATCTTACAAGTTATATTCATAATGCATTGGACAAAAAAAACCTGCTTTGTGTATCATTGTTGACCTTTCAAAAGCATTTGATACGGTATCTCATGAAAAGCTTTTAAACAAACTAGAATGCTATGGGATAAGAGAAAATATTCATTAAATCTTAAAAAATTATTTATTAGACCTCGAAAAAAAAGTTGACATAGGTGGTACTCTCAGTGATCCTATTACTGTTACATATAGCGCACCTCAAGGAACAGTACTGGGTCCTCTTCTATTTATAATTTATATGAACAGCATTTCACACTTTGATACCAAGGGAAAAATCATAAGCTTTGCAGATGACACTGCAATAATATATGAATCTGATACTTGGGTGAACTTAAAAACAGAAGCTGAAACTGATTTTAGTAAAATAGGTAAGTGGTTTAGGTATAACAAATTAACTCTGAATTTAGATAAAACAAAGTACTTATCATTTATTTTGTATTCCAATTACCTACCCAATATGGGTTCATTACGTTTCGGAAATAACTCAGGAATTCCAGAAGCAAACTCCATCAAATACTCAGTCATTGTGATAGACAGACATCTCAGATGGGATCTTCAAATTAAAAATATAGTAGGAAAACTGAGAGGTCTTTCATTTAAATTCAAATACTTGAAAGAATTTTTAGATGTGAATCATTTGAAAGTATTATACCCTGCTCTGGTACAGTCACATATATCTTACGGTATAATTGGCTGGGAAGGTGTTAACGATTATCACATGGAAATGCTGAATGTTATTCAGAAATGGATACTGAAAATCATCCTTGGAAAAAGAGCTACATATTCCAGTGAAATTTTTTTTAAAGATGCCAATGTATTTGACGTAAGGCAGGCTTACTGAATGAACTTATTAGTCAATGTGAAAAACAAAAAAATACAACTTGAATCTGTCGATCACAATTATAGTACCAGGAACAAACAAAACAAGATACCTATATCGAAAAAGCAATTGGACAACGATGTTCAAATAACCTTAGAGCTCGCCTACATAATATGCTACCAGAGTATATAAAAAAAATAGTTCTATTATGTACAAAAACTTTAAAAAAAAACTTTTATTTTGCGTTCCGAAAGGACATCGTTTCATTATTTTGTCGACCAAACTTTCAAAAATGATTAAAGTTGAAACACCAATCGTTTGTATATAGCATGCATATACGCAAAGCTGACGACAAACAGAATATGAGACAATACCCGAATATGACAAAGCCCGAATATGACCTACACCCCGAATATGACGTATCATAAACATACCTACTGCAAACGACATTCAGCCTAAATATGGAATTTACTACAAGTATCGCAAGGATAAAAATATATATTCACTATTTCATTTATACATTCATTAGTTGAAACTTCTTTCACGAAATTTATATAGTTATGTGCTTCAAAATATGTATTTTTTTTATCATTATATATTATAGTGTTAAACTACTTAGTTTTGAGTTTAATATCACATACAAGCGATAGTTTTATACTAAAGCTTCGTGATTTCTTCCTGTTTATTCACTTACAATATATATATATATATATATATATATATATATATATATATATATTATTAATTATTGTAAAATTTGAATTCCGTGAATAAACATTTTATTATTATTATATCTTTTAATAGGGGGTTTTAATTTTTTTATAACTACACGAATATTTTATTATACATATCTTTATTTTGTTCGATCATATTCTTGATAGCACGTTTATAGCAGTGCAATTTATCTATTTCATTGTGTTGTAAGGAAAGCATGTTGTATAACTTGGGCCCATAGTTAAATATGTACATCAAAATTTGACATGTCAAACAAAGGCTCGTTCTTGCAAAAAATTACAACTAAATTGTATTTCGTTGTGCAAATGTATAAATAATGACTGTCAAAATAAAAAAGATTGATTATTATATATTTACTGTTAAAATTTGCTTTCTCGTATTAAATAATTCTTTATCAATAATTCTTGTATTTATTTTCTACTTTTCTGTTTTTTTTTTAATTTTCTATCTATAAGTTTCTTTATTCGAAAGGAAAAATTGGATATCGTCACTAAAACAATCATTAAAATAGTTCCAAAGCATTTGTTCAGTCCATTTACTTGATATCTGAGGGGATGGAGTATCAAAAATAAATGAACCTACAAACCTCCTGGCAACATTGAGAATCATAATCTGCAAGCTTTTCTGAGTTCAAAACTATGTACAGAATGCGGTCCGCATATTTTGCACACTCAACTCCATCCTGCTCCCAGTCTAACTATCAAACACGAGAGTTACTATTGGAAAAAATATCGATGACGTCATTACAATTACGACGTTATAAAAAAGAGTTTAATGCCAAATATTGAAATTGACATTCACGAGCCATTTCTTCTCATCTGGCCCTGTGAAAACAAATTCATTCCAACTTTTACGTGCTCACTGTATATCTGATCAATCTACATGCACCAATGTAATAAAAAGACGGGAAATCAAAAATGAATTCTACGGAATGATCGGAAACTTATATGATACATTACCCAATGAGAAAATAATGATTCTAATGAGCGACTTTAACACGAAAATTGGTGAAGAAGTGATATATGAACCGATACTAGGCAAGCATAGTAAACACGACAACACGAATCAGAATGGTCTGACACTAATTGAGCTAGCAGCGGGCGACAGCGCGAACGAATGCTTTACGCAACTGCATGCTGTTTAGATTCTAGACCAAATGGGAAAACGTCATATCGCAGGTTTCTCAAAACATCGAGAGTGTTCCAGGAATCTAGAAGCAGGTGCTAGAAATTTTTTGGTGCTGATGACCTGATAATAAGAAAATGAGCGGACCGCAGTTGAGTTAGTAGTTATTTTTATTCAATGATAGAAGTGCAGTGTCGTGCATTGTATTTCGACGGTGGATTGTGATTGATCTATTGAATTGTCGCATTGCCTTGTGCTGTTTTTTTTTTTAAGTGTGAATAAACGGGAAGTAATAAGTGTAGTATTTCATTGGCCAGAAGCGATAAAAAAAAAAAACAGGATGATGTGGCCAATGAGAATTCCTTTTTGATTCCGAAATTTCCATCAGTCAAGTCAACAAATCATGTGTCCGGAGAAGTAAAACACAAACAGCATTTCTATTTTCGTGAAACCCCGAATTCTACAGTCAGAAGTTGAAGAATGAATCAAATCTCTCTGAACGCTTTTGATATTTATATGTAATAGGATACAAATCAAGAGAAAGAAGTATAACAAGTGGTTTCCTTTCGATTCGATTCAACTATAGAATCTTATAAAGATATCACAAAGTTGAGAACTCAGATGCAAAATATTTCTGAAAATAGGAAACTTCACTCAGCTATAAAAAAGAATAGAGACATTATTTGCTTGGGTTTCAATCTCAATATCACTTCGAAAAATAATTACTGATATATATTCATGTAGTTTAACTCTGATTTGGAGAAAAATCCAATCACGTTCTGACCTGTCATATACAGGTGATTGACATGAACAAAAGAAACTCAAAAAATAAAAGCAAATAGAAAATATGAATTCGTGGAAAATAATTAATTCAAATAATCAATTATTTTTGTTTTCACCTCAGAGATACAATTTTCGAATGAAAGTTATACATCTCATGAACCTTTATCAAACGACCGATAGTTTGCCAATATTGGTATGGAAATGAAAGATTGAGAATTGAATCTGGAACTATTCAACCGATTTAGCATATCTTTGATACTGATGAAAAGTATTTTTTGGCCAAATTTTAATCCGTGTGAAAAATAGGATCTTTTTAAGTGCGTCAAGTTGGTGATCCACGCCCAGAATTTTGGTATCAAAATATTATTGGTATTTTGTGTCAATTTGTGCCGTGTGTTTTGAATTTTGTACCCGTTCAGTTTTTGAGATATTTTGAGTTTTTCCTGTGAGTCACTATCTTGACGCTGTGAACCATTTATGGAAATTTGAAAATTTCCTTCTTTCAATAAATTGTGCCTATTTTGTGCCAATTTGTGCGGTATGTAATGAATTTGGTTCCCGTTCAGTTCTCGAGATATTTCGCATTTTTCCTGTTAGTCACCAACATATTCCAAATTGTGGCGTATATTATGGATTTTGTGCCCGTTGAGTCTTCGAGAAATATTGTGTATTCACCATTGGTCAACATTTTATTGCTCTCTTCCGTAAATGTTTTCTATTCCGGCCAGTTTTGAGCCTAACGTTTTTTGTGCACTTCAACATTGGTTCTTGTATGATTCTTATATTGAGAATTAGGAATCTGTGTGTCTTCTCAGCATGTTTTTATCAACTCGATTTCTTGCCTGTTCCGTACAAATTTTGCAAGTCAAATTTGAATCACTTCTAGTCGTCCGATTAATTCGAAATTTAGTGGTTTGGTGGTGGTGGTGATAATAATTCCGGCGACAATACATATTTTTGTTAGGTAAAAACTGGAATGGCGGCCAGTCACACACACACACACAAGATTAAAGAGCAGAAGCAAAAAATTATTTATTTTTTTTCAAATTTTTACGCTTTTGAAACAGACCAAATATTACAATGTATACCTCCATACAGATGTATAACTCCATACAGATTTTGAGCCCCATACATATCGTTCTGAGAATCTGTAATTGTGAATTTTTAATAGCTATGAAAAGATTGAACAGAAAAATGGTGGGGCGCATGAGGAGTGTAGGGAGTAGCTGTCGTTGAGAAAACTCGCAAAACAAATCATTTGCAGTGCAATAAAATTACTGACTCCGGTTGACTATTCATGCTTCAATTATCTATTGCATGCGCCCCGCGTTTTTTGTTTGGAATCTTACAAGTATTTTCATAGTTATTAAAAATTCACGATCACAAATTTTCAGGACAATCCGTGTGGCGTTAGAAATCTGTATGGGATTATTTATCGGTAGGGGGCTAAAAAGAAATTATTTTATACTTTTTATTCAGTTTTAAAAACGTGTTACCTACATTTTTTTTATTCAAATAATTATTTTGGAATATTTTAGTTTCAGTATCGCAATGATATCCACTGCATAACTATAATGAAATATTGTGAAGTCTGACTTGATGTAATAAACCAATGTGACATAATTTTTCATGATTATCTATTTTCTCAAGAAGAGTGAAATAGTTACTCGGCAACTAATTTGTCTTGATCTCTAAACCAGAATTATCTGAAAAATGCGTTATTACCTACATGGAACATGTTTATGTAATTATTCATTTCATCAACATCGTGAGTAATATGGAAGTGGAAAAATAGCAAGTTATGGGAAGAGCCCATATACAGGATCCCACGATTCCAGCAGGAGTCAGCAGGAATTAGACACCTCACCGACTTAAATAAAACCAAGAGAAGAGCATTCTCTCGAGCTTCTTGCTACTAGCCTTTGAACAATCAACTTGTATTTCATGTACTCGAAGTTCCTTCTGCAATGAAATTGTTTTCAAAAAAGTCATTTTCCGAAGTTGGTAGTAATCTGCGTCAACACAGCACGTATCACGGCCTCACATTCTCTAGTAACCTATCTGCTCCTATTCGTCCTTTGGAGGAATTCGTCAAACAATATTTGAAGGGTGGAGGACCACTAGCCACAGTCGGACCTGATGCAGGTTTGGGCTTTCATCGAACACATTTCGAGAATATTTCAAATTTTCCCGACCTCGAATTGATGTTCTTTGCCCCAAATGCCACAACTACCAACGCAAATTGGATCCGCTCCATAGGCCAAGAGGCATACCAAGAAACTTGGGGGCTGGTACAGATCCCAGCAAGAGTTTCCTCATATATCTCATCAACCTACATCAACACTCATAGATCCCAACTATTTCTCTGGTCCAGAAAATCACGATATAAATGTTCTTCATGAAGGTTTCCAGCTGGCTTTGAAACTCGTCGAAACAGAGGCCTTTCAAAAAATAAATGCAAAGTTTCAAGCCAGGGCTTTACCGGCGTGCAAAGAATTTCAACCTTTTTCGAGGGACTTTTGGTTCTGCAGTTTAAAATATCTCTCTTTCGATATTTTTCATCCTATGGGCACATGCTCGATGGGGCCTGACCCCACAAAAGGAGCCGATGTCAACAACAAATGTAAAGTCCATGGATTCGAAAACTTGAGGGTCGCAGATACAAGTGTTTTTCCCTCAACCACTTCTGGAAATCCTGTTGCAGTATGTGTGATGATCGGGGTGATGGTGGCTGACTCCATCAAAAACGCTAATTTTTCTAATAATAAATCCGTCTAAAATATTTTCATCAATATAGTTTTGCCGCTTGTATTGGAAAGTAGTAGCTACTTTGTTATTCCAAATAGAACACCCAGAATATCATACCATTTTTGGAATCCTTATAAGATTCCTGATAACTTCTCCTGATGATTCCCCATACCTATCTGTGATAGTTTTCGCAATAAAAATTATTTTGTCAAATTTTTTTGCAAAACCTGATTATTGAAAAATAACGATTTTTTCACAATGCAAAATTACAAAATATGGCAATTTGGGTCATAGCTGCATGGGACCATTACGTATTCTGCCGATGAACCGGATCTCAGTTTCAGGTTTGTCGGCTCTGGGATCTTGAACTATATACCTATACAGTGCTCGTCTAAAGTCCGTTCCCTCCCTACTAATTTTCGAACCACCTGGTATATCACAACGAAATTTGGAGTACTTGAATGGGAGATAAAAACTTACTTTTTCTTGAAAAACTCACAGCTAAAAGTTTCGAAATGGCGAAACACCCCTATATTATTTCATTTTCGAGATCTGCTCATAATTCTCAACAGTTTTATCCAATCTACTTTACTCCTGAATTCAATTGTTTTCAAAATATTAACGAACTTATTTTTGGCGCAGTCGTTGTAGGATTTCGTCTAACGGTTTTGACGACAAAAGTCGCGTTGGACCGGTCTGTTTCTACAGTTTGTGGACGAAAACAAACATTTCGTGAAAGGGACCAGAGAAGACAATTCAGAAGTATTCTGCGACCGAGGACAACATCGCCCAAGTTCCAGAAACCTGGTAGAGGACCAAATCGCCAAAACCATCCATAATTTTAAGAATTCCAAGGACCAGGGACGGTCTCGCCCAAATCCCATTGGAGTAGGATAAGAAAAAGCAATTAAAATCATCATATTACTGTGAGTTATGTTTGCTCTCCTTTAGTGCATTTTTCCTATTTTCATTTGTAATCGTATATTTGCCATTTCCACATAATACATTCATTTATTTTATTTTTCACGAATTCCAAGAATTTTGTTTTGAATTTATTCTTATGTCAGAAACCGATATAAATAATTTAGCCGATTTATTTCAAAACTCGCTAACTACCGGAAATTTGGTTGAACCTTTCAATATGGCACGCCCAGTAGATTATCAACTTTCGAAATTGTATGTTGACGTGATTCCAAGTTATGGAGGAAACCCAAATACATCAGGTATTTTTTTGGACAGTTGCGAAAATTTAATAAGAACTTTTTATGATCAAGCTCATCCTCAAATCAATACATACATTTTGCGAGCTATCATTGGCAAGCTAACTGGTAGGGCTCTCAGCCTCATTGGTTCACGAACAGAATTGAAAACTTGGGAAGGAATTAAAAATGCTATTGAACTCAGTTTCAGGGGGGATTGGCGCGGTGGGTTAGCGTCCGACTCATGATCGAAAGGTCGTGAGTTCGATTCTCGGCCAAGGCAGAAATTTTTCTATTTAATTAGAGAGAATTAAATGTTAAATTTCGTAGCCGGGCCGAGGATGGTCCTCGACGATTCGCTGTTGCGTTCAAATTAACAGTGCTGCTCCTAGGTGGCGTATGGAGTTAGTAACAAGGCCTACCTAGAACACTGTGTGAATGATACATTTATGTTTTAATAATATTCTACTTTCTGGCCAAAAAACAAGCAAAAAAAAAAAAAACTCAGTTTCGGAGATCAGAAAATATTGATTGTTTAAAAATTAATTCCTCATTTCCATTAAAAAAAAAATTTTCAGGACGCAAGGAGCCTCATTATATCAAAATTAAATTCATCAGGTTTGAACGCAGCTGAAGTGAATATTAGGCTAAAAAATTACAGTGATTTAGCTCTGAGAACATGTACTAGAGGTTCAAGTGGTCAACTCCAAAATAATGTGCGACTAAGAAATCCCGATAGTTCAGAAAAAGCCATGTCTTTTGTAATAGAGAAAGAAAATTCTCTCTATAGTCAACATAGAGAAAATTCCTTGAATTCACAAAACTCATTCAAACCATTGAAAAAAGTGACACCAGTCAATCCAAAAACCAATAATCAGATACAACCATTCAATATACCCAGATTCACCTCCACATATCAAATTAATCAGCTCAATTTTCAAAACAACTTTCAACAATCAGATTTTCAGAGACCACCATTTCAGAATAATTATCAAAGGCCATGCTTCCAAAATAATCCCCAGAGACCACCCTTTCAAAATAATTTTCAGAAGTCACATTTTCAAAACAACTTTCAAAGGCCAACAATACTTCATCAGACACAATTCAGACCAAATGATTTCCCGACCCAAAAACATCTATACTTTCTATCAAGACCCAATCGAAATCAAAACCAACCACAATCGATAAATCAAAATGAGCCAGAACCCATGGACACTTCGTCCGGTAACACCCGAATACAACCTCGAAAAATATGGACTTCAACCGAATTATTTTAACAAGATGTCAATTGACCCGAAAATCAATTTGATCCAAACAATTTCGAATATTCAAAAAATTCTACGAACACTAAATATCTAACAAATGAAGAAACAGCTTATTTCCAAGAAAATAATTATCAGCCTTATAATGTAAATGATGAACTCGAACAATATCCTGACCTACCGTACTCGCAACAAGACTATAAACACGATCCGCAGATATCAAATTCCGCTCATACAAATTTTCACTTGGCAGAGACTTCACACGATCCCAACATAATCAACTTGAATCTTATGAATATAGAAGCAAATTTACCACACATTTTTATTCCTGAACTGAATGCAAATTTTCCAGAGAACCAGAAGTCTGATGAATCCAAACATAGCTAGGAAATTTTATACCCAATGAAGATGAAGATGAAGATGAAGATTACAATATACAAACTGCCCATGGCATGAGCTATCACAATGAAGTAATAAATATCCCAATTTTAAAAAAATTCAGAGTTAGTGGCGTACATAAATTTCATTTATTCAAGTTCAGTGAAAAATACGATGGACTGATTGGTATTGATCTGCTTCATCAGCTCAATGCTTCGCTAAATATGGGTACCGAATCCGTTATCACTCCATTTGTCGAAATTCCTATTATTTACAAATGCGAGAGGTCAGAAAAAGCAAACAATTGTTTCGAAATTGCAAACTACAATTTGTTGGTTTCCCCAAGAACACCAAAAGAAGTCAAAATACCCGTGAATCAAAAGAAAGAAAAATAAAATACAAATGCCTTGTTTCGAATTACCATAAATGCCTTAGATACTGAATCAGTCATTAACAACCCCGGAGATATCGTCCAAGAAGCCCTAGATTATCTCCGACAGTTCGCTGAAAACCCAGTTCAAGACAAACATCCCACGACATCACGAGAAATTGATAAACCCATGAAAAATACTATTTCTTGCGACAGACCAACAACGTCACAAAACATAAACAAACCTGAAAAAACTATTGAGATCATTTCAGATGTACAAATCGAACCTCGAAACAATATCGAAAATAATGACACTAGGTCATCGACCCAACATTCCACTATCAACGACACGACGAATAACGAAATGAAATTTTCAGATGAGATCATCAATAATAAAGTCAATCAAATTTTGGTTTTTCCTCAACCTTATCATAGATTGAAAATTAACTCTGAAAACTACTTACACCATAGAATAATCACCCTCGAAATTACAGGAAATAATAACGAAGATCTCATAATTGAATTTCTGAGAGACTACACCACATCTGATAGAACGTATTGTATGTATTTTCACACTGATCATCTTCACAATAGCTTCAGTAGAACATATATTCAACATTTTCCGCAAAACGGACCAAAATTGATTAAATGTACAGAACGAGTAAATACCATCACCGATAAAGACGAACAAATTCCTCTTATGAAAAACCATCACGAAACTTTAGAAAGACTTGAACGCAACTATTATTGGATAGGTATGAAAAAATCCATCACGTATATCAATTCGTGTGAAATCTGTCAGCGTACTAAGTACGCTTCAAAGTCGTTTCAAATCATTCACGTAGATCTTTTCTTTTATGACAAGCCAACCAAATACAAGGAAAAACAGCCTTCATATAAGACAAAGTCCCATCAAATATTTTTCAGCTTTCGGATTCCCAAATAAATTTGTTAATAATCACGAAATAGAATTCCCAAAACCGTAATTAGAAAAATAATAAATTTCTTAGCCCATACGAAATCACAAAAATTTTAGACATGGATCGTGTCGAAATCACTAGTAAACTGAAAAAAAAAATAGAAAAGAAATAGTGCACATCAAAGAGTTGAGGAAACTCCCTCTTGTTACAGGTGCTTCGTCTACGCAAGTAGTGAACTGGCCCACCCTAAATTCCACGACCTTTCCAGAAACCCTGGTTTACTTACCCTCAAACTTGGCAATGCCCAAAATTAAATTTATAATTGGTCTTTTACTCAACGTCACTTAGTCAGTAAGTGTTTTATCGTTCAACCTCGATAATTACGAAAGTTAGTAGTGTGTTTCAATGAGACACACTGCATATTATTTTCCTGAATGCTCTCAGGTAATTAGCCCCGCATGTTATTTTGTATTAACTCAGTTATAAATATTTTTTTGAAATAAAAAGAATGTGAGCTTTCCGATTTTGGAATACAATTCCATCGCTCTCGAAATTATGTAGAAGTTTTCACATTCAATCAACTCAATATGATTTATCGTTTTCGAAATGTCATCAATATAACCTGAAAAATTAAGCAATAATTCATTATAAATATTTGTTTCTGGTGCTTCATGGGCATTTCAATCTGAGAAGTGGGACTCACACGATGAGATAAACCGTGAATCATTTGAAAATTCGTTTTCAATGACACTGCCTAAACTAGATGAAAATTCCGTGATTGTTTCAGACAATGCGGCATACCACTCTCGAAAATTAGATAAACTTCCTACCATCGCTACGACAAAGTCGGATATTCAAGAATTGTTAGGTGCAAAGAATATATATCAATTTTGATGATTCCTTGAAAGTTCACTGTAAACTGTACATAGAGATTAGTTTTGGTTTCCAGTTTTTGCTGAATCCGTTCATAGAGCAAAATAACCGATAAATCGAATATATTTTTTTTTAAAGTAAATAGGATTCTATGAACGCAGTAACTTTCTGGAGTAGACGAACAGTCAGTCCTTCTACACTTGTATATATTTTCTAGATTTATTTTACCGATTTCTCCCAGGTTGTGGAAGGTTATTATCCCAGGAAAGTCCAAGAAGGAATGATGATTTCTGAATAATACTAACATGATGATAAAAAATCAAAGAACATTATTTCGTGATGTTAAGGTTATATCCGGAGATATTTAAGAAAATTAGGAGAAACATTGAGAGAGAGATACAATATGCTTCATAACGAATACATACACATTTCTTCTAGATATATGTAGCTTTATTTATTTTTTCGAATATATGATGCAACGTTTGAGATCCAATGCTCTGGTGAATACATTTATTCGTTAGACGTGATGATTCCATCATATTTTGGTGAAAATATTGTGAAATTTTGTTGAGAGCGCCAAGAAGACTCGTAGGATATACAGAAAATATTTCGGAAAGTGAACAGCTACAAAATTCACAACATACCGCACAAATTGGCACAAAATGGCACAAACTGTTCAAAGCGTCGAAATGGTGACTCGCAGGAAAAACTCGAAATATTTCGAAAACTGAACGGACCCAAAATATATTACAAACGGCACAAATTGGCACAAAATGGGCACAATTTTTCGAAGGAAAAAAATTTCTGAATTCCCATATATGGGCCACAGCGTCAAGTTGGTGACTCACAGGAAAAACACGAAATATCTCGAAAACTAAATTACCACAAACATTCTGTCTACCTTCGTTTTTGATTCCTTTGTGCTGATAATAATCTTTATTTTTGTGGGTTCTTCACGCCTGCAGGCTCCGCATACTCCAAAAATAAAAATAACTTCCATTAATAAATACTTGTCATCTGTTAAGAATCTATCTATTTCATCTCTGTTCAAAATCAGTGACTTTTTTGGGTTGTAACCATCGCATTTACGCTCAAGAAATGTAATTAGTTCAGGGAACTTACTAATATCTATATAATGGCTGATATTAATCGAGGGTTTCAACATTTAGTAATAGCTCCATAGTGGAAAAGGTTTATAGTTCAACGATTTTTCATCAAAATATGCTTACAAAGTATCTTCAGGAATTTGATTCAATGTGAGTTCTTTTCCTGTATACCACACCAAATATTCCTGATACATCTTCTCATACAACTTCTTTGATTTCGATGGTGTAAGATCAAGTTTTGCTTCCTCAGCGGACTCAACAATATCCTCTAATAGTTCTGGAAGATCATTTGCAGCAAAAACCATCCATTCCATTGTGAAATAATGCAGACACAAAGTAAATTGTTTATTTGGTTGCTATGGCCATGAAAAATGTTATTCACAATGCGATTTGGATAAAATTAAAATATCGCTATTGTCAGTGTCAATTACAGCCAATCAGAACATATATGCTCTTTTTTCATGTCTAGAAATTTCATTATATATATATATACATATATATATATATATATATATATATATATATATATATATATATATATATATATATATATATATATATATATATATATATATATATATTTGAAATAGTTTTCTTGAATCCTTCCTGTATATTTTTTTTCCGTAGTTTCTTGGGTTATTGATTCCACAATTATTGATACATTTTAATTGTTAAAGACGTTTCGTCCCGGGCCTGGGACTTCTTCAGTTTTATTTATTTCATGTTAGGTTTATAATTCTGAGTGATATGTAGCGGTCAATTTATATTAAAATGAATTTTCCTTTTTTTGGAATTTTTCCACATAATGGAGGCCTATCAACATGTTTCTTGTTTTATAAGGAAGTCGGTTGTGACAACCGACTTCCTATCCTATTCCTATTTTTGTTGAGTTACATGCTTCTCGACTCTGTATGAAATACAAGCCATGAAGGATTTGAAGACCACTTGGTCGATAGAAATGTGTTTGGACAGTGTGAAAAACAAATGTAGGTTTGTTGGTGAGGTCTCTGAACCATTTGGAACAACAGTTGTACTTGAACAGGGTGACCGCTGTCCACAACATTACCTAATATAATGCTAGAACAAATTATTCGACCCTGTAATATGAACTATTTGGATTCAGCTATGAATGAGGGTCATTGATGCCTTGCTGATGCTGATTGTCATGATATTATAAGAGACATTGAATGAAGAGGATGACGAGCAGATTGAAAGCGATGACAAGAAGAGTAGGATTGAGGTGTAACGAATACGACACTGAAAATATGCATAGAAAAAACGCAAAAAATATAGTTAATCGAAAAAAAAAAAAAAAAAATGGCACTATTGAATGGGTATTTAATGCTAGCGTTGAAATTACATGGGCAGAGGTGAGGGACACTATTGCTAGAGTGGAAGAAGCAGAAATAGTGAAGAAAAACTGATGCATCGGGAGTCTGGAGATATTCATCAGATGAAAAAACATCTCAATGAAATAATATACGAAACTATTCTGTGACCAACAGGAAAAAATAGCTATGAATATAGGTTAGAATCAATGAGGAATCAAATCAACTATACGGAGGAACAATAACCTCTGATTTCACATTTGCTTAGAGAATAAAATAACTAATAAAAAATATAATTTGAAGACAAGCTTTAATTCAAGCCGTGTACTAAAACTCATAAAATGAATTTAAGTATTATGATTCAATTATTTTTTGTTGTATTATTTGGTATCAAAAAGCTTGTCGCGTGAAGTGTTCATGAAAGTAGGTACCAATCAATTTGGTTGGGCAGTGATTGGTTGGTAAGTAAGAACTTGTCGTAGTATTTGATTTTCACAAAGTGTTCATGAAAATGGATAACAATTAATTACATTGGACAATGGATGGTTGGTAAGAAACAACTTTTCAACAAGTATTAATTTAATTACAATGCGCGCGACAAGCTTTTTGAAACCAAATGATTCAACAAAAAATAAGTAAATCATTGTCAGCGATGACTTAAATTTATTTTGTACGTTTTAGTACATGGCTTGAAGAAAAGCTTGTCTTCAAAAAGTTTTTCATCAGTTATTTTATTTTTTATTTAATTCGCCTCAATCTGTCCATTTCTAATAGAGCATCGTTAGTACAAGGTCTCTCTCCTGTAAGTTTTGAGCTGAAAGAAGTCATGATCTCCGACTTCAAAAACTCCCACACACCAATTTTGTATAGAATCTGACCATATTCACGAAACCCGTCGATCATCCTGAAGTCGCCATATTTAATCAATAGATGCTGACAAAAAATTCATAATCTCCGAACCTAAAAACCCTTACATACCAATTTTCAATGGAATATGACCATAATCAGAAAACTCGTCCTCCATATTGGGTCCGCCATTTTGAATTAATGAATTTTGACAAGAAATTTATGATGTCCGACCCCAAAAACCCCCGCATACCAATTTTGAATCAAATTGGACCATAATCACATAACTGTTCCCATCTGGGCCGCCATTTCGAATTCATGACTTTTGACAAAATTTCTAATCTCCGACCCAAAACCCCACATACCAATTTTCATGATCTCTGACATCGAAAATCTCCACATACCAATTTCGAATCGAATCGGACCCTAATCACAAAACTTGTTCGCCATCTTGGAGCTGCCATCTCGAATTCATGAACTTCGACAAAAAAAACATAATTTTCGACCCCGAAAACCCCCACATACCAATTTTGAACCAAATAGGACCATAATAACAAATCTCCTCCGCCATCTTGGAGCCGCCAATATGTTTTTTTTTCAACACAAACTCCATAATGCATTGTCACCGGAATTATGAACATCTGCCAAATTTCAAATCAACGAACGAACGAACGAACGAACGAACGAACGAACGAACGAACGAACGAACGAACGAACGAACGAACGAACGAACGAACGAACGAACGAACGAACGAACGAACGAACGAACGAACGAACGAACGAACGAACGAACGAACGAACGAACGAACGAACGAACGAACGAACGAACGAACGAACGAACGAACGAACGAACGAACGAACGAACGAACGAACGAACGAACGAACGAACGAACGAACGAACGAACGAACGAACGAACGAACGAACGAACGAACGAACGAACGAACGAACGAACGAACGAACGAACGAACGAACGAACGAACGAACGAGGACGAACGAACGAACGGACGAACGAACGGACGGACGGACGGACGGACGGACGGACGGACGGACGGACGGACGGACGGACGGACGGACGGACGGACGGACGGACGGAACGACGGACGGACGGACGGACGGACGAGACGGACGGACGGACGGACGGACGGACGGACGGACGGACGGACGGACGGACGGACGGACGGACGAAGGACGGACGGACGGACGGACGGACGGACGGACGGACGGACGGACGGACGGACGGACGGACGAACGGACGGACGGACGGACGACGGACGGACGGACGGACGGACGGACGGACGGACGGACGGACGGACGACGACGGACGGACGGACGGACGGACGGACGGACGGACGGACGGACGGACGGACGACAGACGGACGGACGGACGGACGGACGGACGGACGGACGGACGGACGGACGGACGGACGGACATGCAAACAAGAGGATAAAACAGAATGAATAATATTTTTGGATATGATGACACAGTTCGTGCTATTTTGTCTTCATATTTAGGAATTTGTAATCAAATTGTTGAAATTTTTTATTAGTCTCCTACTCCGTGCAAGTGAAATTGGGAGTGCTGCAAGGAAGTATTCTTGGTCCTTTACTAGGCTAACTCTGCCAACTCTCTACAGTGGTTCAGACATCATTTTCACGCAGACGATACACTTCTCTTTTTTATATTAAAATATTCATGAATCTGTTAAACACATTAATTCAGACACAATTGCACTACGGAATACTTCTGATCATTCGAAAAGATCTGCCTTACTGTTTTACAGAGAGAACATGAGAGATTTTATTCTGAATAACATAGTTTTGAGAATAGCAGATGAAGAAATGCCGTTCAAGTCAGAATTTGAAAATTTGGTCTGTCTATGAACTCAAATTTGAGATTCAAATAAGTTACAAAAAAAAAATTAAAATACTAATGACTCTTCGATGTATGTATGTATTTATGTATCCACGAAGGCACTACCGTGATTCACTACAGTGATAATATATATGGACTGTGCATCGACGATTTGAATACCAGGCGAATACAAAAAGTATAAAGTTGCTTTGTCAGCTTCACCTATGGATTAAAAAACATTCAAAGTATCAGAGACAAATTTCAGGAATTCAAACGGTTGAACATGCACGATCGTCGCCTGAATCGAAAAATCCATTTTCTAGAACTCTGCATATCTGTCTCATCAATTATTTTTCAGAATGAATCAACATAACCTGAACAAACGTCGCAAATTGCACCTTACTGTACCACAACTCTCTATCAGTTACTGCATTACAGCCTTTGTCAACAAACACATTACCTTTTTCCAAATCTCCTTGAAATATCGCCTTCATTTTCAAGAGTTAATATGAATTTCATCTCCTCAACAACCCAATTTAACAAACTGAAGAACCATTTCATTAACTTTGATCAACTTCAATCAGTCCTTTCTTTCTTCTCCATCACTCCAGTTATTTTTCCTAGCCTCACTTTTTCCTTGGAATGCAATATTTCCACACCAGTTTCTTATATGTATATACCTGATATCTCAGTTATCAATAATGCGATTTTCTTGGAATTTTGTTGATGATTGTATATTGGAAAAATGAAGTTTTGGCATAGTGAACATTTTCATCTACCAATGGCTTGCGGTTTTGGGGAGAGGGAGGCTAAAAAGGCATTTTTTTGGGAAAAGGATATTAGAGCTAATTTTTTACAAAATGATTTTTATTATTTTCTCATGGAATTGCCTTTAGCATAAAGCAAAAACTCAATCTCTCAATTAGATGGTGCCCCCGCACATAATTCTCTGATTGTTAGGAACTTTTCAAATGCAGCTTTCCCTATGAAGTGGATAGGTAGAAATTCTCCTTTGGAACCATCTCCTCCTCCAGATCGACAGAAATTGCTACTCGTGACTTTTTTCTGTTGGGACACTTGAAAAATAAAGTGTATGCTACTCGGCCGCGTAATATAGAGGAAGTTCGTATTAGAATTAGGCAGCAAAAGTAAATGTAAGTTTGAGATGAATTGTTGGAAAGTGTATTGTTTCAGGAGGTAGTTTTGTTGGAAAAAAAAACTAAAAAAGTTCAATTCGTTATTTTGTTACCACAGTAATTTTTTTTTTCTACTAATGAAGGTATGAATCAAGGGGTTTTTGAGAATACTGATTCTGAGTCTGATAGAAAAAGTTATCCATAGTAAGGCCTACAATACTTTTCCAAAAAAAAAACAAAAAAAAGCCTTTGTCACCCCAACACCGCACGCCAATGGTAAATACAAATTTTCATCCTGCCAAATACTTCATTTTTCTGACATACAATCACCACCGAAATTTCAAGAAAATCGCATGAATACTAACTGAGAGGGAAATAAACAACTTATTAGGAAAAGTGATTTTTAAAGAATTTGTTTTCCTGCTAAAATCAGCTCTTGAGATTTTGAAAATATGAAAATATGAAAAAGGGGGTTTTTGAGGATGCTGATTCCAAATCTGATAAAAAAGTTATCTAAAATAAGCCTCAATATCATTTTCCCAAAAAACACATTTTTTACCGCCCCTCTCCCCCCCAACACCGCAAGTCAATGGTAATATGTCAAATACTTCATTTCTCTAACATACAACACCACGAAAATTTCAAGTAAATCTCAATATTAATAACTGAGATATTAGCGTATATTCATGAGAAGCGGGACACACTATATATATATATATATATATATATATATATATATATATATATATATATATTTATATTTTATTTGTATATATATATCACTCTCTTCGCCTCTCATATCATTTCTTGTTATATTATTTCCGCATCTGTGTTCACTCTACCATGTCCATTGATTTATTCGATGTGTGCGCTCAGATGGAAGAGCAGAAGACGTCTCAGTCTGAATGTGGACCCTTTGCCCTTCATTCGCTCAATTCTAGTAGCTGATAAATTATTTGTTGTTATTATTTCAAAATTACTAGTAGTGAGATTCGCAGAAAGCATTAGCTAAGGGATGACAAGAAACGGATGGAGGCAGTGGAAAGAGATTCACGTGCAAAAGGGATAACTAGCTGGAAGCAAAGATCAGCAAATAGAAAAGGATGGAAATACATTTCTAAGCAATGGGCCTGAACTATCTCTGTCTTTCCCTCTTTCCCTCTATCTCTGTCTCTATATATAAACATGTGGAGTGTAATATTAGAAACGGAGAACTTGAAGTCTCTTCACAAAACGATATAAATTGCAGTGAGTGGTAGACTACGAGCAAAAAACAACTTCTTTTCTGACAAATACCACGCAGAATATTGGATGATATCCACCTGAAAATCTATGTAAACAAATGTTCCTTTCCGATAAACTTGATTAGGTTTATATTGTGTCAGATCCTTGTACTGGTTTCAGGCTTTTGACCCTCATCAGTACGGTAGTCATCATTCAGAAATTCGAAGACCTCTGGCTGAAGCAAGATCCAACACAAATGAAAACACCACTTAAGTTGATCACCTGTAGGTACGCATGAAGAAGTAACTTCCAATTGGCAGTACCTTGTGACAGGAATCGACACTACAAAAACTGTTCTTCTCGATAGGAGTGGCGGCATGCCCGACAAGGCGTGTACAACAAACAAGAGAGCCGAACATGTGGAGTGTAATATAAGAAACGGAGGACTTGAAGTCTCTTCACAGAGTTCAATATTAATTGAAATAAGTGGTAGACACAAAGAAAACATTTGCAATCAACGTTCATTGATGATGGAAGTTTGCATAGATTTACAGGTGGATATTATTCAATATTCTGCATGGTATTTGAAAGAAACGTAGTTGTTTTTCGTTTGTAGTGTACCACTTATTTTAAATAATATTGAATTTTTTTAACATATTTCAAGACCTTCGTTTCTAATATTACACTTCACATGTTTGGCTCTCTTGTTTGATGTATACGCCCTGTCGGACATGTAGCCACTCCTATCGAGATAGGAAAACAGTTTTTGGAATATTTTTTACTGAAACAGTTTTTGGAATATTTTTTACTGTCACGAAGTACCGCTATTTGAAATTTACATTTTTTTCACCTAGAGGTGACTAAACTTGGTGGTGTTTTCATTTGAGTGGGCTCGTTTCTGCCAGAGATCTACTGATGAGGGCCAAAAGTCAGAAACCGGTATACGGATTGCTAGGCGAACCTGACACAATTCAAATATAATCAAGTTTATCAGAAAGAAACATTTGCAATAAATTTACATTGATAATGAAAGTTTGCATAGATTTTCAGTCGAATATTATTCAATGTTCTGCGTGATATTTGCCAGGAAAGTAGTTGTTTTTTGCTTGTAGTCAATCACCCATTCCAATTTATATTGAATTTTGTGAATAGACTTCAAGTCCTCCGTTTCTAATATATATTAATATATATATATATATATATATATATATATATATATATATATACATATATATATATATATATATATACAGTATCACACATAAAGTTCGCAACATATGGAAGTTTTTTTTATTAAGAGGTATAATGAAAATTTGACTTCGCAGTTAGTTTGTGCTTGATAATGAGTAAAAAAAAGCCTCCTTCCTTTTGTCATGTGCTACTCTAAACCTGTCAAATGTGACATTTTTTCGAAAATCCTCAAAAAATCTGGTTTTTTTTTATTTTCGGAAAATGCCAAAAAAAGTTGATCAGTTCTCAATTTCATACCTTTTCTCCAAATTTGGAGTCTCTACTGTCACTTCGACTTTTTTCCAATTTTTTTAATTTTTTGAATCTTTCGGTCTACCGATTCGAACGAAACATGAAATTTCATAATTCTGATGAATACGAGACTTTAATATCATATCTTGCCCAGAAAATACTCACATTGGCCTGTTACCAGAAAAAAAATTAATGCACCTCCAGAAATTCGTCTTTGTTGTTGCAAAGTTCATCTAGTTTTTTCATTTCATTGTGAAACTGACTCGGATTTTCGAAGTATGGTCGTTAATATGTCAGTAATCCAATAAACGAATTTCTCTTCATTCTTATAACATTCGTATTTATCTTTTTAATAGATTTTTATCCAGTTTGATTATTTTTCTGACCAATAATTCAGTTACAAACAAACCCGAGATATCATACTTTTCTGTAAACTAAACAAAGACCTACAGTTTCATAACTATTCAAAAGACTTTCGTTCTAGCGATTTGTACTAAACATGATATAAAATTTCGTGATTTTAAACACTACAAGACCAATGCAACATCTCGGGAAGATAAAAGTTCAATTGATCGAATCAAAATGAAATTTTCCCTCAGTAGGCTTTTGAAACAAATTTTTGGTTTTGGTTAATGTCAAATAATTGCGTTTAATGAATCGAGTTGTTTTGTGTACAGATTTTTCTACATTTATAATTCACAAATAAGTTTTATGTACAATGTTATCCACACAAGACAAAGTGGAAATCGTTCTTTTATGTGGTGAGAATGTGCCATATCCAGATGTTGCTTGTATTTTCAATCACCGGCATCCAGGAAAAAATATTCACCTTAGTACCGTGGGAAGGATACATTCAAAGAAATTGCCTATGTGGACAATCGTTTCAAGAAACCGCATAATCCAATCCAAGGTGAGAGAGAAAATTATATCACATTTCCCTAAAGGATTTTATAGACAGACGAGGCAACTTTCACGTCGAACGGAACAGTAAGTTCCCTAAATTGTCGCTGGTGATCCAACAATAATCCAAATTTTGTAATAGAATGCCGTGACCAATATTCATTCAAGACAAATGTGTGGTGTGGTTTATTACATTACCAAATAATTGGACCATATTTTTTTAGAGAAAATTTGAAAGCAGACATGTACAGAAATTTCATTATGAGTCAGTTGTCTGAAGTTTTGGATAATCTGCCTATGACGAAATTTGTGGTATCAGCTTGACGAGGCACCGATCCTCCAAACGGTAGAAGGGAAACAGTGTTTCAGTCAGATGTTTAGGGGCAAAGTGATAGGACGAGATTGGGAAGATTATTGGCCACCAAGATCACCGGGCTTATCTCCAATGGACTTTTTTTTATGGGGTTATCTGAAACAAAAAGTGTATAGGGACAGACCATTCGCAAACAAAGGACATTCAGAGAACACCATTCGGGAGTGTTGTGCTGATATAAATCCCCTATTTATTAAAAATGCCACAAAGTCTGTGAATGGAAGGACTATAATTTGTTTAGAACGGGAAGGACGGCATACTGAATTCGGCTTCTTTATAAGATTATTGAGATGAATCAATGAATGTTACGATGTTTTGTTGTGAATTTGGTTATAGTTATTTTGGTTTAATGTTTTTTACACATCTTATGGTAAAAATAAAGAATATGAGATTCATGAAATTAATTCAAGAAACGTTGCGAAAAATTATTATTTGCTCGAAAATTACATCAAACAGTTCACATCCAACAGTCACACTGTTGGGTGTAAACTACATTAAAATATTTCGAACTCATCTGCAGCTAACGGGATAAAAATCTGTTGAATTAAATGATAGTTTGAAGAAACTAAAAAACACGCTTTTATAGAAAACCAGACTAAAAAAATAGAAAGTAAGAAAAAAATTTATTTTATTTAAAAAAATCGTGGGGTGCATGGTATCGCCTCGGCCTACAATTACCTGTGATCTGAGACATTTCTTACTTTACTGCCCTAGGTGTGTAATGTACTATATAATTATTGATACCATGCATCCCACGCTTTTTTTTAAATAAAATAAATTATTTTCTTATTTTCTATTTTGTTAGTCTGGTTTTCTTTAAAAGCGTGTTTTTTAGTTTCTTCAAACTATTATTTATTTCCTACTTTTTAGTGTGGTTTATTTATAAAAGCGTGTTCTTTTAATTTTTTTCAAACTATTCTTTTTATTATTTTTTTGCAAATTAAAAAATGGAATAATCTTATCAAATTAGGTAATCATAATCTCCGACCCCAAAAACCCCCACACACCAATTTTGGAAAGAATCAGACCATAATAACAAAACTCGGCCGCGCTTTCAAAGCCGCCATCTGAATTTTTCAATTTTCACGGAAGAATCATAATATTTCAACCCCAAAAACTCCCACATACCAATTTTGAATAGAATCAGACCATAATCACAAAACTCGGCCGCCATTTTTAAAGCCGCCATCTTGAATTTATCAATTTTCACAATAGAATCATGATATTCGACCCCAAAAACCCATACATACGAATGTTGAATAGAATCAGACCCTAATCACAAAACTCGTTCACCATTTTGGAGCCGTCATCTTGAACTTTTCAATTTTGACAGAAGAATCATAATCTCCGACCACAAAAACCCTCAGATACCAATTTTGAAGCGAATCGGACCATAATCACAAAACTCGTACGCCATATTGGAGCCACCATTTTGTTTTTTTTCACACAAAAATTTCTCAACGCATTGTCACCGGAATTATGCCAAATTTCAAATCAATCGTACGTCTGAAAGTGGGTCAAAATCGCGCCTAAAGGAGTCGGTTACAAACAAACAAACATAGGACAAGTGAAGCTAATATAAAGCGTGTAAAAAGAAATACAAGTGTAATAAGAATGAAGAGAAATTTGTTTATTCGATTACTGACATATTAACGTCCATACATTGAAAATCCAAATCAGTTCCACAATTAAATGAAAAAACTAGATGAACTTTGCAACAACAAAGACGAATTTCTGGAGGTGCATTTATTTTATTTTTTCTGATAACAGGCCAATGTGGGTATTTTCTAGGCATGTATGACATTGAAGTCTTGTATTCATGGAAATTATGATACATGAATCATGTTTCGTTCGAATCGGTAGAGCAAAACATTCCCAAAATTGAAAAAATTGGAAAAAAGTCGAAGTGACAGTAGAGTCCAAATTTGGAGCAAAGGTATTAAATTGGAAACTGAGCCACTTTTTTTGGGCATTTTTCGAAATTTCCAAAAAAACAGAGTTTTTAAGGTTTTCGAAAAAAATGTCGAATTTGACAGGTTTAGAGTAGCACATGACGAAAGGAAAGAGGCTGTTTTCTACTCATTTTTCAAGCACAAACTAACTGCGAAGTCAAATTTCCATTATATCTATTTATAAATAAAACTTCCATATGTTGCGTACTTGATGTGTGACATGTATATATATATATATATATATATATATATATATATAATATATATATATATATATATATAATATATATATATACATATATATATATATATATATATATATATATATATATATATATATATATATATATATATATATACGGAACGAATCTTTCGGACAAGTCTACTTCTAGAATATTAGATGCGTCGAAATGAGATTTGGTATAGGTCAATGGTATGTGAAAAGAAGAAGCATATTTTTCAACATCCGGTTACTTCTGGTTCCACCGAAAATAGTTCCGATTTTGAATTTTTAAATGGAACACCCTATATATTGTAACATTTTTGGATTTTTTAGACAATTCTGGATCAGAATGTGACATTCCAGGAAGTTTCAACGCCTACTTCATTTTTTTAGAGTCACTTTCAATATTACATATAGGTGGCCATGATAGGACCTCAGGTGGTCAGAAAATTACAATCGCACAGTTTTAGTAAATAGTATGATAAATAGGAATAATACAATTTGGCAAAATAATTTTTTTTTGTCTAACTATTATTTTTCAAATGGCGACCATTTTTTGACAAGCACTTACTGAAAAAAAGATGTTTTTATTAATCTAACGATACTAATTCATTTGCGATTGAAATAAAAATAAGAACATAAATTGAATAATACTAAGGAAAATACTGGATAATAATTGATTCACTTCTGTCAGGTGTGCCATTGCTAATAATTCATTTACTTTCACTGTAGTAAATTTCCGAAGTGCATTACTCCTTGTTCAAGACAAATTTCAAATCGTTCAATTGTTTGTCTCAACACGTTTCGTAACATTTGAGGAGTTTCTCCTGAGATTTCAAGAGTGACTGTTGCATAGTAAGCCTTTTCTTTTTCCAAATATAGAAATCGAGTACAGTGAGAACCGGTGAGCGGGCAGGCCACCGTACTGGACCATTGGTTGCAATAACTTGATCACTAAAATGCTCTACTGAGTAATCAAGAACTTCTCCGGTATCATGAGGAGGTGTTTCATCTTGTTGGAAGTTAGTTTGCCGTAAAACTGCTAAAGGTGAATTATTAAGATGATTCTCGATATAATTTTGAAGAAAATCGAGTATAGTATTTCTAATCCCAATTGGACTGACATGGAAAGTTTCGGGAAGGAATTCTCTTTGCACTTGCTGCCTTGACATAGGCGTCCTTATATCATTTTTAAATGGTATTTTTCAGTTACTTATTCTTACAATCATAGCAATTGATCACCCCATGTAAATGTAGACACATGTTATCTCAACTGAATTTCATTATTTGTTTCGAAAGGTCTCCAGAAAGCCATATTGATAAAATAATTTCAGAGGGTAATTCCTAACCTAAAGGCACGGCACTGATTAAGGAATATTGTGAACCGGGGATATCATGCGGCTTCAGATAACATGTGTCCAATCCAGCTAGCCGAGCTTTTATTACTCAAATACATTTGATAGCGCCTTTACTAATAATCTGGGCAACTAGAGACTCACGTCAGAACTTTTTTATTATTGCACCAGGAACGCCTTGAAAATAAAAACACTGGTAGTATATGAATTTCCCATTTGCCGGGCAGTACAACACTTCTCGTAGTGCTCTTATTTCCATTGCCGTTCCAATTGGGAATAGAATAACTATACCTAACCACTGTAAACTGACCTTGAAACAATATTGGCCAAATCATTCTGTTTCCAACGAGACCATTCCAGATTTCGACGCCAAACTTTTCTTCAAATTTCCCTCTCCCATTGCTTGTTGATTTTATTGGGCCCAGTACCGAGTATTTTGCTTTTTGAACATACCAATATTTGTAAATCGTGACTAGTCAAAAAATAGAATGAAGTTGATGAAATTTGGGTTAACTATATGATTCCGAAGCAGCCAATCACAAAACACTACCCGTCTATCGTCATCGTCAGCATACAGATGTTGATGTTACTGATATTTAAATGCTCGATATCCGTGATATTTCAGTAATTTTCTTGCTGATTCGTAACCAATCTGCATTTCTTGAATAGTTCATCTCAAAGAAACCGTTTTATCACCTCAACCATAGCAAGAACGTTTATCTCCGTCTCTTCATTTATGATAAACCTGTGTTCCTCCTCTCGATTTTCTTCTTGCCTAAAACAATTCTCAACATACGGAAAATACTGATGGGCTGGATGTTGTCGATTGGGATATCTCTGAGAATTTCTATGACATTATCTGAATATTGATAACATATCCACTTTTTCACTTTGAGTATACAGTACGTTGAAGAAAATATTACAGAAATTTAACGATAATTAAGAAACTTTCACTGTACGCTCATAAAGATCATGTCAATGTCATTACATGTGTGAGTGTTTTGTTTTCCAAAGAAAACTTGATAAAAATAACTGCAAAATATTATGCATCATTGCTATCCATGGCACACATGACAAAAGTAAATAAATTATTATCCAGTATTTTCCTTAGTAATATTTAATTTATGTTCTTACTTTTAATCCAATCGCAAATAAATGACTCATCTAATAGATTCGTTGACACCCGGTATATATATATATATATATATATATATATATATATATATATATTATCTATATATATATATATATATATATCTCTATATATATATATATATATATATATATATATATATATATATATATATATATATATATATATATATGAAATGCGAAAAATTATAGATGCGACATCTATAATTTGCAGAGTGAAACTCAAACCTAGTGCTGTGGAGTTCGAAGGCAGTAAATTTCGCGTCAGTATATGCCAATCCACAACACCAAAAGTCAAGCTCCTAGTGCGTTCATAAATATATACTCTGTGATCATGTTGAATTTCACTGTTGTTGAAGGAGTAGGATTCCCAAAAGATTTGATTTGCAGTGGGAACTGGACATTTCGTGTTATATATAAAATTTTCCTGTAAAATGCTAGTGTAACATTTAATCATCTATTCTTCACGAAAGTCATGAGCTACTTCCAAATATCCCCGAAAACACTATAATAGTCCATATAACTCTTCAATGGTTTCTCAGAATAACATTTTTATGTTGAACTCTCAACAGTTCTTACAGTTCAGATCATTTTCTGTTCAACGAAATGAAAAGAAAAATGATGCAGTTTCAAACGTGATCTTCTATTTCACACTTACGTTACGCTCCAAGATAAACGCTATTTCATAAGTTTTTGTGGACGTACAAAATGAGTACGCCTCTGTTAGATTTATTATGAATTTCTCCGATCAAGTGCAGTGAAATATTGCCCGATTCACGAGTTCATTCCAGGAAAAAATCATTAATGAATCAAAGCATAATAAATCACTTCAGAGTGGCAAAATTTATAGAACCTCGAAATCAATATAAATGAAATATTTATTTAATTCGACTGTTCCACCGAATTTAATTTATATGCTGTGAATTGGCTATGGTTTTGTCTTTCATATGATGCAACTGAACAATATTGTTATGATCTGTGAAATATATCGAGCCAAATGTATGTACATTTTTGCGAAATAGATTATGAATCATTTGAATAGATCGGTTTAGCATCGAAAAGCAATGCTGTTGTAGGAATATTCATAAACAGGGTGGACGCATTTTTATTTGGATTGTGTCGGTGAAGTTTGAACCATAGGAGATAAATCGATCCAATGCGAAAAAAATTGGTATTTTCCTGTACTTTCCAGCAGTGGTAACCGATCGAAAATATCAGGGACGATTCCTGTGATTTGGGGAAGTCCAAAATAATGTAATTTCTATCATTCCGAAAAATATCGAATAATGTTCCAGATATTTTTCATTAGAAATTGAGGTCCATTTGAAATCAAACCATCAGATTTTCAACCCAACATATCTTACTCTCTGGGCTACCTTCAATCAATTTTCCATTTTTCTCAACTCTTTTGCTACTATAAAACTGGAAACATTACAGGAATCTGAACTCAAAAATGAACATTCGGTGGAGAATGATGAAAACAAATTATTTCTTTTGAAAAAAAATACTAAATAGCATTATTGAACCCAAGACCTTTTCGTGGATTTATCTTTTATAACAGGACAGTTTCTCAATACCCAAAAACAGGGAAAATAATTCCCATTCATAAAAATGGCTCCGGTCACCTTATGAATGATTATCGACCAATAACAATTCAAATATCCTAAAATATCAATTTTTAGATCATCTCTTAGATTTTTTGAAAAAATTTGATATTTACAGCAAAAACCAGCATGAATTTGAAATCACTCATTCAACAAATACTGCTGCAATTTCAATCTTTGAAAAACTTGTAGATTACTTGGAAACAGGATAATGCACTGCAATATCAGCAAGGCATTCGACTGTGTTGACCATCAGCTTCTATTATCAAGCTTGTACAACTATGCAGTTAGTTGGTTGTATTTCTTCCTTCTTAGTTAACCGACTACAATATGTAAACATACCAGAACTCTTTTTTGGAACAGTCACACATACCAACTGTGAAACCGAATTGCCCAGCATGGGATTACCGCAGGGGTCTATACTGGGTCCAATTCTATTCTTGTTGCACACCAATGATCCTGATAAGTACCCAACAAAGACCCATGTAACAATGAATGATGATGATTCCTCTTTGATAGAATTGGATGAGGACGAAATTAAAACACAACAAAAAAGTAAACAACTTTTAAACTCTGTAAATGGATGGTGTGGTCTGAATTTTTTATATTTTAATGCCTCCGAAACACAAATATTGAGAATAGTGGCAGGCGTTTCTTCAACCACCTGTTGTAGAGGATTATTTGTCAAATATCATGTACTGACATTTTTTGTAAGTATATTTATGAAATTTTCAATTTTATTTTCACGAACACAACAGAATTTACCCTGAATATAAACTTGCATAATATGAATACACGATGAAAAAATGATTTTCACATACCATTTTATGAACATAAATTTCCGCAAAATTCATCTACCTCTTTCGGTTTGACGATCTATAACACTACTAATGAAAGTGAAAAGTTTCAAACAGCCCTGGAAACATTCTCAGTTGGAAACTGTTTTCATTCCTTTGATGAATATTTCAACGCGTGATATAATGAATATATAGAATTTCTACTATGTTCTTCTGTTCCGCTTCGCCTAATGTTTCTTTGTCTGACCAATCCTATACATATGTACTCATGTCCTACGATACTACTGGAACGAATTTGATTTCAGGGTACGAAGCGAGTTGAATATGTACATCATATGCACATCAACTCCATAGACATAAATTGATTCCTCTTACATCAGATTATGTCTATAACGATAATGATTTGGTAGTAACTGGAAATTGGCAATAAATTCAGGAGGCCCAATAAATCCAGAGTAGCTTCAATAGGAAGTAACATTAATACCGATGAAATAACTAATAAAAAACCTTTTCAAAGACAAGCTTTTATTTGAACCGTGTACTAAAACGTATATAATAAGTTTAACTCATCGTTGACAATGATTCAATTATTTTTTGGTAGAATTATTTGGTTTCAAAAACCTTGTCGCGTGAAGTGTTCTCAAAAGTGGGTAACAATTAATTTAATTGGGCAATCATTGGTTGGTGAGTAACAACTTGTCGAAATATTAATTTTATAACAATTCGCACGACAAGCTTTCTAAAACAAAATAATTCAACAAAAAATTATCAACTCATTGTCAGTGATGACTTAAACTTATTTCTTACATTTTACTACACTGCTTATATGAAAGCTTGTCTTCAAAAAGGTTTTTCATAAGTTATTTCATTTTTTGCTTTTTATTTAGTTCGCCTAAATCTGTTCATATCGTTCATAGAGCATCGTTATTTCAAGGTCTCTTCACTGTAAGTTCTGAGCGGGAAGAAAGCATGATCTCCGACTCCAAGAACTTCCACACACCAATTTTGAATAGAATCTGATCATTATCACAAAACTGAAGTCGCCCTCTCAAATTTATGGATTTTAACAAGAAATTCATAATTTCTGGACCTGAAAACCCCCACATACCAATTTTGAATAAAATATGACCATAATCAGAAAACTCATCCTCCATCTTGGGGCCGCCATCTTGAATTCATGAATTTCCGACCCCGAAAACCCCCACATACCAATTTTGGGTCGAATCGGACCATAATCACAAAACTCGTCCGCCATCTTGGAGCCACCATTCAGAATTTATGAATTTTGACAGAAAATTCATTATGTCCGACTCCGAAAACCCCCCATATACCAATTTTGAATCTAATCGGACCATAATCACAAATCTCGTTGGCCATCTTGGAGCCGCCAATTTGTTTTTCCCTCTAACAAAAATTCCATATTGCATTGTCACTGGAATTAGGAAAACCCGCCAAATTTCAGATCAATCAGAAAACTAGCAGTCTGTCAAAATTCACTTGCAAAATTTGACCCAAACTAACAAACGAACGAACGAACTAACTAACTTACAACTGAAACTAAATTAAAGCTTGTAAAAAAAGATATATGGAGCTTCGTTGGATCAATACTGAATGACAAAACCAACTTTTCATAGTCAAAGTCGCAGCGATAATTGAAATGGAGTTGAAACCATACATTCTTGTATAGTCTATCGTAATGTTATTGATAGCACCTTATCATCATCACTTGCGGAACGCTGTTACAATAATAATCATTTACCCTGGCGAAAGTCGGCGCAAGCTGTCATTAGACCTGGTTGATTCTATTGGTTCGTTGTTATACCCATGCGTGTTATTTGGATTAATTTGTCATTATCAGTTTATCTCGCCAGAGCACAAATCACAATATACTCCGCTGTCCACAGCGTAGTGGGCGTTAACCATATTAAATCGGTGTTGTGCGCATCCAACCTTCTCACCAGATTGAAAGGCGACTACTGTAGAATGGTCCTGATAAATATACCCCATGATAAGTGAATTTCCATTGGGATTCAATGAGACAATATCAAACCTGACCCTGTACGGACTCAAACTCAGATAGTATAAGAGTAGGGTCTTCAATCGGTAGAAAAAGGGATCACTATCGGAGTCTTAGGTAACAAAACAGCATTGTATCAGTTTTATTTCAGGTATTTGTGACAAAGAAATACTTGTTTTAGTGTTTTTAGAAATCAATCTCCAAATCGTTGAAATGGGGGCTAGAGTTCGTATGAGGGTTCCGTAAGTTTTTAAATTAATGTAAAAAAATAACATAACGTACCCAATCATAAGGTGTTACTCGCATGCAAAATTCCATTCTGCTATTACTGATTCCCTTTGAGATATAAACTGTTTTATAATAGGGTTACTTTTCACCGGATCATTCATATAATAATTGGGACGTGGCTATACATCATATACTTTTTATATAGCAAGGTAAACTTCAATAAAACACATACATATAACTGCCCGATAAAACCTGATTCACTCCTTGATCAATCAAATATGAATCAAACATTACCAGTCCGATTTATCTTATAGTCCAAATACTTTACGGTAATTTATTAGAATGATACATATTCATGATTCACTACATCTATCCCTCTTTCTATTTCTTTGTTTTGATGAATGTGTGTCAAAATATTTCAATGAACATTATAATTCTTGATGGTTATATATATTTTGCTGCTTCTTGTAATGATTGTGGTCTGTATTGATTTAGTTGATTTTCCAAACTCAGTAATCCTTCATTGGTATAATGAAATGAATCGAATAGTTACATAAAAGTGATGTGAGATGAAAATGTTGTCATTCTGACAACCTTATTTCTATTGTTATGAATAGAAAAGAAAAACAAAACAGTAGAACGAAATAGTTCACAGAACGAAGTTGATTTGACGAATGCAATAAAATATTTAGTTTTCATTTCAACAATTCTTATTAGTTGAAAGAGCTTTACAGTAACAATTGAGAATATAATATATTGTTTTATTATACGTGAATACATTTTTATTATCAAAACATTTCAACCTACTACGTACAATATTCTAAATTAGACTATTTGGAATGAGAAATAGAAATACCTTCTCCAAATGTTCAATATTTTTTCCATACGAGACTTCAGTATCTTTATTACTGAATACTTCTATATATTTTGCTTGTTTTTCTGTTACTCAATAAGGCTGAGATAGAAGTTGGCAGTAATTCTTTTGTAATATTTGACGAATAGAACTCTTTTGAACAAACTTTTATTAGCTTCACCTGAATGTTTGTATGTGACGGAATCTTTGATAGTTATTTTCACCCGCTTCCGGAACATGTGTTGAATACTCATTACACTACAATTATTTCATTGTATTCACACCGATATCGTCAGAAAAAAAACTATAAATCACATTACCAAGATTTGGTGAAGTCACTGGTAAAAAGGCCTAGTTCACATTTCATAGATTTGAGGAATTCATTGTTATGGTCTTAGTACATGCACCAAAAGTTATGTACAAAAACCTATTTAGGGGTTGAGGTACGGAGAGGCTGAAGAGCCATATCCACCCCCCTAAAATATTCTTTCACCGGAAGTTAGTCAAAACTTTTCATGTGGATGAATTAATCGATGAGTTTTCTCCAGTAGTTGTGAAGTTAGAAAACACGCTTTTACATCAATATGGAATTAAAGTTAAAAATAAAATTGTTATTTAAAAACCTAAAAACCTAAAAAAACACGCTTTTGTAGAAATAAGAACTGAGAAGTTAAAAATAATCAGAATAAAGTCGTAGACCAAAAAATCAACTCTTATGTAGAAAACCGTTGTGTGCTCTCTAATTACTTTTCATAAGAACTCTCATCTACCTTCACCAATAGCTAGCGATTAAATAATTGAGATAAATGATATCAAGCACCCTAGGCATTCTTTATATAAATGTTAAATTTTTGGTCAATTTTAACTTTTTTGTTCATATTGCAAGAAAAGCGTATTTTTGTTTTCTGACCTATAATTTTATAATGATCCTTTCTTTCCTTTCCTTTCGAACTTTGTCCTTGTCCTCAGTTCTTGATAAATTATTTCAATCGCGATATAAGCAAGAAATGGAATTATTTCCAAAATTAACTGTTGATATAGACTCAGAGAGCTAATTTGTTTGGAGATATGAACAGAATGTTCATAAAATCAGATGTGGAATTATCTTTGAGTAAGATAAACTTTAGTAACTTCGTTTCATCGTGTTTTGCATACATGAACAGAAAACCAAGCAACTCTTGTTTCCAATGATGTTTCTTCAAGAAAAATAGCAATACACCAAGAAAAAGTGCAGAATATAAATCCTGCTAAATCTCATATCTCATTTTTATATCACTATCTACTAATGGACACCATCTACATTCTACGATACATTTTTGGAAAATGTCATTATTTTTCGACTTCTCCAACGAATTGAAGAATAGGAGAGAATTGATGTTCTCACCCTAGAATTTTTTTATATTCGAGTAAACTAAAGGAAATACGAAATGGAATGCAGTTAGCGGAAGAAGATGCAAATGAACAAATGGAGACCAAAAAATACGAAAAGACCAGAGGAACAAACACGGAGAGAATAAGGAATGGCGAGCCTGAGGATAGCCCGAGGAAAAGCTTTGAAGCATCCAGGAAGAGGATTTTGATCGTGTCAGGAATTCAATGTAGGGATATAGCAACTGTATGATATATCAGGAGATACTTGCACAATTCAGTCAATTCTGTAAGGAATCACAAAAGAAAACTCTTATTGAGCAAGGGAATAGCAACATCCATACGTAGTTATCATTGTATAATCTGTAAAACCGGTGTGAATACTTCTAACACCAGTACCGCCACGGAAAATAATGATACTAATGAAAGCAGAATTCATTATATCCATGAGTATCTCAAGTTTCGACAATGTAAAAGGTTTAGAAACAATTGTTACAGGTGAAAATTCATCTACTGTAATATCAAATGACTCATTGGGTATCTCGGACATACAAATTTTCAACACAAATGTACAGTGTTTGTCAAACAAATTGAACTCAATTGAACAATTGATGATTGATATAAACGCAACATTTTCCTGTCTTAGTAAACATTGGGCAAATAAAGATCAAATTATAGATTTTCAAGTCTATAAGGAAATCAACAGATCCAGTAGCCTCTTCCACAAGCACGGATGATCGATTATTCTTGCAAAAAATAGTGTTTCAAAATAATGTCTAAATTTAGAATATATCTGTAACCTATCAATAGAATTTGAATATGTTCTGCCATTTCATTTGAGAAAGATACTGACATAATCTGTTTGTACAGATCACCAAATTTAGAGTATATCTGTAACCTATCAATAGAATTGGCCATTTCATTTGAGGAAGATACTGCCATAATCTGTTTGTACAGTTCACCAAAAAGCAACGTAAATTTGTTCCTAATGCAACTTTCATCTCTGTTAGCAAAAGTTACTGAAATATTCAAAAATGTGTTCACATGTGGGGCTTCAACTTCGACACTCTAACAAAAAATATTGATGCATTAATTTTGTAAGACATAATGAATTCATATGGTTTTATATCTCTTCCTGACGAACCAACAAGAATTAGACATTGGGGTAAACGCGAAACTATCAGTAGTATTGACTAGGTATTAAATAACGTCAATAGATATAGGCTAATCTCCAGTTACTGTGATCTTGTCTTACCGGATCATCACTCACAAACAATTATTTGGAAACACAAAATTAAAATATTCCTATAAACATAGGGAACCATACTGAAACCTACAATTCTAGAAAAATTAACGAATTTTCAATAGATGAGTTTAAGAAACCTCTAACGGGACAGGGAATTCCTAAAAAACTTTACTACCACAACTTTCATCAATACCAATTAAACTCCCAGTGTTTTTTGGGAAATTTTTATTGGTGCTTTGAGCCTGCATTTCCGAAATCCACAAGAAATAAAAATCATCAACAACGAAATAATAGAATCACCCTTTCAATGAAGTGAAAAAGAAAAATTGATGATCTCACTTGAATCATCTGAGAAAACAGGAGAAACTCCGAACATAGACTGCTTATTAAATAGCCAAGAAAAGTGTAAAAAATTAAATACGTCTGGAAAAAATTATTCATTCCACGAAAAAAGTGCAGGAAACATTTGGAGAATATTTATCAATAATATCCGATGAAAAAATCAAGGCGCATTTCCCGGAGAATGATCTAGGAAGTTGTACTAGAATGCCAAATGATAACTCAACCATGTTCTTTGAACCAGTTACTACGGATGAAGTGAAAACAGTTATAGTCTCGGTAGAAAATAATAAGAGCACAGGGCCAGATGAAGTTTCCACAAAAATTATCAAAGAATGCGTGGATATACTATCTGAAGTTATAGGACATATTATAAACTGATGTATTGCTTTTGGAGAATATCCTGAAATGTTTGAAATTGCGGTCCTTGTCCCCATTCTGAAAAATGGTGACAGTGAACACATAGAAAATTATCGTCCCATTTCTATAATCAGTATATTCCCAAAAATATTTCAAAAATTATATCTCGTAGAATAAACGAATACATGAAACATTTGATCTAATGACGAAGTGCCAATACGGGTTTAGAAAAAACCACTCGACAGAAACTGCAACGTTTAACTTTGTACAACAAGTACATGATTCATTTGATAAGAGAAAAATTGTGATATTCGATAAAACATCAATCAGCTGATTGTATCTTTAATGACAAATAGATTTTCTAGATAAAACAGAATGACAAAATGTCGGATGAGTTCCCTGTAACAACTGAAACACCACAATTTAGAGTTTCGGCCCACTGAGATTCCTATTATATGTAAATGATCTACCAAATAACATAAATGATCTACCAAATAACATAAGTATTGGGGCGATATACCTGTGTGCAAATGATACTTCCATCATTATTTCGGATAAAACATCAGAAGAAATTAATAAGCTCGTCAACTCAGTCCTACACGAATTTGATGACTGATGTTAAAAGAATAGATTGATAATTAATCCGAGAAAACCAGTCTGTATGGAATTTGCAAATTCATCTCGTAGCATGCATGATTTCAATTTCGTTTTCCGAGATGAATCCTCAGTATTAACGTGGTCAACAAAATTGATTCAAATTTCACTTGGCGAGAACATGAAGAACTCACATCTAAGAAGCTTAATCAATCGTATTATCTCATTGAATCCCTAAAGAATAAATTGAATACTACATTTTGCCAAGTTCCATCCAATTATTTACTACAACATTGCTGTCTGGGGTTCAGCTACTGAAATAGACATAATTTTCATAAAACAGAAATCAATGATGAGACTGATCTTCAATCATTTTGAAAACATCAACGTTTATCCATGAAAATAAAAGGAAATTGGAGTCGAGATCAGAAATCCATAATTACCATACCAGGAATAACAATATGCTTACCACCCAAGAACTCCATCATGCAAAGTATGAAAAGTCTCCTACGTTCGTTGGTGCCCATCTCTATAACATGTTGCCAAGCGATATGAAGAAACTGCCAGCTCAACCTAACCGAAAAATGGTTTTACACAGTAGATGAATTCACACTTGAGATTCGTGATGCCGGATCACTTCCATTGTGACACATTTAGTTTAATATATATATATATATATATATATATATATATATATATAAATGTTATTAATTTTTCTATTCAATTTTTATCTATATCTTCATGTATGAGTTTTTTCACAAAACACATTTCATGCGGTACTTATATTCATATGTGTGAGTTCAACTGACCTGATCTGTGCGTGATGTGTTTTCATGTCATTTATTATTATTATTTAATTTTTCATTTAGCAATAACTTAACTAATTATTTGATACATATTATATGTTTTTCAGAAATATGACCTGTCTCATATATATAATGTACCTCACAGGATAACTAAATCTATCTATCTATCTATCTATTCTGTTTGGGCCAATTCGGAGTTGTATTGGAGAAAACAATGTCCCATTCTTTGGAAACAAAATCCAATACCACTAAATAATTGTTTCGTGTTAGCGGATGTATTTGTTATTGGAAACCCAATATGGGGAATATTCAGTGAAGAACTTCAACAATGTTCATTGCAATTATCCATCACATGAACCTGATTCATTCAGAGTGGGATAGCGAGTTGATTATATTAATTTGTAGTACTTTCAGTTTATATTTCTAATAATCGAACTTAGTGATTTTTTGTCGTATACTTTTTTGCAGATGAAGGTTTAATATAGCTTCCTTTCCCCCTCAGAATCCACTATATCAAATTCATAATTTGTCGGCAACGTACACCCACCTTTTTTCCTTGCCTCCAAAAAAAAAATCAACTGGAAATTTGACGTACTTTTTCAAGAGGAATTATAAAACTAGAGTACTGCAAATCTCGAGAAGTGCTTCGATGTGGCGATGAAAATTGCGCCCTCAAGGAAAGCTCCTTTCACAGCCAGTTTGCTAATTCATGGATAATTACGAAGGTTCCATTAGTTTTTTCAATTCTATTCATTGTTGGCTGTAGGGCAGTCGTAAGCTGATGATTAGATGGATATTTTTACAAATGTAAGTATCGATATATCAGTGTGTTTCTACCAGGAACAATAAAAAGAGGCTACGTTTCTTTTTTGTTTCAAATTTCGTGTATGTTTTATGCGTTGATCAGTGAGAGGTGTACAGAAAAGCCTACCACAAACTAGCATAAAAGGCTCACCTTTTCAACTAGTTAACAGAAATCGAAAGAAATCATTCAAGTATATATTAATACACAATAATTGTTTCTCTTCATGAAAACCATGTTGATTGGATAATAGTTTCCTAGATAATTCAATCAGAAATGGTTTTGATAATGATAACAGAAACTTCAACAGATTAACCTCTTGGCTGCGGGTAACGAATATTTTCGCTTGTCGGTAGTGTGCGGGAAACGGAAAATTTCAAAGCCTCTTAAGATGCACTGGCTACGGGAGGCGTACGTTGTGTACTCCCCTGTATTGAGAAATATCATACTCTTAAAATATATTGAGTTGATATAATAAATCATTATATATTTCCCGAAAATAAAGTTTTCCATAGTAATCTTGTGTAAATCTCCCCAATTTTCTAAAAGGATCCCTAATAGAAATAGTTCATAGCGCGGGTCCTTCACCTTCACAAATACCCGCTACACACAGATACTATGGAAAAAACCGCCCGCAGCTAAGGGGTTAAGAGTACTAATTTTCAGTTCATCGCAAAAATTATTTCAGACTTCAACTCTTATCTGAGTGGGGTATTGTGAATTTGAGGTTGAGTTTGTTTGTCAGTTGATCTGTCAAAACAATCATATGCAAGAGAGTATGGTAATCAGTGAATCCACGACATCGATTCGATCAAATAATATAATGAATGAAAACATGGAGTAATCGGACTCATTCTGACTCACCCGTATTATGTTTCCGATTCTCCCAACATAAAAAAAAATTTCAGGAGGTTGACACATATTTCGATATGTATTAAGAAATTAGCATTATGCGATTATGTCTCTGGACATATCTTCAGTTATTCTCAATTATCTTAGAAACCTCCACTTTTAGGCACATGAAAAGTTATGACTTTTAGGTTGGGTATCGATGAGCTGAACTGATGTCAAACGCTCATTTGTCCATTCACTTGTCCCAAGAAAATATGAAGGAACATATGACCACATACCATCGCAAATACGCCACTGGTTTAGAAAATAAAAAATTATAACTTCAAATTAGCACGTTGATAAGTATACCAAGTTTAAAAATTTTTTTTTCAGGAATTTTGGAGAAACCGAATTGAATCTTAATTTTTTCTGTACTTTCGACACCCTGTTGTATCTCAGAGAGGATGCATATTAGGACATACCTTGATAGCAATTTTTCACCTCGAAATGAAGTGAGGAATCTGTAGTAGGAGTTTGTAGGTATTATTCTAAATACATATGAATTAAGAGCATTTGCGGTTTCAGTAGTTGATAGGTTAAAAATTTATGGTTATGTGATTAGAAAAACAACTATATATTATATATATATCAGTTTCTCCTTTTATGGAAACAACCCCTATCTTCGGTAATTATATATAACAAGTTTTGCAAAAATTATTTAGGGAGCAAAAGGCTCAAAATTCTCACATTTGTGTCAACACAACTTTAGTATCAATCCATATTTTCGCTGAAAATTTTCCAGGTCTGAAAAATCTGAATTTGTCTCACTTCTCATGGAAACACCCCCATAACTTCCTTAAATTTCGGAGTAGAATTCTGAAATTTTCTCGATTGTTAGATATACTGAAAATGAGCCTGAATCTATCCTAAGCTCAACTTGAGTGACATACAATGCGCGCCAAGGGAAATGGATATACCGATTTTTGCGAAAAATTATATATGGGGGCAAGATAGGCTCAAAATCATTACGGTTCGTGATCAGGACTAGTAACAATCCATGTTTTCGCTGGAAAATCTTCAGTGCTGAAAAGTCCGAACTTTTCTCACTTCTCATGGACACACCCCCGTATCTTCGGTAATTATTGGAGTTTTACAATCGTTAGATATACCGAGGATGAGTCTCTCGTTTCGGACGTCAATCGTCTCAATGGATTTGAAAGGTTTTCACGACGTTTCGCGTGCTTGTATATGCAATCGTCTTCAGGTGGATACTGACAAGCTTAGGAGCTACTTACTTATATGTCTGTCGGTGCAATGGTGCGTGTGATTTTGCGCGGTGTAGTAGAGCGAGAAGTTTTGCGCCTCTGCAGTCCGCCAGAAAGGGCAATTTGTGGATTCCGTACGCTCTTGAACTCAACGCTTGATTGACTAATGGCGTTATTAGCTTCGATGTAGGTGATTCCTTTGAACTTTGTTTGAACCAATGCCCCTTTCTATGTAGAACACTTGCGTCGTCTCTCTATGTCTCTCTAAAGCCGGGATCCAACGGCGCGTGGAGTGGCATTCTCCGCGCCAAATTTGCCAGTTCACGCGCCGTGGGATAGGGCAGGCTTGGCGATCTTCGGTCGGCGTGGCGAGTCCCGTCGTTTGTCGGTTAATAGACACGGTTCAAAGGAGCTCGGACGATGGCGTTCAACACGTGTATACCGATCCAAAGACGCGGCTAGGAGCATGGTACTGTCAGTGCCGTGGTATGAAACTTTCACCATGGAGTGGTCGAACGAAGTGGAATTGTTAAGCCGAGCTGATTATTTGGAACCCACGGGATCCAAACCATAAAAACAGGAATTCAATTCATGATGCCTGGAAGCGAATTGAAGAGCAAATGACTGATTGCAATCAAAACAAATTATTTACATTTTTAACGCCAACACTGCCGGCTTAAAACAGACTACAACCGTTGCGTGTCCAAGTCTGGAACCGCGATCCCACAGGCGCCGTGGGAACGGCCCGACACATTTCGACGCGCCAACCTTGACACTCAACCCTCAACCCAGAATTGCCACTCCACGCGCCGTTGGATTTCGGCTAAATGTAGGAATGTCCGCATTCACATTGAAGTTCATAAATATAATACTCTCTGGTTTCAGTTCTGTTGTCAGGTTTGGTCTTGGTGAGGAAGCAGCTCTTGATGTTGAACTCGTTTCCGATCCTTCTGATCATGTCGAAGACACCTCTGATGTACGGAAGGAAGTTCACTGTGTTTTTTTGTTGCTCTTCAGATGTCTTAGGTCTCTGGAGTTGTTTCAATACTTCTCCTAGAATATTCTTGGGGTATCCATTCCGGTGAAGATTCCCTCCGATGTTGTTTAATTCAGCATCTAGTGACTACTCGTCGTTGCATATGTGCTCCGCTCTTCTTACAAATGTTCTCACGATCCCTCACTTTATCGAACTTGGACAATTTCGGAATGTTGAGCCCATCTTGCCCCCATATAATAATTTTCGCGAAAATCGTTCTTGGAGCGCAGTGTTTGTCATTCAGGTTGACCCCACTGAAGTTGATGTCCTGATCACGAAACCGCAAGAATTTTGAACCTATCTTGCCCCCTAATATAATTTTCCGAAAAATCGGAAACTCATCGCTCCTGGCGCGCAGTGTATGTCACTCAGGGTAGCTCAAGAAGAGATTTGTACTCATTCTCGGTATCTCTAACGATCGTGGAATTTCCAGAATTCTACTCCAATAATTAAAGAAGATACGGAGGTGTTTCCATGAAAAGTGAGACAAATTCGGATTTTTCAAAACTGAAAGTTTTCCAGCAAAAATATGGATTGTTACTGAAGTTGATGGCCTGATCACGAATCCGTGAGAATTTCGAGCCTATCTCACTTCCTATATCATTTTTCGCAGAGAAGTGTACATCCATGGCCCCTGGCGCGCAGTGAACGTCACTCAGGTTGACCCCAGAAGGGATTCCGACACATCCTCGGTATATCTAACGATCGTGTAAATTTCAGAATTCTACTCCAATTTATTACGGGAGATATGGTTTCCATGAGAAGTGATACACACTGTATATATATATATATATATATATATATATATATATATATATATATATATATATATATATAAATATATAAATATATGGAAGAAATTTAATGGATATAGCCCTCAAAGAGAAGTGTTAACCATAGACACGTGCTTCGGACTTGCGGCCCTCATCAGTACGGTGAAGAAGTGCAAGAATGAACACCACTACGTAGTCAACAACGGAGTCAACAAACAGAAGCCAGCCGCACATTTGTGGTTTCGGTTGGGATTTGTCGTTTACTATCAAGTGTTGTTCATCCTTGCACTTCTTCACCGTACTGATGAGGGCCGAAATCCCGAAACATGTGTATACGGTTAACACTTTTCTTTGAGGGCTATGTCCATTAAATTTCTTCCATTTTGTTTTTAACAGTCCCCTCGATATTTCTCCCTTTCATATATATAAATATATGAAATGAGACCGAGAAATTCCGACTACAGATTCCTCACCTCTTTTCGAGGTGAAAAGGTATAACCCAAAATCCATTCCCTCTGAGATACAGAGTCGAAAGAACGAAAAAAATTAGGATTTATCTTGTTTTCTCCAAAATTCCTGAAGAAAAAAATCAAAAATTGGTACACTTATCAAGGTTTAATTTGCTAATTCGAAGTGATAATTTCCTATTTTCGTAAACCAGTGGCGTAGTTACGATGGTATGTGGTCATATGTTCCTTCATATTTTCTTGGGAGAAGTGAATGGATAAATGAGCGTTTGACATCAGTTCGGCTCATCGATACTCAACCTGAAAGTCATGACATTCCATGTGCCTAAAAGTGGACGTTTCTGAGGAAATTGAGAAAAACTGAAGATATGTCCTTAGTAGAGACATAATTTCCTATGTGCAATAATCGCATAATGCTAATTTCTTACAACATTTCGGAATAAGTGTCAGCCTCCTGCACAATTTTCAATATTGGGAAAATCGTAAGCATAGTACGGGTGAGTCAGAATGAGACCGATAACTCAATTATCATCATATTATCTGATCGAATCGCAGATTCACTAATATGTTACCATAGTTTTTTGCATATGATTGTTTTGACTGATCAACTGACAAACAAACGCAACCTCAAATTCATAATAGTCCACTTAGATAAGAGTTAAGGTCTGAAATAATTTTTGCAAAAAACTGAAGATAAGTACTCTCAATTTGTTGAAGTTTATGTTGGAGTATCATTATCGAAGCCATTTCTGATTAAATTATCTAGGAAAATATTTTCCAATCAACATGTTTTTTCATGGAGAAAAACAATGATTGTCTATTAATATCTACTTAAATGATAGAAACGGTTTAGTGGGTACACCACATAGAAACAAAGAAGGCTTAAAGCAAATGTTCAAATGGACCACCATTTTGTTCAATACACAATTTGCATCTCCGTATCATCGACTGTCGCATGCTTTGGAATATTCCTGCTGTATCCTTCAAGCTGTTAAAATTATTGCCGGTAAATCGTCCACAGATTCTACAGGTGTTCCATACACTAGGGATTCGAGGTTTCCATACAAAAAAAAGTCTAGTGAAGTTAAATTCGGAGAACGTGCAGGCCAATGTATGGGACCACGTCTACCTATCCACCGATCAAGAAATTGACGAACGATTCGTTGGAAATGGGCCAGTGCTCCGTCATATTGTTACCACATTCTTTGACGAACCAATAGAGGTACGTCTTCAAGTAGCCCAGCTGTTCAAGCTGTTCAAGAAACACCCCATGGAGAAGATATTGTCCAACGATACGTTTTTCGATAATTCCTACCCAAATATTCACTGAAAACATTTTTTGGTAGCCTTTTCATAACAATCCGTGATGATTTTGTTAATCTTATGAATGACAGATAATTTGCCAATAATACAAACTGTTTTGGGTTTCTGTCGATTATGTCTAATGTGAATATCGATATATCAGTGTGTTTCTACCAGGAACAATTGAAAAAGGCTACGTTTTTTATAGTTCCAAATTTCGTGTATGTTTTTTGCGTTGATCAGTGGTGTACTGAACAGACTACCAAAAACTAGCATGAAAGGCTCGACTTTGCAACTAGTTATCACGAATCGAAAGAAATCATTTGAGTAGATATTAATACACAATAATTGTTTTTCTTCATCAGAAACATGTTGGTTGGATAACATTTTCCTAGATATTTCAATCAGAAATGGCTTCGATATTATACTCCAACATAAACTTCAACAAATTAAGACTAATTATCTTCAGGTTTTCGCAAAAATTATTTCAGATCTTAATTAACTCTTATCTAAGTGGAGTATTATGAATTTGGGGTTGGGTTTGTTTGTTAGTTGATCTGTCAAAACAATCATATGCAAGAAAGTAAGGTAACATATCAGTGAATCCACGACATTGATCCGAACAAATAATATGATGAATGAAAAAATGGAGTTATCGGTCTCATTCTAACTCACCCGTACCATGTTTACGATTCTCCCAACATTAAAAAATGATCAGGAGGTTGACACATATTCCGATATGTTCTGAGAAATTAGCATAATGCGAATATTGCACATACTCTACTAAGGACATATCTTCAGTTTTTCTCAATTATCTCAGAAACCTCCACTTTCAGGCACATGAAATGTTATGGCCTTCAGGTTCAGTATCGATGAGCCGAACTGATGTCAAACGCTATTTGTCCATTCACTTGTCCCAAGAAAATATGAAGGAACGTGTGACCACATACCATCGGAAATACGCCACTGGTTTACGAAAATAAAAAATTATAAATTCAAATTAGCACGTTGATAAACCTTGATAAGTGTACCAAGTTTAAAATTTTTTCCTTCAGGAATTTTGGAGAAAACAGATGAATCTTATTTTTTTTCGTATATATATATGTATATATATATATATATATATATATATACATATATTGAAGAAAGGGTAGTCTCGTGACTGGACTAGTTGAAAAAAACTATGAATTTGAAATAAACTTTGTAGAAAGGATATTCCTTGAGGTTGCAGTCAAAATAATGGCCTATGAGAAAAAGTAAAACTCTTTCTTATTTAGTCAAGCTTTCGAAAATGTTTATTTTCATTATCAAGACAAGCTGTGGAGAAAAAAGAAAACACAATTGTGAAATACGATTTTAAACAAATCTATAGAACTTACTAAGGTGAGGTTAAGTGAAGACAGCGAACTAAACACCATTTCGTGTTTGAGGACTTTTCAAAATCATATCACTATGACCCACTACTGGTAATATATAAAAACTAAACAATGGCACTCGCACATATTGTTTTAGATACTTAAATTAACACTTTAAAATTTGAAACGGCACAATAATTGCCACATGGTTGAAGCGTGACTGAAAAAGGAAAATGGTGGCTGACAAGTAATACATGACATGAAGTGTCAAGTGTCAAATGTCATCTGTCCAAACATGAAACAGTCAAGGGAGAACCATGTGCTTTGTCCACAAAACAGAAGGAATAGTACCAATCTATATGACAAAAAAAAAAAAAATTGTTAAATGAGAGAAAAAATCAAAAAATACTAAGCAATTTTTTATATTAAATTGGAATCAAGTTTCAACAAGTAATTGTAAATGACACTAAGGTTGGAAATATCAGATCGTTTATTCATGCTGTTTGGTTCATTTTTTATGAAAACCATTTCTAGGAAATTCCTTTTATGAAAGTTATTCTCTACTGCTAATATGGAAGGGTTGTTAAAATTACTAAAATGATTAGAATTTATATTATGTTCAGCTAATGCACAACTGTTTGCAAAATAAAAAAAAATATGATATGATTTTGAAAAGTCCTCAAACACGAAATGGTGTTTAGTTCGCTGTCTTCACTTAACCTCACCTTAGTAAGTTCTTAGATTTATATAAAAATGTATTTCATTTTTTTTTTTTCCCATTAAAAAAATTTTTTTTCTCATAGGCCATTATTTTGACTGCAACCTCAAGGAATATCCTTTCTACAAAGTTTATTTCAAATTCATATTTTTTTTTTATATAATATATATATATATATATATATATATATATATATATATATATATATATAGAAGAATCCTCTTTAAATTTGGGTATGCAGTCAACAAGAGTATGGAAATCAAAGTGAACTCTATTTTCTATTCAAGCTTTCGAGTCATTTATAGTCTCTCCATCAGGAACTCTACAATGAATTGAAATTGAACATTATAAGATTTGAAAACCAACTTACGAAAGTGAGGTTAAACCCTTTCACTTGCAGCAATTCATAAAATAACATGTCACAACAGACAACACTCTTGGTATAGTCATATATAGTTAAAACTTTTATCAAAATTGATCATGATTACTTGAACATAAGTGTGAAAACATTTTAAAATTCCAAATGGGCTCTTATGGAGGTCATGTTGGATTCAAGAAGAAGTGGTGCCAGATGACTGACAATTGAAGTATAAATGAAGTTTAAATGAAGTTGACAATTGACAAGTATGAAAAATAGATATTAGACTTGTTGCCAACATACAATGAGGTGAAAAATAATACCACCAACCCATCAAGGGTACCAACTTAATGTTAATTGAAACGATTTTGGTATGTCTCATAAATAAGGAGAATGACTTAAAAAATATGAGGTTTTTAGAAAAAAATGAAAAATTCAATACCAACCATTCCAGGGGACCAATTTAAGTTTAATGAATTGAATTGTAGTCTGTCTCATAGGGAGAACGACTGAGTAAATATGAATAGATTATACTGAGACAATGTCCGTTCTCAAATTCATTGAATTAGGTTATTTGAAAATGTTCCGAAATTCACCCCTCCGAACAAGTGCCGCTACTGACTTATTTATTTCATAGATTTATTGCTCGCAAAGAGACAAAAGATAAATATTGTTTTCGTTGACATTCATGTCATATCTGTCATGTTGAAACGTTGTGTTTGTATTAATAAAATAATGGTAAAAAAGTGATACAGTCCACATCATTCAATTAGTTTAACAAGTCAGAACAGAAAATATGTGTCATTTCCAGAAAAGTTCTCTTTTTTAAATTAGATTTATGTTCCAAGATATTCACATTATCATAATCTGGGTTATGGTTCAAAGCTAATGAACAAGTTTTTTATTAAATTTCTAATATCGCTTTTATGGGAGGTAATTCGGTCTTTCAATTTCCTTGTGGTTTGGCCAATGTACTCCTTTTCACATTAAGAACAAGGGATACAATAAACCAAGTTTGAGTTGTCTAATAGAGGATCTTTGTCTTTTACTTTTGAAAAAATATTGTTCAATACGATTTGGTTTTTGTAAGCGATCGTATTGAACAATATTTTTTCAAAAGTAAAAGACGAAGATCCTCTATTAGACAACTCGAACTTGGTTTATTGTATCCCTTGTTCTCAATGTGAAAAGAAGTGAGAAGAAGCCAAACCAAAAGGAAATTGAAAGACCGAATTACGTCCCATATATATATATATATATATATATATATATATATATATATATATATATATATATATATATATATATATATATATATATATATATATATATATATATATATATATATATATATATATATATATATATATATATATATATATATATGTTAAATCAGCTCTAAATGGAATAATCTTTACCATGATTGAAACTTCTTTCTTCTCCACGGAAGTGAAAGTATTACTCTCATTAGGCAGGGTTGAGAGTGAACTGAACATTTTATTTTTATTTTCGGTTCGGATCTGTGAGTACAATCTCCATCACCTCATTACTTGTAACAAAATATATCATCTGAAACATACTTTACTGACTGGATGATTGGGATTCCATCTTGAAATAACAAAATAATCCAATTTATAATGATGAAATGCAATTCAATTATATTTTATAAGGAATACAGTTGACAGTAGACAAGAGTCCTATTTTTTCTGTTTGTGGATAATGCTCTTAATTTGAGGATATTTCATTCAACAGTGGTCATAATATCAAATTACAAATTCGTTTTGTATTATTGTACAGGTTCACCCATAAGTTTCTGTCTCTGTGTATCAAACACTAAAAAATATTTCCACAATCCGATAATTTTTCATTTGACATAATTTTATATTAATTTGATGATATGTACTATTAATTTCAATGAAATACCCACTTATCGAGAATTTCAACATTTGAATTACATTATTGAATGAAAAACAACCCCTTCGACAAATAAAGATGAAAAATTCGTAATATTTACTCTTTCAAAGGGATGAAAAAAATCCAGGAAAATCTGCAGCAAAGTGAAATGTAACAGATTTTGACGAAATTTCCATAGATGCTCCAGAATACGTTGAACTTCGTTGAGCAACCAAAATTCATTTGCGGAAAGAGTAGGAAATATTTGTAGGTATCAATGATTTGTTATATTCAATAAAATAATTAATAGAAACATACTTGAAGACAAGCTTTCATTCAAATGCGCTCAGAAGTCAGAAATAATTTCTTTGCATGTGTGACGTAGGTTATTTCGTGAGTTACAGATTTAAGAGCTTGTCGCGCAAAGTTTTTAGTTGGAATACAAAAGCGACAAGCTTTTGAATCTATAACTCACGGAATAATCTACGTCACACATCCAGAGTTATTTTTTACTTTTAGGCGCATTTGAATAAAAGCTTCTCTTCAAAAAGATTTTTTATTGATTTTATTTTGTGCTCTTCGATAAGTACGCCTTGATCAATGCATTTTTGTTGAAGTATTGGAAATGAAAAATTAGATGCCAGCGCCAGAGTGGCAAAAATTCAAATCAGACATATGTGCATTGTTTGTCCGTTTTCTCAGAGGTTATACATTTGTGTTTGGAGTTTTTCTTAAAATATTTCCATTTGGTATTATTTTCCAGTTTTTTGTGGAATTATTGTTATGAATTATTTTGAAGAAATGTTACACATCATTTGTGAATGTTCAAATTCAAAATAAAACTAACAAAAACAGTTTTATTTTTATTTTATCTAAAACAAACAAGATGGTGTGAAAATGTGTCCTTATCACCTATATATACATATATAGTCATTCTTTTTCCACACTGTATGAATAATCTTCGGTATGTGTGTCTTAACACGGATGTGAAGTTATCCACAACCACAAAATACACTGAGAGAAATGTAACTCGGATCTGTTTCTTGTTAAAATTACAATGGAGGGCTTATTTCAGTAAACGATCAAATTCTGTAGGTTGATAAATGTAAGAAATTATATTTAGAATGCGTTGTCCCCGGGGAAGGGGGTGTAATCGGGGTGGAAATGTTGAAAAAATTAAAACATACATGCAAACGGCACTGTGAAGTATTTAAGATTGCAGAATCAAATACAGGAGATAGAAATACATAGCACCTGATATATGAAATCATTTGTCGCCCCGTCGGAGGGTGAGTTTTGGAGGTGGAAATGTTGTAAAAAATCAGAATTCAGTTTTAACGGCAGTGTAGAATTTCCTAATATGCAGCATAGCACCTGATAAATGAAATCATTTGTCGCCCCGTAGGGTGGTGAGTTTTGGGGATGAGAATAAAAAAAAACAATATTCGGTTTAAAGGAGGTCGAAATACATACCACCTGATATATGAAGTCATTTGTCGCCCCGTCGGAGGGTGAGTTTTGGGGGTGGAAATGTTGAAAAAATTCAGAATTCAGTTTAAACGGGAGTGTAAAGTTTTCTAGTAAGCAAAATCAAATTCAGGAGGTCGGAATACATACCACCTGATATATGAAGTCATTTGTCGCCCCGTCGGAGGGTGAGTTTTGGGGGTGGAAATGTTGAAAAAAATCAGAATTCAGTTCCAACGGCAGTGTAGAGTTTTCTAGTATGCAGAATCAAATTCAGGAGATCAAAAAACATACCACCTGATGTATGCAATCATTTGTCGCCCCGTCGGAGGGTGAGTTTGGAGTGTGAGAATATTTGAAAAAATCAATATTTAGTTTAAACGACGCTGTAGAGTTTTCTGGTATGCAAAATCAAATTCAGGAGATCGAAATACATACCACCTGATATATGAAATCATTTTTCGCCCCGTCGGAGGGTGAGTTTTGGAGGTGAGAATATTGGAAAAAATCAATATTCAGTTTGATTTTGCATACTAGAAAACTCTACACTGCCGTCTAAATTAAATTCTGATTTTTCCAACATTTCTACCCCCAAAACTCACCCTCCAACGGGGCGACAAATGATTTCATATTTCAGGTGGTATGTAATTCGACCTCCTGAATTGATTTGCATACTAGAAAACTCTACACCGTGTTTAAACTGAATATTATTTTTTCCAATATTCTCACCCCAAAACTCACCTCCGACGGGGCACAAATGATTTCATATATCAGGTGGTATGTATTTCAACCTCCTGAATTCGATTTTGCATACTTAAATACCCTACAGTGCCGTTTGCATGTATATTTGAATTTTTCAACATTTCCACCCCGATTAAACCCCGTCCCCGGGGACAACGCATTCTTAATATAATTTCTTACATTTATCAACCTACAGAATTTGATCGTTTACTGAAATGAGCCCTCCATTGTCATTTTAACGGGAAACAGATCCGAGTTACATTTTTCTCAGTGTATTTTGTGGTTGTGGATAACTTCACACCCGTTGTCTTAACTCTCTTTTTCTCTTCGCAATACTCTTTGAAAGTTATTTTTTTCACTTTTTTTCCTGGCCACACACGATACAGGAACATTTTGGGAAGGGACTGTATTCTTCTTCAAGATCCCAAGAGCTTGTCATCTAGGGACTCACCAAGAAACTCACTCAATCCTAGATCAGTCTGCACCAGTACGTACCATTCATTTTCTCCCGGAAAATAATAGAAACTCATTCCAGTATAACAGAATCATTTTGCCTAAGAGTCACATTGAGGTACACAACACAGAATATTGACCAGGTTAACCAGAATTTCATTGAATGTCAACAATCACAAGAAATTTGTCAAGTATTAAGTGTACAATGGCTGAAATCATATGAATATAATGTTTCGAAAAGTAAACAATGTGTCTTCATCACCTAGATATACATATATAAGGTAAAAGCACCATATTCCGACGTATGCTGAATCGAGCCCTAATCCCGGCCTATTTCATAAGGCAAACTTTGTCAGTCAATTTCTCTAAACTGGCAACGAATATCTAAACGCGATCAAATGTATGCGTTATAGAATTTTTTAGATTGCGCAACAGCGCCAAAGTGATGGGGTAAGCTACTCTCGTTTGGATCTAGTTTGGATCTAGTGTGCATTTAATTCCGACTGGGTCTGTCTAGTTGTCACAGTGAGTGAAAAAACGTCTCCATTTTGGTAAGTAGATCGATTGAAGTGATTAAAAATATTTCGAAAATTAAAAGTTTTGTTTACCCAAGCGGGTTGCATTTTTCTTTTATGTCAAGGAAATGGTTTTAAAAATAAATTTTTATTGGTTTTGGTTTATTATTTTGACACAAACTTTAACAAATACGTTTAAAAAAATACGTTGGAATAAGGGCCCGTTTTTGTTACCAGAGCTAATGTCGCCGTAATACGTCAAAATAAGGATTTTCTCCTGTTGTATTCAAATCAAATTTTAAAATCTATTTGAACTGCAATTGGGAAAAAAATTTGTAAACTGTAAATTAGGCCTTAATATATGCTAGGAGCAAAATACGTCGTATAGATTTCTCACTAGAAAACTAAGTTTTTTATGTTAAAAGAATGTCCCAATAATAGCTGTACCCACAACAAACTTCAAATGTTCAATAAAACTAAAAAAAAATCTCCTAAAGTGGAAACATTCTTAATTTAGGTAAAAAGTAAGTTGATTTTTTTTTTTTAATTTGTTTTTTTTTTCAAAATAATTATTGACACAAATCTGACAGAACCTTAAAAATACGTCGGCATAAGCATCCGCTTTTTATGGTCCAGGAGGTAATTCCGCCTTAAATGGGCTCATATACCTAGATGAGTAAGTAATGTTTGAAACACTTTAATTTTAAAATATTTTGTTTGATTGTATATTGGGCCTTTGTATGCCTAAATGAATAAATGAATGAATAAATGAATAAATGAATAAATGAATAAATGAATAAATGAATGAATGAATGAATGAATGAATGAATGAATGAATGAATGAATGAATGAATGAATGGATGAATGGATGAATGGATGAATGGATGAATGGATGAATGGATGAATGGATGAATGGATGAATGGATGAATGGATGAATGGATGAATGGATGAATGGATGAATGGATGAATGGATGAATGGATGAATGGATGAATGGATGAATGGATGAATGGATGAATGGATGAATGGATGAATGGATGAATGGATGAATGGATGAATGGATGAATGGATGAATGGATGAATGGATGAATGGATGAATGGATGAATGGATGAATGGATGAATGGATGAATGGATGAATGGATGAATGGATGAATGGATGAATGGATGAATGGATGAATGGATGAATGGATGAATGGATGAATGGATGAATGGATGAATGGATGAATGGATGAAATGGATGAAATGGATGAATGGATGAATGGATGAATGGATGAATGGATGAATGGATGAATGGATGAATGGATGAATGGATGAATGGATGAATGGATGAATGGATGAATGGATGAATGGATGAATGGATGAATGGATGAATGGATGAATGGATGAATGGATGAATGGATGAATGGATGAATGGATGAATGGATGAATGGATGAATGGATGAATGGATGAATGGATGAATGGATGAATGGATGAATGGATGAATGGATGAATGGATGAATGGATGAATGGATGAATGGATGAATGGATGAATGGATGAATGGATGAATGGATGAATGGATGAATGGATGAATGGATGAATGGATGAATGGATGAATGGATGAATGGATGAATGGATGAATGGATGAATGGATGAATGGATGAATGGATGAATGGATGAATGGATGAATGGATGAATGGATGAATGGATGAATGGATGAATGGATGAATGGATGAATGGATGAATGGATGAATGGATGAATGGATGAATGGATGAATGGATGAATGGATGAATGGATGAATGGATGAATGGATGAATGGATGAATGGATGAATGGATGAATGGATGAATGGATGAATGAATGAATGGATGAATGGATGAATGAATGAATGAATGAATGAATGAATGAATGAATGAATGAATGAATGAATGAACGAATGAAGAATGAAGAATGAACGAATGAACAAATGAACGAATGAAAGAACGATCGAACGAACGAACGAACGAATGAACGAATGAACAAATGAATAAATAAATAAATGAATAAACATTTTGATACTTATATACTTTTTTTTTTTTTCAGCAAAATGGCACCTGCAAAAGAAGTAGACCAAGAACAAATGAACCAAGAAAAACCGCAAGCAGAAGAAACAAAATTGAAAAGAACATGAGAACGTAGCGACCGGAAAAGAACAGTTAGAAGAAAAATCAGAAGATATTACAATGAATTCAGACAAAGCAAAAGACGAACAAATAGAAAGTGAATGCAAAAAAGACAGCGGTTATCAAAAATATGATTACGTGAGTTATTGACAGAGACAAAACCAAATTTTTTATTAAGGCCATGGAACGAATTGGGATACATTGGAGATGGCCAACTATTGAGGATGTCATCTGGTACGAAGAAGATGAAATTGTTTCTCGTATAAGTGCTCCTCGTCTTATAAATAAGAGAGGATTTTACTCTGTTCCTGAGATAAAAGATATGGACTAAAAGTGCAATATTCTTCTCAATGAAATACTTAGGTACACATTTCCAGTACTTATTACTCAAATACTTTTAAGTTGTTACAAATTTGTGTTTTTTTTTATCATAAAAGGATTATTTTTGAATGTTGTAATATCTTTATTACTTCAAAAAATATATCGTTCTGCATATTTTTTTCGTATTTAATGTTTTTTTGTGTTAATTACAACCATATTTAAAAAATAAAAAAATAAAAAAATATGTGTCGGAATTAGGGACCTCTTAGGTCGGAATTAGGGTCATAGTCAAAAATTTATGTCGGAATTAGGAGATTTTGACATTTAAAGAAAAAAAATATATTAACCAAAAAAGACATTATATTATGTAAAAAAAATATATGCCTATATTTCAGAACATATCATTTCACTTTCTAAAAATGCCAAGCATGATATAACTAAATCTGTTTTCCTAATATTTGAACTCAAACTCAAAAAACCCTTAACTACGGCGGAATATTGTGCTTTTACCTTAGTCTTTTTCGATACTGTATGAATAATTTTCGGTATGTTGAATAATATCTCTTTTTTCTCTCCCTAACTCTATTTTTTTTCCTGCCAACTCTGTTTGAAGGTTATTTTTCACTTATTTTCTTGACCAATTTTGAAAGATTTTGAGAAGGGACTGCATTCTTCTTCAAGAGCCTATCGTCTGTCTATAGACTCTACTCAATCCTAGATTAGTCTGCACCAGAATGTTACGTTCATTTTCCCACAGAAAATGATGAAAACTTATTCCAGTACAACGATATTGATTTACCAAGAGTCACATTGAGGTACGCAACAATAATGAATCACTCATTTTTTTCTCTCGAGGACGTACACTAGTCAACAGAACATTCACCAGGTAAACCAGAATTTTATTAAATGTCAACAATCACAAGAGATTCAACAAGTTTCAAATATACAATGGCTAAAATCATATAAACATAAATGTTTCAAAAAGTAAACAATGTACGTATGTATAGTTTCAAAATTCGACACCAGAGGGAGTATCCGTTATTTTGAATTCCCTATAGTTATTATGAGGTCATTTTCCTGTGAGTTCTGAGCTATCTAGTTCTTCAATGATGAGACCATATGAAGATCAAAACTCGTCCTCCATCCTGGAGCTGCCATCTTCAATTTATGAATTTTGACAAAAAATCAATAATCTTCGACCAAATTCATAATTTTTGACCCCAAAAACCCCGACAAACCAATTTTGAATAGAATCGCTCCATTGTCACAAAACTCGTCCACCATCTTGGAGCCGCCATCTTGAATTTATTAGTTTTGACAATAAATATGTCAAATACCCCTACATACCAATTTTGAATAGAATCGGACCATAATTACAAAACCCGTCCGTGATCTTGAATTGATGAGTTTTTACCAAAAATTCATAACCCCCGACCCCGAAAACCTCCACATACCAATTTGGAAGAGAATCGGACCTCAATCACAGAGATCGTCGGTCATCTTGAAGCCGCCATTTTCATTTTATGAATTTTGACAAAAAACTCATAATGTGCGACCCCGAAAATCCCCACATACCAATTTTGAATCGAATCGGAAACAAAGTCTTGTCCGCCATCTTGTAGCCGCCATTTTTTTTCACTAACCTAAATTTTGTAATGTCGGAATTATGACCATCTGCCAAATTTCAAGGTAATCGGAAGACGAAAAGTGGTTCGGAAATAACTTGAAAGATTTTATTACAAACCCACAGACATCGGGACAGGTTAAACTATTCAAAAACTTATGATAAAAAAGATTATTTCTCAATTATTCACTGAACAGTAAAAACTGAACTGAACAGTGAAAACTAGACGATATAAAGTCATTTCACTTGCTTGTTAGTGAACAGAAAATGAGATTTGAGATCATTGTCAATAATGTCATGAGTAATGTTAAAAATGCAATGTTGCCAAATTCAATTGAATGATCTATTGTGATAATTTAAATTAAGTGAATTGAAGGTTTTATACATTGTTGCTGAAAAAATAAATAAATCAAGCTGTCTCAAGTAAGTGGAAATTATTATTAAAAAAATATACGCGTCGACTAGAGAACCTCCTTTTTGGTTTCGTCGGTTGAAAATGGACCTTCTTGAACGTTTCGGGGCCATAATTACGAAAATAACCGTTTGCGCGAAAATATTTTCGGTGAATATCTTGTTCCAGAACACGCTCTAAACATTCAGTCGATATCTTACAGGATTTTTAGAGCGGACCGAGACACGCTGCTCTAAAAATCCAGTCAATGTCTCACCTGGGAGAAGGGAACTCAACCCAACCTAACTTCGCTTTGCTCGCGGGCGGTGATTTTTCTTGTTTTTCACGAATTATTATTTGGGCGCAATAATGACAGTCAGTCGCTAGATGCAAGTACATTGAATTAGTTTTCAATAGGAGCAGACATTTTAGCAAATGTGTTGAAGTAATGGTGAAATTGGAGTTTAGGGACAATTCGCGTATCACCAGAATCGAGGACGTTTTTTAACCGACGAAACCAAAGAGGAGGAGGTTCTCTATTCGACCCGTATATTTTATGTTTTTCCATCATATTTCTTTATGTATGATCACGCATAACTTTTTACTGAGGCGTCCGATTCCGATAATTCTTTTTTCAGTGGATAGGGTGTACTTCGACTTTGGTCCCATTTGAATTTAAAAGATGAAATCCACCCCTAAGGGTAGCGAAATGAAGGATACCCTCTGAATTCTGGTCCGTTAACCGATTCTATCAGGCATAACTTTGTACTGGGTTCTTCGATTTGGATAATTTTTTTTAATAGATAGGGTATACCTTATATTTGGATTTCGAAAGAAATTAGCCACCCTTACGGGTTGCAAAATAGGGGATAATTGATTTTTCACTAGTGAACATTAGCACAGACATACGTAGTTGACAATGACAGATCGCTACTGACATTATACTTGTTCCGTCAAAATCAGTATATTTTATGAGAGGATGGAATGATATACAAAGTAATGAAATAAACTAACCAGAACAACAAAAATAATCTATATTACAACAAATAGTAAAAGTAGATAATCATATTATTTAACTGGTAATAGTTGAAGTAAGGTGGGTAACTAAGTATTTTGGAAGTAATAAAAAAACAAGTAGGTAGTAATTGGTAGATTTTACCCACAAAAAATTGAAAAATAAAAACTTTTTAACAAAAAATTAAACCGACGAAATACGGAACTGAAAAGTAAAGAATAAAAACTTTTTAACAAAAAATTAAACCGACGAATTAATCAACTGAAAAGCAAAAAATTAAATAAACCTTCTTAGTCTAAATGATAATTGAGCTCCTAAACCAATGTAAGTAACTGATTTTGAGTGGGCGCCAAACAAACTAGCAATTGAATTATGTGAAGCGTAAAATGATGGCAGCGAGATGCACGGCTGCGTTTTGAAGACTTCTTTCATAGATAATGCTTTTCAGTTGATTTTTTCGTCGGTTTAATTTTTGGTTAAAAAGTTTTTATACATTGTGAAAAAGGTGGATGTATGAGAAAGTAATGTTTATGTATGAAGGTATTGATGAAAATGTGTGTTTGTGTGTGTGTGTGGTGTTTTGATTTTGAATCCGGGCTTAGGAGGCAACAACTATGAACGTTATTCCATTTTCCGCAAGTGGGTATTTAAAACGCGGCTTTGATGTCGGATATTTATCATATTTGAATTAGAAAAATTGACTGTGGTTTATTCGTTATGAGCATCATGATAGTAATGACATTTCCTACAGATTTTCTGGCAAATGTGAAAAGGTTGGTTATTTGTAACTGTTGAAAAAGGAATATTTTTTTAGTTAAACAGACTATATTTTATGCGAAATTGTGCCCAAAATGAGTCATTTGGTATTTTTAGTTTATGCTGGTAGAAAGAAGTAGGTATTGTGAGTGATTTTTGCAAGAGAAAATGGTGCTTGAAAAACAGGTGTTCATGTATTTATTTATTAATTCATTAATGAACCACGCGAGCACCGAATTTTACAGGTTGACATAAATAGTAAATATAACAAACTCAACCTAGTTATATCTGAATCAATAATAATAATTATAATATTAGGTAAAATGAAACAGAGAAGATACAAAAATTTAAAGTTACTCAATGAATCATACTAAGATGAACTGACAAAGGTTAAAAGATAAAACAGATAAATAACAAAAATATAAGTGGAAAAATAAATAAAATGAAACAGAGAAGATACAAAAATTTAAAGTTACTCAATGAATCATACTAAGATGAACTGACAAAGGTTAAAAGATAAAACAGATAAATAACAAAAATATAAGTGGAAAAATAAATAAAAAAATAAAATGAAAATAAACTAAATATAGTTAACGGAACTAACCATCAAAGTGAGTGGATATCAAGAACAAATTCAAATTTTCAAAATCAGACAACTTTCAGAACATCTTCGTTAATTTTTGTTTTATGGATGAAAATTAGAACCGAACAAGTCAATGTGACAACTATAATCATTCCCATACTTGACCATCCTGTTAACAGGTTCATTTTGTGAATAAGCAGTTTAGCAAAAAGTTTTGTGAAAAACTAACTGTAACATTCAATTAAAATTCAGAAAGTATGCAGGGACAGTAATATCCGAATTGATCCTTCTTTGTTCAAGAGACTGCCAATTCAGGGATTACATAATATCACTACGATTGACTCCCAGTTTGTAGGCAGCAAAGCGTGGAAACTTTTTCTGACCCCCTTCAATATTGTTTTTCTGGTAGATGTAGTTGGGAGACCTCACTACAAATGAATTTTCTAGTATTGATCTGACTAATGCACATTATAGAGTTTTTATTGTTTGAACTGGATTGAAAAAAAGTTCTCTAACTCGAAAACGATATGACAGCTGCGTTTTTTAATAGATTCGTGTTCAGGTGACAAAAACAGGAAAAGAGAGTCTTTCAGATATTTTCGGAAAGCAGAAGTGCTCTTACCGGATATTTACCCACTTTACTTCAACGAAAGTTTATCGAGAATTTAATAATTGTCAACAATGTAGAAAACAGACGAGATGTATGAAGCGAAACGTCAATTGATTTAAAATACTCTGAAAGTGAACTAACTATTATCCTGAACCGACAAAAAAAATGTTTTCAATTGCATTGAAAAAAGTATCGAATAGGAATTGAGAGTTCCATACAGTGTGTTGCTGAAAAAAATTAGGAAATTAAGCCGTAGTGGAAATTATGATTGAAAATAGACCTTTTAAAACTCTCAAAGACCATAATTCCGAAATGACCGTGTCCGCGACAAAATCTCGATGGATCTACTTTTGATATTGTGTTCTGGAGCATCTTAAAAAATTTCATCAAAATCGGTGACATTTCACTTTGCTGCAGGTTTACCAAAATCCAAACTACTTTCGAATAACCCTTTCCATAAATCTGAGGAATGAATTGAATAGAATATTTATAAAATTGTATCCCACAACACGGTAGCTAGGCAGCACGAAAATATTCGTTTATATGCGACAAACCTACTTTTCCATCGATTTTTTCTGGAAATAATACCGCCGAGTCGCTGAATATAGTCATTCTAGAATACTTCACGATATATGATTATAAAAAACAGTTAGGCAAACCACGGTGAATACTCCACTTCCGACAACGCTAATGAATATTTCGGTATAACAATTATTTTCAAAAATAATGTTTCTCACCTTCAACTGAAGACGTTGGTAAATAATATTCAAACTTCAGATGCCAGAAGTTCTAACATTTCACTTATCGAGACACTCCATAAATCTATCGCACTCCACTCAATAACTCAACACCACTCAAGCACACTTTGATTCCGTTCTCTTTGACTTCATATCCGCCAACGTAGATATATTACGCGCGAAATATAGCTACCGACGTCCGTCGCGGTGCTCTCGAGTTGAAGCAACGACTACTACTGCAGTTCGGTTGGAGAGAAAGCTCAAGCTCGGACGCTTTCCCCACCAGTTTCATTCCATTTTATATTAGTTGAATTAGTCTGTAAGTGGAGAATTTAGAAGATTATATTATGGTGTTGAGTGAGGTGACAGGATTTATGGGATGACTGGAGCAGTTTACTTTTAACGATGTTTACGACACTTTTTTTTTTAGAAGTAACGACCATGAAGTGGAATCGGAACGCAATTATCCTGGAAGAATTTTGATGATTTATTTGTCAAATTTCCAGTGCAGAATATAAAAAAAAATATTCCTTCAGAAAATGTCTTTGTTAATTTAATCAATTAGAATAGATTTCTTCAAAAACATACAGTTTATAGCAAGGATTCGGAAGTACAGGTGCTAACATTGATCAATATTGCGAATGTTTATAAAAGAGATCGAAACTAAAAAAGAATACAAAATAAAGGTCAACAAGAGAAAGGACATATTAATGTATAGTACATAATTATGAAAGAAAACTCATTCATTCATCACAAGAGATCGAAGTAAGAGGATATTCCAGATATAATTGGGTATTGATGTTTTTGGAGCTGTGTGCACGTAATGTAAATAGCAGGAGTGAAATAATTTTGTATATTGGGAAAAATTATTTCAAATGAAAATGTGCTCGACTAGATACTAATCATCTTCAGTGCTCACCTGTGAGTAATACCTTGATAAATTTTATACGAAATATTTTGACAATTTGAATGATAAAGATTTTGAGGTAACTTACTCTTCAGGTTTCACAAGAAGTCCATCATATAAGAGAAGTGAGAACATTTAGTACATATAAGACAAACATTAGGTATCTAGGGCTTATAATAGACACGCATCTCAGATGGGATTGTCACATAGACTACGTAATAAGAAAAATATTTACCAGCACAGTACCTCAGAACTCTTTATTACGCACTAGTGGAGAGCCATCAACAGTATGGTATAGCAGCATGGGGTGGAGCTCTGATAACCCATATCAACGCACTCGAGATTTTTCAAAAAAGATTTCAGAAACTGTTATTGTCAAAATCACACAGATACGGTTCAAATTCACTATACTCAGAAGCTGAATTATTTGACATAAGGCAATTATATTTTTATAAAGTCAATTTAAAATACCACCAAAACAGACACTCAGCCAAAATACCTATCCACACCTACTGCACACGAAAACGGCATCTTCACACAATCGCAGTTGTACATAAGTCGGTTTCAAAAAGATCATATTCATACATGGCACCAAAGCTGTATAATTCGCTTCCTGACACCGTCAAAACATGGAATGGCCTACTACCATTCAAAAATGATTAAAAACTTAACAGAGAACACATAATATTTCGTGAGACTAATCACTAACTGTACCTCTTATCAACTATTATTATTATTATTTTTATAATTATTAATCAACAAAATACTTATAAACGTAACCCATTTTAACATGCACTCATTCTTGCTAATACATACTGTGAATTATAATCTCTATTCTTTATTCTACAAATACCTAGTACAAATAAATCCTACATGTCCTCTATACATATATGTATGAGTCCTAATGTTTATTTCTCGAAACAAATATTAATTTACTTATCGAGTATCATTTATTGTCAAACTATATGAATCCTTAGAATAGATATACTCTGATTTTGAACAAAGACACATATTTCATTGATTTTATATTTTATATTTACTATATCTCAAAACCTAGTACCTTATTATTATTATTAACAATACATTTATTTATCATTATCATAACATATTGAAACATTAATTGAAATAACACTCATGTATTATAAGTGGATGTTATTCATTATCTTTTATTTTATTCCACATGGTTTCATGGAAGCCAATGTTGAAGTGGAGAGGAAATGGAGTTTGACATTGACTATAGTGACACATGACTTAGAACCTTACAAACGCATGGACCAGAGAGTGGCAAACGCAGTGAATTCAAATGAGTGAAATCAATTCCATACACATACACATAACATTGAATTTACTCTTGAAATTGAAGAAAATAATAAATTAAATTTTTTAGATCTAACTTTTTACCAAAATTGCAACAACTTAAGTTTTAGCATTTATAGGAAACCAACACAGACTGACCATGTCATGCCTTACTTTTCAAATCACCCACATCAACATAAAATGGCTGCTTCCAATTGCTATATACACAGACTCATGAACATACTCTTCACTTACTTACCAAACTGAGATTAACACATTGAAACAAATAGCTTTCAATAACAAGAATAACCCTAATTTCAATAATTCTCTCATTCAGAAAATTAAAAACAGAAGAGAACTGAATTCAGCTTTTCCAAAAACCGAACCAACAAAATGTATTTCCTTCCCTTTCGTATACGATCACATTTCAAATAAAATTGCAGGTTGCATAACCAAAAACTGTAAGGAAAATTTCAAAGTTGCCTTCAAAACAACAAACAACTTAAATAGACATCTTGTCAATATTAAAGATGAAACTGATAAACTTCCTGAAAGTGGTATTTACAAATTGAACTGCGAATATTGTACAGCGACATACATCAGTAGGACTTGTAGACCTTTGGAAGTTCGAATAACCGAACACCTTAACGAAAACAAGAAATCAGTTTTGAGACATCATCTCAGATTTAATAAACTTAATTTCAGCCCGAATGAAAATTCAAAAATTCTACGTGAAGTTGGATTCAAAACAACGGTGAGTTAGATTCCAATGAAGACTTTCACATCAACAAAGAATTGAAAAACAATAACCTTTGTCTGAACTCGCAAGTCAATTCAAACAGATCTTTCATTCCACTTCACAGACGTCTACAATGAATAAATGAAATACTTTCAATTTCATTTGATCAAACTCCCCTTTCTCTATGATGACTTACTTCGAAAATACTCTAGCATTTTATTCCTAGCCAACTTCTTCTCTGAGAACCCTTTTTCCACTCCAGATTCACTCTACTTCACTCCAAAAAGGAATAGAATGCTGCGTTTGCCACTCTCTGGCCCATCCGTTTCTAAGATTCTGAGCCATGTGTCACTCATCTCAATGTCAACATCCATTTTCTCTCCTTTCAACATTGACATCCATGAAACCATGTGGAATAAAGTTTAAAATATTGAATTACAACAACTTATAACACATGTGTGTTTTTTTAAGAAATGTTCAAACATGTTATATGTACTTAATGTTCTCACTTCTGTTATATAAACTGGAAAGAGTTTTGATGGACTTCTTGTAGAACCTGACGAGTAAGTAACCTCAAATTTTTTATCATTCAAATTGTCAAAATATTTTGTATAAAATTCATCTAGGTATTACTTACTTGCAGGTTAGCACTGAAGATGACTAGTATCTAGTCGAAAGCGCTCTGTAACGATTGTCAAAATAAAAATAATTTTGCACGAAATATAAAATTATTTTACTCCTGCCATAATTGGATATGACTCTGGCAGATTTTGAGGATATATTATCTAGAGAAAAAATGAGGTTGTCAAGGCTGGATAGAGAGTCGGAGTTTTGGGGTTTCATTACACAATGAATTAGACAATCAAATGAAATGTGTTCGTTGGTTTCCAGTTTTTCCATGTTACATATTGTACGAATTTTCCTCGAACCTATTCCATAGGTTGAACCGTTCAGAGTGCATTTTATAATTAATTACAAAGAGAGACTTGTGAAATAATTTAAACAATTGATGATATTCATATAAGTATTGCCATACCTTCCAGTTGGGTTCTCTTTCCGAAGCTCCGATCCCTCATATCCCAGTGACTTCACTTTCGGGGTAAATGATCACCAGGTCCGAGAATCATATACCGTAGGCTGAGCTGAATAGCAACATTTTTCATGCGTAATATGAAAACAAATTTTGGTATTTTCCTTTAAGTATTAATATATGCATTTTTTATTTATTTAGATACCTGTCAAATTAATTTATATATCCCTTGTTGCGATTCACCTTACAACCGGTGTTAATAACTACACCCGTTTGATGGCTTCCACACTGTTAATAACGTGGGTAGCAACACATTTCATATTTTCGAAAAACATTTTACATAACGTTAACTATAATTCGTGTATTCAAAGGTAAATATTTCTTATTGGCAACACATTGTCAGGTTATTCGTTCATTGAGAAGAAAACATCTTCTCATTCACATCAAACAATAGATACAAAGTCACCACTTATTGGCATCCACTTCAAATATTAAAGTATTGTTTCTTGGATCCTTTTCAGGGACAGTACTTTTGCCAATAATTTGGTCGAATCTAAGCTTGGTCACATATAGAATAACTGGATAAACGAAAAATGTTGTGATTATCTGACTTTTGCCACGTCATTTCCATCTATGGGTTGAACTCTGCCAATGTATTTCTGACTGGAAAATTCAGCCAATTCTTGATTTTCATAGATTCCATTGTAACTGGGAACACGCCTTCAAAAGTTTGACCATTCTTGGTTACAAAACGCCCAAAAAGGCATGGGTGTTCATTGATACTTGTGCTTGTTAAACCAAGTTCAGAAAAATCGGAAAGAATTTCTATGTCATCTTCCAAATGTTCTTTCGTTCCTTCTTCTCTTGATGCGCTGTGAACGGAAATATTGTCAATATCACCGAAATCACTCAATTTGGTTTCGATAAAATCTGTTTCTGCTACACTGCGACCTGGTAAAACTTCAATTATTTTTGCGTTATTGCCTCGATCAAGTTATATTTTAGTATCTTAATGATTTCAAAATATCAGTTACGGAATCTGTTACTGCACCCCTTTTCTCGTTTTCAGTGGAAGTGAAAACTCATGTTTTTTGCCCGCTTCCACAGTGGTCCACATGACGAAAAAAACGGAACTAATTAATTTTGTTTGCCAAATTGCCTCTTTGGCTGTCAAAAATCATTAAAAAAATGTATGCCACAAGGGGGTAGTTTATAGGGAGTGTTTGAAAAAAAACAGTTATTAGTCTTTTTTTTCGCGAAATTACTTCTAAGGCTGACGAGAATTATGGAGAAAATATTTTAAAAAATCTTGTCACAAAGGGGTAGTTTTTAGAAAGTGTGGTTCGAAGAAAAAATCAGTTTTACACCTTTTTTCGCAGAATTGCTTCGAATACTGACGAGAATCATGGGAACAAAATTTGAAGAATTTTGTTACAAAGAGGTGTTTCCAGAAGGGGTGGTTCGTAAAAAAAATCAGATTCAAGCTTTTTTTTCGCGCGCGGAATTGCTTCTAAGGCGACGAAAATCATGAAGAAAATATAAAATAACGTGTCACAAAAGGGTGGTACTTAGAAGGGGTGGTTAAACAATAAAATCCGATGAACCTTTTTTTTGAATTGTTTCCAAAGCTCGCGAGAAATTTCTAGCGAAGAGGTTGGTTTCAGAAGGGGTAACTTTGGTATTGATTCAAATGTTTCAAATGATGACTCTTCGAATGTTTACCTTCAATTAGCTAAATCTGTACCAAAAATATTGTTAAAATATTGTTCATAATTCTAGCAAAGAAGTCGATTTTTCACAAAATAATGGGGTGGTAATTCATTGGGGTTAAAAATATATTTGATGCGTTTTTGATACAATCTTGCAGAGGCTCACAATTGATTAAATATTTCAAAAAAGTGCGAATGTGAGCTGGCAATTTTTTTATACCTTTTAATAGAGACCTCAGGCTATCCATCAGATATTTCTTCAGAGCGGAGAGGTGTGGGGCATTTTTTGTAAGTCTAACGGGAATTGAAAACGGTCGCACCTAAAATTACTATTGAGAATCAACCAATTTACATTATCAAACATAAAATAAAAACTGCATACCCTGGTTGACTTTTCACCTGAGTTTCTTAGGAAGTATTCACAAGATGTTCTTTCTGGAGCTAATCGAACACAGAAAAAAAAGTTCGCGTGTACACCATATATTAGTCGTCTTTGAAGGGCGAGAATGTTTCGCAATAGTGACCCGCAATTCTTAGATAACGTTATCTGGTCTTTTTTGTACCCTCTCAAGAAGTTGGGAGCGTATGCGAAAACCTTACCAAAACTCGAATTAGTACCGCTCTTTCGTTATTTTGGACCACTGTGGCTTGGTGTCAAACGCGTTGCAGATATGCTGGACTCGAGCGGGTGTGCAGCGCTCACCTACCAACCAAAACACTTCCCTGTGCCGCTCTTCCATATCTGGTACCATCTTCCGACATTACTTCGGATGTGAGCGGCATTTCTATTACGCTACAACGATTATTTTGCTTTGCCTTATCCTCCCTTCTTCTTTCTTTTTGGACATTAAGGTGTATACTATATTGCAGTTGTTCTTATCCTGTATCATCAGCTCTACCATATTATCGGGGTTTAATGTGATGCCAATTTTCGTATTAGTGGGTTCTCGATATTTATCTACCGATTACACCTGTAAAAAGTATGTTCCGGTGGGTCTACCTCCCCGCAGTAGATGCAGGTATCAAGTTTCTCCTTCCCAATTTCCTAAGATGCGTTAGGTTGAGTAATACTCCAGCTTTTTGTGCCTGAAGTTCATCCATTCTTTCATATTTGATGTGAGTCTTTTGGTCCACTGTCCTTTGTCCGTTTCCCTGTCCCATCTGCCATTCTTTAATGCTTCTTTCTCTTGCCTCTGTTTTTACTTCCTCCAGGTTGTTCCTAGGGTTCTCGTGATTGAATATCATTCCCATGACTTGAAGGTCGATTGGTATTATACCTGTCATCACTTGGATGAACACGTTCGAGGAGGTCCCAAATGCCAATGCTACTATGAGTAGTATTTTTCTTTGTGCCCGGTTACTGCACCCCTGGATTCATTGGAACAATTCCACATTTTTGAAAACCCGACATAAAATTTTTGGCCGCATCTTGTGTAATTGCTGTCAACAATAATGTGAGGTGATGCGGAAATATAGTCTTTGGAATGCTCGATTCTCTTCGGCCTGGGCCTTTTTTGCAAAATTTCTTAAATATCCGAATTTTTCAATTTTCCGGGAAACATTTTCAATTTTTGTTTCCATAACAACCATCATCCGTTTATTGAGAACATTAAAAAAAATAGCCATATTAGTCCAGCCGCCCTACCGTGTTGCGCTTACAAAAGAATCGATATTCATTTTTATTATATAGATAATCGATTCCCAAAAATTTTCAATAGCTTTTAAAACTGTAGGCATCCATTTGTGATTTTATGTAGCCCGTACAGAACTCCAAAAATTGAGTGGAAGAACATGTTAATAGAGATCTTACGTTCAAATGGATCCATCTTGGCGTTTTTCTCCGGAAATATGTTTGAACTATGTGAGAAAATGTGGTTTTTGATCGAATTGAGTATACGTTATTATAAGTGAACATTAACGTCCATTAAATTCCGAATATACAATGTACGTCGTCGTAACCAATGAATTATTTCATTGGCTCGATGAATTACATTTGTAATAACCCTATTTTCCCTTGTAGACCAGAGTCGATAATTTTTGAAACAAAAAAAAAAGTAGGATGAAACCCATAGGAAAAGGAAGAGAATATAACAAAAATGAAAGGAAAAATAATTTACGGGCGATCTGAGGATGGAAAGTGGAAGGGGGTGAGTTTTTAAGCATAAGAAACGGTTTAACTCGATTTTCGGCAAAACTACAAGTCCTATGGAAAATATTTTTTTTGATTTGAAATATTAATTTGTTCACCTTATTTTGACTTAATATCGAAAAAGCACCCTAACTTTCAATCGAAAATTCTCCCATGAAAATATCAGCTTTTTCAAAAAAGTCGAGGGGCTTTTTGTTCGTTGAAATTTTTACTTTCTGATAGTGTGAAAAAATATACATTAATATGGTTAATGTTCTCAGAAAATGCAAAGAAACGAAAAAAACTCGAATCCGAAAATTTAATAAGACATCTACAATATTTTGAGAAAGTTGTAGAATCTTCTTTAAATTATATGCGTAGATGCATATTCATTATCATCTTGAGATAACTCATATACCTGAGTGACCTACGGAAAATTTTAGCCCATCAAAAGGTATTTCATAGAGAAGTGGGGAAGGGGCTAGGAGGGTCTGGGCCTTACTACCAGTTATTTCTTTGCATTTTCTGAGAACATTTACCATAGTTATATATATTTTCTCCACACTATCAGAAAGTAGAGATTTCAACGAACAAAAAACACGCCGACTTTTTTAAAACAGCTGATATTTTAACGGGAGAATTTTCGATTGAAAATTAGGGTGCTTTTCCGATACTAAGTCAAAATAAGGTGAAAAAATGAATATTTCATATCAAAAAAATCACAGTGTGTTTGAGACATGAAAAGGTAAGTTTTCACCAAAATTTGTGGAAAAAAAAATTAGTTTTGTAACAGATAAAAATAAAAAACAAAAAACTTGGTTATTTGAATTTTTCACATAAATTTGAGGTTATGTGAAAAAAGTGTGGAAACAAAAGCTGTAGATCTTCTCACTACCTACAACTTTAATTTTTTTCCATAGGACTTGTAGTTTAGCCGAAAATCGAGATAAACCGTTTTTTACCCTTAAAAACTCTTCCTTTTTCAATGGGTTTCATCCTACTATTTTTTTTTTCACTTTTTACCATTTTCAAAGGATTCAGCTCTGGTCTATTATTTGTTTCAATGCTAATGTTTTTTCGATCCATTATTGATCATTTCTATCTTTAGAACATTATTTCTACACTGAATTTATATCAAATATCAACTGGGAATAACCATTCTAGCAAATGTTTTGTGTGTTGTTTTTTCATACAAGTCACGGATTTTGTCATTTACTCGAGCAGAAACATCCCGAGAACAATTTGTGGGAAAGGTACAGAGCTTATACATGAAATAAAATATATTTTTTAATCCTCACAAAGACCCAGTGCTTTTTATTGAGGTAAGCAATTTCACAAGCACGCGAAAAACTCATTCACTAAAAACGGAGGAAACGTAACCAGTCTAATGAAAAGTTAGGAGCTATCTCAGAAAATACGGAACGAAATACATGGCATTTTAAATGCCGCCTCGAACTATTCCGTCGGGAATTACCGGAAGGTAAGGAGCGAAAAATATGATTTCGATGGAATTAATCCCACAGGAACGCAAGGTTCTTAAAATGTTTATATTTTGATGATCTATTTTAAATATTACATTTTCATTGCTTGGAGAAATTCTATATGCAACTTATGAATATCAACAAGTTGAAACAGAAATTGAACATTCCGATTAAGACAGGAAAAAAACACAATAAAAATATTTTATTCAAGAACTTCAACGGTAATCGATGTTAGTTAATGCTCCATGATTTTTTTCCAAATTGAGAAAACCGATGGCCAGGCCAGTCAGGATGATTCTGAATTGCTCAAGCTAACAAATTGTGTCTCAGGAAAAATAGGTCATATTTTCATTGGAAAACATAAACAGCATTTCTATTTTTGTATGAACTTCGAACTCGAATTATCAAAATTAGGATTCCAATAGCCCTGAACGCTTCCTAATATTTTTATATTATCTGACTCAAACCAAGAGGAAGAAATAAAACCAAACTGGTTTCTTTTCGTTTCGATTTTATCATAGAAATCCATAATAGAGATATAGAAAACCCGATGGAGCGGCCAGTTGGAAAAGTAGATTTCTGAATCCAATTACTGATTCTGAAAAAGCCATCAATCAAGCTAACAGATCCTGTGTCACAGAAAATAGGACATTTATTCGCTGGAAAATACAAACAGCAATTCTACTTTTTATAAACCTCAAACTCTACAGCCAAAAATTGGAGAAGAGTTGAAATCTCTCTGATATTTTCATGTAATCTGTCTCAAAATAAACAAAAATTATATTTTTGTATAAACCTTAAATTTTTCAATAAAAAATTGGTGAATATCCAAATTTCCTAAATTCGTCCTAATGTTTCTATGTAATCTGACTCAAATGAAAAGAGAGAGGAATAGTCAGCACACAAGGATATACATATAGACATTGCTTACTTGTATTTCAATTCAAATATAACTTACAAAAATAATATGTAATATTCAACTTTGAAATCCAGAAATGTCAAAATACAATGATGTTTGTAAACTCAACTAGTATCTGATTGATACGAGCTATTCAAATGGAAGGAGCATATAGGGTGAACAAAAATTATTAATTCTCATGAATGGCAATTCAGACCGATTTTTTTATTAGTGTCTAAAAAATAAAAAAAGGTGAAAGTTGTAGAGCTCATAAAGATTCATCAGAAGACCTATAGTTTGCCAATATTGGTATACAAATGGAAGATTGAAAATGGTACAATATACCCTGTATATTCCATTTGAAAATTCAAAACTGGAGGCATTTCCGGCGAAACCGCTAGTGACCGAAAAGTGAGAAATATCCGAAATATCTTCTCTTCATATACCATTTACCTATACCAAATCTCATTTTGATACACCTTATATTCTAGTTATGACATATCTAATAGATTCGTTGACACCCGGTATATATATATATATATATATATATATATATATATATATATATATATATATATATATATATATCTATATATAGTTGTACACGGTAGCTTGTGAAGCCCACCATATGAACGGGTCGCTCTTGAACCCGCACTTTTCAGAATGGGCGAAGAGTATATTCCAGTGCAATGACATCATTCCATCGTTTTCCGTCAAAGCACACTTAGAGGGGTAACAATTCTCAATATTTAAAAATTTGTATACTCCTTTGAAACGTTGTAGAGCCAATTATTCTTTCACTACGCTATGAATCCCAAACGTATATTGCCTATATCAAAACGGCCTCTGTGTGTCCCGGCGGCGTTGCCTCTACTGCCTCGCACGTTTTTCAGTACAAAATATTTATTGGGGATTTCAAATCAGTGAGCGTGCGGTGACTTACAGAGGAAAACAGATTGTGGTGATGACCCTTCAAAATTATAACTTGGGAAAAGGCAAAAATGTGAGCACATAATTCATATTCAGTATAATGTTTATGTTCAATAATAAGCGACTCGCTTTGAAGTTAATGAATATATTTTTTTTGGTATTATCAAGTTGATTATCGTATGAGAAAACCTGTTAGCTCCAAAAATGTGGATTTTTCGTCAGGTTCAGGTGATGAAGTTGAATTTTCCGACCTGAGTAGCTGCGAGACGAGTAATACCGAAAATGAAAATGGTCCCGGTTATATGGAAATATCTGCAGAGAAACTGAGAAATATTAAAAAGTCGATCAGTAGTCTCACACCATGGAACATCGAGTGAGATATCGACTTTTTCAGCTCCAGAAGAATATAATTCTGAATCAGAAAAACTCTCGTATCTGGAGAAACTAGATATGTGAGAATTATGGAGTTTTTCATATAAACCTCAGCGTGAAAGTTTTGAAGTGAGAGGCCTTATCTTTTTAAATAAAAATCACAAATTTCAGGATTTTTTAAAATTTAACACTAAAGGGTGAAGTGAGGATTGAAAGTATGTATAGGAGTACCGTTAGTTTTTTCAAGTGGAGTTCATGAAAATTGGAATTATATGTCTTTATTACAAATACATAAATACGTGTTTCAGTGTTTTCCGAAATTCAACCCCTAAAGGGGTAATATAGGGGTTGGAAATTTCTATGGGGGTTTCGTTACTTTCCAAGTTAGGATCATAAAAATTGGAATTTGAGTATTCGTTACAAATGAAGACATACATATTTCAGTGTTCAGTGTATGGGTGGATAAACACTCCTAAGTATGCGATAAAAATGAACGAATAGCACAGCAGTTTTTCAAGAAAATATATTTTTATCTACGAAACTAAAAATAGCTGAATGAATTTCGATATTCTCAAATTAATTGTTGGAAAGATAGATTGACCAAAGATAAGTATGGAATAGCCACATTAATCAAGGGTCAAGCATTCAGAAACGGACACACGATTCCTTCAATTTTGGAACGAGAAGAATTGTTGTAATTTTCCCCGTTGGAAATTCAAATATAACATGAATTCTGATAATATTATCCAGTTTCAAATGTCATTTGGGAAATATTCTCATCAAATATCATTCGTGCTAGAGGATTTTATCATAAAATCTTTGAAATTTTCCCTCGAGCATTTTGCTTCTAGGAAATTTAACTCGGGCCAGATAATAAGACCGCAAATCGCAGTCAGTGGAATTTCCAGGCAAAATGCTTTCTCGAAAAAAAATGCGATAAAACCTCCAGCACATATGATATTTCCCTCGATAAAACGTAAATTAATTGAATATTGATCAGACTAGGCAAACAGAGCATTTTTTTCCTTGCATGTTCAACAAGGGTACACTCCTATATACCTATCCTTCACTTCTTTACATGAGTCTGCTTATTGCTCAGATAATTCGGAAAAATATATCATCAGCTCTTGCAATACAAAACGATTGAAGATAGTGACTAAAGTTTATCTTTCAGTCGCACACGATTCCACATCTAATTTTATGAACATCCTGTTCATATTTTCAAACAAATCAATCTATCATACCCCATGTCAGGTTTAAATGTAAAAAAACACTGATTTCAAAGTGTCTCTCCGAAATAAATGTTTCTAACTTTCCATCTTTGCAAAGTGAGATTGCTTCTGAAAATGTGTTTCCTTCTGAAAATGTGTTTCTCAATTCTTCCGGTCTTCCTGATGATCGTGGAAGCGTGAAATAGATTTTCGTCAACAAAAATGTATTGAAGACCTAGAGAATGCGATGCCTCTCTTGCGTCAATGCTACAAATGATTTCTGGTGAGTACCTACTCTCTTTTGGAAAACATTCTTCTTTGCCCCATTCATCTATATGAGTTCTTAATTAAGACTGGAATAGAAAATAAAATAACTATCTGAATAAAAATGCAAATTTTTTATTTCAGATATTTCCCAGCCAGCGTGGTTTCAGTTGGGGAAGTAGTTGTTTTCTGTTAGACATTCATAAAAAATTACTTTATTTTTATCGTGGATTTTTCTATTCACAGAAAAATATTTCCATTTAATATTTATTTGAGAATATTTTCCTTTTCAACATGAATACCTCACAAGAGGTTATCTTGAACTATGGAAGATAGTGACTTAAGTTTATCTTTCAGTCGCAGATGATTCAACATTTGATTTTATGAACATCCATGAATCAAAACTGGAATAGAAAATCAAATAATCATCTCAATGAAAAAGCAAATTTTCAATTGCAGATTTTTTCTCTTCAGTTAGGGTCTCTTCAGAATATCTATCAGAGGTAGTTCAATGTCCAGAGTGGCTTTAGCCGGGGGAGTAGTTGTTTTCTGTTAGTCATTCACAAAAATAACTTAATTTTTATCGTGGATTTTTTTATTCACAGAAAAATCTTTCTATTGAATATTCAATTGAGAATATTTCCCTTTTCAACATGAATACCTCACAAGAGGTTATCTTGAACGATGGAAGATAGTGACTTAAGTTAGTCTTTCAGTCGTAGATGATTCAACATTTGATTTTATGAACATCCTGTTCATATTTTCGAACAAATCAATATTTTATTTCATTCTGAATTGTTTTATAATGTTAAATTCAATAAATGTGTTTTATAATTAATGTGTTTTTTATTCAGGTGACTCCCCCATTTTACGGGTTCAAAAATCATAACTATTAATAAGTTTTTCCACTGTGTGTACAATATTGAGAAAAACAATATTAACACAATTTAAATTTGCAAGAAGAATGTGCCACCACCAAAAATTACCATTTCCATCAGTGTCTAATAACGCATCAAACATTATTCTTGAAGAAGTATATGATGAAAAAATCATTTCATTTAACTCGAAAACTCATTTCATATAAGATTTTTGTTCGAAAATTATCTGTGCTGATTGTTTTTTTATATAATCCAAGAATAAACCTATTCAGGGGAGTGCAAGTAAGAAAAAATATTAAATGATTTAACAATAGAGTCAAATTCTAAAAGTCAATGAAGGAGTTTCTTCAAGCAACAGGAAATAGACTAATATATAATTATTTATTTCAATGAGGTTTTCCATTATCATTCGGCAAATAGTTCCGAGGAAAAAATATTGAACCAAAACTGTTTTCCGATAATTTCAAGTTTTACTCCCAAACCAATATTTATCTCCAAAATTTTGCAATAAAATATCAATAGATGAAAAATTCTCTGAAAGATTTGAGAATAAAAAAAAAATCTTTACCTTCATCAGAAACCGGAATATTCAACTCCTTGTGTTTTTCTCCTCTACAAAGAAACACATGTATTTCTGAATGATTGAATCCTTTTCGGCATAATATGCATTATTTTTATGAATAATTCATGAAATAGCACCGATCAGAACTTCATGAGAACATAATGTTACTTCCATTCAGGGTCAAATATAGAGTAAAAATAGGATGACCAATCTCTCATCCAATTTTTTGTTCAGGTTTTTCGTATAGTCGATCGTTTCCTCAGCGGATAGAAAAGGAAAAACAAATTCAATATCTCATATATTCATGAAATTGATATTTCATTCTGAAATTTCGGAGTTATAAATATTCATTTTGAAGTAAGATAGGAAAAAAGTGGATAATAAATTTCTGTTCAATATTTCATTAATATTAATACTCAAAAAATAAAAAAAACTTTCCGAAAGAAGAAAAAAATATCACTCTACGAACTGCTGAATGCACAAAAAAATTATTTTAAAAATTAAAATTGATTTATGCCAAGTAAATCGATGGTTTCATGTGATTGGAATACCCCAAAAAAATATTGAGTACTCATCAGCGAATAGTTCAGTTTTTGTGGTTCTGATTCGTTCCTCATATCAAAAGATATCTATGGTCGAAAAACATGCACAAAAAAAACAATTGCCTACTTTCTTCGGAAGCTCAATTTTGTTATCTCTAGTTGTTCCTAAAACTAGCTATCTGCATATTTCAATTCAATTGGACGAAATATATACTGCTTGTATTTTAATTCTTTGTCATTTATTCACAATCGATCTCTAAGCACCCTCACGATATTAATATTTTTTATTATCCAAATAAAACAGGGGATAATCTTAATCAAGCATTACAAAATCAGATTTTGTAGAGAACAAATAATTCTTTCAACGGTACCCATATGGTACCACTGGACATTCAAACAGATCTTTGAATTACCAACAAGAAGATGCATATTGTCGAGTTATTACTTCAATATTGTCGATGTTGGAGCTTTCTAAGATTGAAAAAATAAATTAATGAACCGGAACTTTATGTGTATGTATTTTTCCGCAATTTAGAACTAATGAGAGTATTCCCTGTGTACAATGCAAAATCTCTTTCCTCAACAGACTCATCTGGGCTTGAATTTAATGTGATGATTCCAGGCGGTTCATCCTATTTCGTATATGTGAACTGTTCTTTCCTTCCCCCTTTTTTTATCAATTAATGTAAGTGATTTTATAACAAAAAAAAAACATGAAAAGTTCTATGAATTTTACTTTCAAAAGACCGCAAAATTTGCATTCCAAGAAAGTCAATAAAAAAGTTCCTTTGCCTCGAAAAATTGTTGAGATTTTATATCCAATCTTCACGATGGTTGAAATCATTATATCGCTCCTCAGTTGGAAGTTATATTCGCCTTATATTCTTGGTAGACCATCTCCCCTATATGGTCTACATCAGTAAAATGTATTTTTATCGTTTGATGCACAAAAATTGAATCTACGATGAAAACTGAAGAATAAGGCTTTTAAGCCAATATTGTTTATGTTGTACTTTTTCCAACCATCCTTTATGTAGATGGATTGATCGCACAAAATTCCCTTAGAAAAGAATTGGTAAATATATCTCCAAATATTCAAATATCAAATATATTTCAAACTCAAATCCCCTAATCTGAAAAATGAACGATAAATATTTTTTATATTGAATTATGAACTACTCCTTGCGCTAGGACAGATCACGGATCCAGCAATTCATATATATTAAATTCATGAAGGCAGCCATTGCGATGTTGCCAAATTTAGGGCTACACAACGCTACAAAAGTTTGTGGGCTCTACAAAGAAGTATAAAATTCTGCAGTGTATATCCCTATATACGCAAAGCGCCCCCTACAGTTCGAACCAAAGAACTAAGTCGCGTATGTTGGTTATGGAAATGGTATATTGTGTGTCCCGATCTAAAACGTGGGGAAATGACCCGAATTCAATTCTGATCACCCAGTGAAGAGATACAGGGTGATACTTTGTTGAGCCCGATATCGGGACTAACAAGGTTACTCCGGGCTAAACTGCGTCTCGTTCATATGCTTCACGGGATTCACAATGACCGTGTACATCTCTATATATATACATATATATATATATATATATATATATAATATATATATATATATATATATATATTTTGATGTGTGGGTTTTCTTGAATCCTAGTATATTTATTTTTTTGGTTGAGGGTTCTTAGGTTTGAAATTCTTGTTTAAAAATAAAACTATCCTATATCATGCTAGACGTTTCGCCCCTGGCCGGAGGCATCTTCAGTAGGTTTTTTTTTATAATTAATTTTTTCTCCTAATAATTAACAATGACATCTGAAAAGTAAAACATTTTGTGTTATGGTTGAAATTCAAATAATAGTTGTTGACATGTGCAAGGGAAAAATGTTTGGTCTGGGGAAAGAGTGTGGTAGAAAAACGATGTTTGTACGAACCTTGGCGATCATCATTGTGAAGATGACTCATTTTGTATGATTTATATTATGTGTTATTCCTTAGTGTGGTGAGTTCTACAGGTTTTATTCTATCCCAATGTCGAGAGCGACGTGGCATTGGCAGTGTATTCGACAGCGAGATATTAATGTGTTCATGGGGGGTTTTGTTTTGCGTTAAATATTGTTGGTGTACCTGTTGGGTCGATTTCTATTCTTACTTGAGTGGGTGGGGAACTTTGGGGGCGATAGGCGTATTGTTGTTGGGAATGGAATTTGTTAAAATACTATTTATTTTCATACTTTATAATTGTTGATATTACTGACTATCTATGCAAGGGGGTATATGTGAGGTATTCGTGGAGCCCCGTCTCATAGTATTGTGTGGTATAATTGGCTGAGGTTATGTATATCTGTTTTATTATTCATAGCATTATTATTATTTTTAATGTAAATCATTTCTTTTATAACTCTTTTTTCTTTGTTGTTTTCGTGTGCCAGATAAAAAGTATGAATATGAATACTCTTTCAACAAGTTCCCAACAACAATACGCCTATCGCCCCCAAAGTTCCCCACCCACTCAAGTAAGGATAGAAATCGACCCAACAGGTACACCGCAAAACAAAACCCCACATAAACACATTGATATCTCGCTGTCGAATACACCGCCAATGCCATGTCGCTTTCAACTATTGTCTTAGCATAAAACCTGTAGAACTTACCACACTAAGGAAAAACACATTTATATCATACAAAATGAGTCATCTCCACAATGATGATTGCCAAGGTGCCAAACATCGTTTTTCTATCACACCCTTTCCCCAGACCAAACATTTCTCCCTTGCACATGTCAACAACTATTATTTTCATTTTAACCATAACACAAAATGTTTCACTCTTCAGATGTCATTGTTAATTATCAGGAGAAAAAATTAAAAATTTATTATAAAAAAAACCCTACTGAAGATGCCTATGGCCAGGGGCGAAACGTCTAGCATGATATAAGATAGTTTTATTTTTACACACGAATCCCAAACCTAAGAACCCTCAACCAAATATATATGTCAACCAAATTATATATATATATATATATATATATATATATATATACAGTGCTTCTCAAAAGTCCCCTCCACCTCTTTTATTTTTGGAACGATTATACATAAACAAGTGAAATTTGGAAACTGAATATTAAAGGTTGTACACTTCCCTACTAGTGATGATAGATGACAAAATCGTCAAAGATGACGTCACAAGGCCATTGTGACCAATAATTTTTAATGGAACCCTACGGCAAGCGACACCTCTTTTGAAAAGTATCGAAAAAACCTATTCAATGATACCAATTTTGTTTGTGTTTATGGCAGTTTTGGCAACTCGCTTTTAAAAAACGCAAAGCTGTGATGGATTGAATCAGTTTGAACTAGAATTCCAAATTCAAGCTCCGCCTCTGGATAGTTGTCGAGAAAGCTGACGTTTTTGTTAGTCTCCCTAATTCGACGTTTTTGTAATTGTCCAAGTTTTTGTACATTTAATAATTTGTGTATTGTTAATCGAACGTTTGACTGTTTTAGCAGCTTCTGGTACTTTTAATATTTTTGTGCATTTTGATAATTTGTTAAACTGTTGTGAGCCGAACGTTTAAGTGCATCAAGAAGCGAAATGGTACGTGCTCCAGGTGATGAAGTAGCAGCGATCCTAATTCTTGGTGAAACTGGACAAAATATTCATGCAGCAGAACGCATTTTCAATTATTTTTTATTAATATTACATATAAGTAAAGGATGAGGACAGAGTCCTATGTTGGCCTGAAAAAGAACAAACTAAAGAGATCAACAAGATTATACAGTGCATGCAAAAGAAAAATAATTAATATATGCGTAGGAACAATTATGCTAATAAGCAAATGTCTATTTTGTTTTTAGAACTATTCACCGAGTCAGAATTCACAACATCGTTGGTTAAGTTATTCCATGTTTCGAAAATACGATTCACCAAAAAATGTTGTCTCTGCCTAGTGGCAAATTTCTCCTCTTTTAATTTGAGATTATGACCACGTAACCGCGAATCATTGTTGAAAACAAAAAGTTCTTTCTGATCAGCATAATTATACTTAGATATACGGAGGGATATGATGAGGTGCCCACGGAGTCGACGTTGGTCTAAAGCTATCAGTTGTGCCATCCTCAGTCTTTCGGGATAGGTTGGACGCACTTCGCCAAAAATCATACGCGTGGCTCGACGCTGAACGTTTTCCAACAAATTCTTATCGCGCACCAAAACAGGACACCATACCGGACCTGCGTACTCCATAATTGTACGAATGAGAGGTTTTCGATGGCCCCCTGTCGAGGACTTATTAAAGGGAGCTTTTTCGTAAGTTAGAAACAACGGGTAGTATTGATGAGGCGAAACGATCTGGCAGACCACAAATTTCTGATTGATATACTGGCCGAAGTAATAGTTAATCCTACTTCTTCAACAACTCACGTTGCATTTACTTGTGAAGTCAGTCGAAGAACAGTACACAGGGCGTTGAAAAAAAAACAAATTTTATCCATACAATATAAAAATGGTTCATCAACTCTCAGACGACCACCCAGACCGAAGACTAGAATTTTGTGAAAATATGGAAACTTAAATTAACCAACAGCCAGACTATGTCCAAACAATTTGTTTTAGTGACGGAAGTACTTTTTATCTGAATAGAAATGTAAATACACAGAATGTGAGGTATTGGAGTGACGCAAATCCTCACCTGTTTCGCGAAACACATACCCAATTTCCCCGGAAGGTGAATGTTTGGGCAGGTATCCTGGGAAACCACATCGTTGAACTCCTTTTTTTAAATACTAATTTAACTGGTGAGGTTATCACGATATATATCTCATTTGAGATGCCGGACCAATTTCAATAATGAGTTAATCGTAAAGTTGGAGTGACCTACAGGGTGTAATCTAACTTCTTGCCCAACCGCTATCAGTTGATAGTCCATCAAAAAATAAAAAGATTTAAGGATTTTTTCTTTAAAGTTTCAGGTCTTTGATAGTCCAGAAAAAAGATGAAAGATATGTTTTACCTACCAACACTTCGCTGCTTTGTGGTTCTGCAAATTTGGACGAATTTGAAAAAAAAACAATTACTCTTATTTGTTAAACGATGGCATCTACCCATCATTTACGGATGTGTAGGTGTTAGATTACACACTGTATATTTGTACGATGTGCTTCATACAATTACGATCGAACTTCACATAGGCAGGTTTGTTTGATCGTTTTCAATTGTATTTCAGCACATAGTCCTCGACAAGTGCAGGTCAGTTCATAAGACAGACACCACGTGTGGATCTTAAATAATTAGTCTACAGATCCTATGACATGAAGAGATTTTTTGTTCAGATGCCTCCTAGTTCAGCATCGACAGAACAGTACTAAGCAACAAGCCTTCTCACAATAATTTGTGGTAGGTACCAGGGATATCGGCCTTTGCCAAAGAACTGCATTGAAATGGAAAACTGTGCAGGCGAGACTCTTGTCGGAAATGAGCTTATGAATGACTGAATCGAAATAAATACAATAACCGGTAAGCAGGAGCCTTCATCCCTCCCTAGACTTGTCCCGCTTTGCGAAAGATCTTACATTTTTTATCGAAATGAAAACTTCTGAGTGAAATGTTCCTTCCACCCGTAGACCCATCCATCTACGTTGAAATACAAAAATACAGTATTACTTCGAATTTTACGTTACTGTCTCCTGTTATCTTGGAGTCGGTCTGGAACGATTTCGTTTTTCTGGAGAACGAAATCATTTATCGTCTCCAGGCCGATTCCTCCCATTATAATTTCCTGTATCCGCGGAATTACTTTTTTTTCCAGCTCCAATACTGCCCGGAGTGCATTTCCACAGGTCACGCAGCATTGGTCCTGTTTGTAGGATGGTCGAAACCTTTTATAGGGAACGATCACTCATCGAATGCACCATACTCTAGTGTCTTCGCCGTGTCATCGATACTGTGAGACTCTTCCCTGCCTGGGAGATAGTAGCGCATACTCACTAAAACTTCCCCCCCGCATATTACCCCCCGAGTGCTCGAAAATGCCTTGTCGGCGTTACATCGAACCCCCGTAGTCTGATCGAGGAGTGAATTTTCTGCAAAAAATAGCTACAAGTCCCCAAAAAATATGAGAAATAGCCCATTCGATTTGCGATGCAATTCTGAGAAAGATTTTTTTTTTCTGCTGATGAAAATTGCAATTGTTATTAACACAAAACATAAACAAAAAAAAGGGGTTTAGTTTCTCGGAAATAACCCAAAAACAATAGAAGATAGCAAAATTTGGAAATAATATTCCCAAAGGAGACAAAATTTCCAGTAAAAAAGCTCCGACTACTGGAACTCATCTCATTATTCATAATTTTAATTTAAAAAAATAGGGTTCCGCGCGATTGCTACAGAATGCGCGAGCCCTCTCTAAAGATAGTACACCACATAACATTATTTTTCATAGTATTAAATAACAATTCAAAAATTCCAATGAATTATGGTGTGTTTTCAATACTTGTGAAAACAAAGTACCGTTAGAAAAAAAAAATTGTTTATTTTCAAACAAGTTAGGCATTTGTTAATTAGTCCTTATTTTTCGGACCTCGGTTTTCATAAATAAAAACTTTTTAACAAAAAATTAAACCGACGAAACACGGAACTGGAAAGTAAAAAATTAAATAAACCTCCTTAGTCTCAATAACTAAGCTCTTAAACTAATGTAAGTAACTAATTTTGAGTCGGCGCCAAACAAACAAGCAAATGAATTAGATAAGGCATGAAATCATGGCATCGAAATACGCGGTGACATTCTGATAATTTTCTTGAGGTAATTTAATGATCTTCGTTGATTGTTTGTTTGGCGCCGACTGAAAATTAATTACTTACATTAGTTTAGGAGCTTAGTTATTGAGACTGAGAAGGTTAATTTTATTTTTTACTTTTCAGTTCCGTATTTGGTCGGTTTAATTTTTTGTTAAGAAGTTTTCATTTTAAAATTTTTCGTGACTGAAATCTACTAATTACTACCTACTTGTTTTTTTATCACTTCCAAAATACTTACTCAACCACCTTCCTTCAACTATTATCAGTAAAATAATATGATTATCTACTTTTACTATTTGTTGTAATATAAATTATTTTTGTTGTTCTGGTTAGTTTATTTCATTACTTTGCATATCATTTCATCCTCTTATAGAATATAATGATTCTGACGGATGTAGGAGAACAAAATTAATGACAATAGCGATCTGTCATTGTCAACTACATATGTGTGCCAATGTTCACAAGTGAAAAATAAATTGGCCCCTATTTTTCTACCCGTAAAGTTGGATAATTCCATCTGAAATTCGAATATGATCAACTATGAGGTATACCCTATCTAATAAAAAAAAAACATCCGAATCGAAGAACCCAGTACAAAATAATGCCTGATAGAATCGGAGAACGGACCAGAATTCGGAGGGTGAGTGATCAATATTTTGCTACCCTTAGGGGCGGATTCCATCTTTTAAATCCAAATGGAACTAACTTCGATGTACACCCTGTATACTGAAGGAAGAATTTTCGGGATCAGACGACTCAGTAAAAAGTTATGCGTTTTCATACATAAAAAAATATGCGCGTCGACTAGAGAACCTCCTCCTTTTTGGTTTCGTCGATTAAAAATGGCATAGATGTTCAAATAATAGCTGTAAAAATTATTCGCTTCTCGAACTCCTTCTTATATATATATATATATATATATATATATATTTAATGTTATGTAATAATAATTGTAAAAACAATAGTTGTAGTGAATTTTGCTTTTCGTTATGAATCAATATTGATAGATAATCATTTTCACCCTGTTCAATATATTTTGCAATGTAATAATAATTGCTAGCTAACGTCACAGTTCTCTCGTCACGTTGCTGTCAATTGTTATCACTTTTCCCACCACAGCTACACTCAGTTGGTACGCCTCTTGTCTCAGATAGCCGGTTCAGGCAATTGAGCCACTGCTTGATGTCAAATCTCAATCTATTCAATGTTTATAAATACGATTGCTGATAATTGTGGAAAACAAACAAGAAAGTATCAAAAAACAATTATTTCCTTTATTCAGGAAAACTAAAATAAACCTGGCCTACGATAGATAACTTATTCCATGGTCATTCTACAAATTTTCATGGACAATCATGGGAAACGGTGACGAATAAATTATACACAACCTCACTTTCACTTTGAAGTGTGAAAATGTCTTTAATAGTTCAATATCAAAATGAAATAGAGTTCTTCTGATATGATACGAGTTATTTGTGAAGTTATTCAGTTTGTGATGTGCACTAGAAAAAATTATACCTGACGCTGGAACTGTCGCTGTTTCAATACACATCAAAAATTTGAATCCCCCTTCAATCCACTGCTCTCAGGTTCTCCAATACCAGAAAGGAACCATACAAATCCAGAAATCAGCTTTGGAATATTTTTATACATACAAGGTAATGTTGTTTGCTGCTTATATTGAATTTATAATAGAATTTTTGTTTTCCTCAAAACCAGAACGTGGCAACCTTTTATAAAATAATTTTCAATCCCATTGTGGCTTTGTTTTTCGTCACCTGGATACCATCTCTCCTTTTTCCCTATGATTTGAATTTTTGAATTCGCGCACTTATTGTCACTTATTGTCACATTATCACTGTTTGGGGTTATTTGTCAAAACTTAAAAATAAAATTATTTTTCCTTTCTTACAAACTATGTACAATATTCAGTGATAATTGTCTCTAACACTTTTCCGTTCTTATTTTCTCACAATTTCAAATCTTACATCTGACCATACTGTTTCCTGATTGGTATTGTCATCAAGAAGTTTGTTGTTCTCCCATTGACTCTTTTAGTTAGATACAATTTCATATATTGTATGTTTCAAGCTTATCATTTTGTTTATCACATTTTATTCAGGATGATTTTGTAAATCTGGCCTTTCTTGTTGTCTTTTGAATGAATATGGGTTGTAATCATTATGATCTTTACAATGTATGAAAATGATTGCATTATAGTATTTGAACATTTTTATCTATCAATATCATACAAAGGCTTCATAAAAGAAATAGAATCTTAAAATATGTAAAAACAATATCTCTCAAACTACTAACTAGTAAGTAATTATTATTTTGGTGGGTTTTTTATTTAAATTATTTCTTATTTCCTTTTAAAACAAATTTCTGGTCTTTCATAACATAACAATATATATATATATATATATATATATTTTGTTTTAAGTTTTAAAAGGAAATAAGAAATAATTTCAATATATATATATATATATATATATATATATATATATATATATATATATATGTTATGAAAAACCAGTTATATATTTTGAAAAGAAAAAACCACAAAAAGAATAATTACTAAATAGCAATTAGTTTCAAGAGATTGCTTTTACATAATTTTTAATTTATTTCCTTTTTAACCTTTATAATATAAAAAAAAAATAATGATTACAAACCATAATTGTTCAAAAGACAACAAAAAAGTCTAAACTTACAAAATCATCCTGAATGAAATGTGATCCACAAAATTATAAGCTTGAAACATACAGTATATGAAATTGTATCTAACTAAAAGTAGCCAATGGGAGAAAAGCAAACTTCTTGATGACAATAGCCAATCAGGGAACAGTATGGTCAAATGTGAGATTTGAAATTGTGAGAAAATAAGAACGAGAAAGTGTCAGAGACAATTATCACTGAAATTGTATATAGTTTATGAGAAAGTAAGAATAGTTCTATTTATTAGTTTTGACAAATTACCCCAAACAGTGAAAATGTGACAATATAATGCGCGAATTCAAAAATTCAAATCGAAAGGAATGAGAAAAAATGGTATCCTGGAAACGGAGAAAACAAAGCCACGGAGAGACCGAAAATAATTAGAAAACGAATGCCACGTTTTATTTTGGAAGATAAGAAAAATCCATTTATTCCAACATAATAAGCAGAAAACCAACATTACCTTATTTGTACACCATATACAAGTATTCAAAGCTGATTTCTGAATTTGTATGGTTCCTTCTTTTTGGTATTGGAGTTCCTGAGAGCATTGGAGTGAAAAGGAATCCAAATCCTGGTGTGTATTGAACAGCGACAGTTCCAGACAGGTATAAACTTTCCTAGTGCACATCACGAACTGAACAACTTCACTAATAACTCATATCCCATCAGAAGAACTTTATTTCATTTGAATTCGAACTATTAAAGAAATTTTCACTTTCAAGGTAAAAGTGAGGTTGTGTATATTTTACCCATGAACTTTTCTCATGATTATCCATGAATATTTGTAGATTCACCATAGAATAATTCATCTATCGTAGGCCAGGTAAATTTAAGTTTTCCTGAATAAAGGAAATAATTGCTTTTGATACTTTGATGCTTATTTTCCACAATTATCAGCACTCATACTTATAAACACTGAATAGAAATTTGACATCAAGCAGTGGCTAGTGGCTAAATTGCCTGAACCGGCTATCTGAGACAAGAGGCGTATCAACTGTGCTTAGCTGTGGTAAGGAAAGTGATAACAATTGGCAGCAACGTGACGAGAGAACAGTGACGTTAGCTAGCAATTATTATCACATCATACAAAATATTATACAGGGCGAAAATACTCATCTATATCATAACAATTTGGCTCACAAAGAATAGCGAAAATTATTAGCTATTTTCATATTATAACAACAACTATCATTATTCAATTCATCATAACATAACAAAATGGCGGTGCAAAAATATATTAATAATAATAACAAAAGTCCATTCCATTCCAAAGTGTAAGGCAAAATATTGGTGAATAAAAAATGGATTTAAGAGATGGTAAGAAAGTGGGGTTGGAAGGAGGTGCAGAAGGTAGAGAGAGAGGTGATCAGGAACAAGGAGAAAGTAGTAATGTGAGAGGGATAGAAATAAAAAGTGAGAGTACACAAATGGAGAGTTTGTTTAATATAATGATGGAAAAAATGAACGATGAAAGGAAATAAAACTTAGAAAAAATGGGAAGAATGAATGATGAAAACTCAGTAAGGATGGAAAAAAGAATGGAAAGTATGAAAAATGAAATGGCAGATGAAAGGAAAAAAACTCAGAAAAAATGGAAAGAATGTTTAAAGAAAACTTAGAAAAAATGAATGAATTAATAAAAAGTATGGGAAAATGTTTCAAAGGAAGTAGTGAAGGAATAGGTAAACCATTAGAAACAGATAATGAGCAAAATAAAATTCAGGGAGTAGTTATACAAAAAACAGATAATAGCAACAATTCAATAGAAAAAGATGATAAACAAATACCAAATATAAAAATAAATCATGCTGACAAAAATTATGAGTTTATAGATAATATGAATGTGAAATATAAAAAAGTTTTGCTGCAAAAGGGTAAAAAAGTAATAAGAAAATAATGAAAATATATGACATAATAATGGCTAAGATGAATTTTGAATTGCTAAGAGGGAACGAAAATGATAAAATAATAATAATAAAAATAAATGACATGAACGTGGCTAATGAAAATTTTGAGTTGAAAAAAGGAAACATAAATAAGAAAATAATAGTAAAACAAATCAATGACATTTACAGGGCGAATTGAATTTTCGAAATAAAGCAAAGCAATACAAATAATGAAATAATAATAATAATGTGAAGTAAAATATCCAATATGAAAATAGGAAAGAATTTGAATAAATTTTACTTTCAAAAACGAGAAAAAGTTGAATTTATGAAAATTAAAATAGTTGAAAATGTTAACAGGAAATTTCAATTGAAAATTTTTGAAATAAAAAATAGACTTGCAGTTACAAAACAAGCAAGATTCCATAGAAGAAGAGACAAATAATAAAAATGAAAGTTTAGGGAATAATAAATTCTAGGTTAACAAATTTGATAGGTAAGTTAGGAATAAAGAAGGAAAAAAGTTGATTAAATAATTTGATAGATAGGTAGGATTTCAGAAACATTTGAATAAAAGAAAATAAAATGGAAAACAAATGTAAAGAAAAAAAATATATATCAATGAGAGAAAATATTGAGGAAACAAAAACAACACATGAGTGAATATTTCAAGGAAGAAAACAATAATATTGAATAACAATCATAATACTGAAAAACAGAAAAGTTGATACAAATATTGGTACAGGTTAGTTAGATAAATAAATAAAAAAAAAAAAGGAAAAATATAGAAATGGATAATAAATAATATGAATTTTGAAGAAAAATTAAAAGAAATGAAGATAAAAATATTTTGTGTATAAAATGAATGTATGTGAGATATGAAAGTGGAAATGATAATAATTATAATACTAAAAAATATTAAAAAATATATAAAAGGAATTAAAATAATATGAAGGTATATTAATGATTAAAATGAAGGTATATTAATGAATTACAAATGAATATAATATGTTAATTATGTATGAATAATGAAAAAGCGAAAGAGTATGTACACAAAATAAGAGTAAATAAAATGAAAGATTCAAATTAATAAAATATCCAATGCATTATGAATATGAAGAACAACTGAAAGGAGACATAGAAAAAATAGTATAATTAAAAAGAGTACCAGTAATTGTAAAATCGATAATTGAAAATAATATCAGTATGAAATATAAAATGAAAGTAAGAAAATAATAAAATATGAAATAACATATATGATAATATCTTGAAAAGTTTTCTCCTTTGATCTGAAAACAAGTCCATAGTCAAGTTTTTCTGGAACAAAAGAACGTAGTACTAGTAGTTGTAAATGATAGTTATCGTTGTAGAACTTGTTTTTCTTGAAATCCAGCATAGGTAGTTTTCCTGAAATAAGAAAAATAGTATTAGTTAAAGTAGATTCAATAACTGTAAATGAAGAAATTGATATTCAAAATTTTCTAACTAGTAGAAAATTATTGAATATAAATTTAGGAATGTTGTTATGTTATGAAAAACCAGTTATATATTTTAAAAAGAAAAAACCCACAAAAAGAATAATTACTAAATAGCTATTAGTTTCGAAATATTGTTTTTACATGATTTTTGAAGTTATATTTCCTTTATTAAGCCTCAGTGTAATATGAATGGATAAAAATGTCCAAATACTATAACACAATCAATTTCATACATCGTCATAATGATTACAAACCATAATTGTTCAAAAGACAACAAAAAAGTCTAAACTTACAAAATCATCCTGAATAAAATGTGATCCACAAAATTATAAGCTTGAAACATACAGTATATGAAATTGTATCTAACTAAGAGTAGTCAATGGAAGAACCGCAAACTTCTTGATGACAATAGCCAATCAGGGAACAATATGGTCAAATGTAAGATTTGAAATTGTGAGAAAATAAAAACGAGAAAGTGTCAGAGACAATTATCACTGAAATTGTATATAGTTTATAAGAAAGTAAAAATAGTTCTATTTATAAGTTTTAACAAATAACCCCAAACACTAAAAATGTGACAATATAGTGCGCAAATTCAAAAATTCAAATCGAAAGGAATGAGAAAAAATGGTATCCTGGAAACGGAGAAAACAAAGCCACGAAGAGACCGAAAATAATTAGAAAACGAATGCCACGATTCATTTTGGAAGAAAAGAAAAATTCATTAATTTCAACATAATAAGCAGAAAACCAACAATACCTTATTTGTACACCATATACAAGTATTCAAAGCTGATTTCTGAATTTGTATGGTTCCTTATTTTTGGTATTGGAGTTCCTGAGAGCATTGGAGTGAAAAGGAATCCAAATCCTGGTGTGTATTGAACAGCGACAGTTCCAGACAGGTATAAACTTTCCTAGTGCACATCACGAACTGAACAACTTCACTAATAACACATATCCCATCAGAAGAACTTTATTTCATTTGAATTCGAACTATTAAAGAAATTTTCACTTTCAAGGTAAAAGTGAGGTTGTGTATATTTTACCCATTAACTTTTCTCATGATTATCCATGAATATTTGTAGCTTCACCATAGAATAATTTATCTATCGTAGGCCAGGTAAATTTGAGTTTTCCTGAATAAAGGAAATAATTGCTTTTTGATACTTTGTTGCTCATTTTCCACAATTATCAGCAATCATACTTATAAACACCGAATAGAAATTTGACATCAAGCAGTGGCTAGTGGCTAAATTGCCTGAACCGGCTATCTGAGACAAGAGGCGTACCAACTGTGCTTAGCTGTGGTAAGGAAAGTTATAACAATTGGCAACAACGTGACGAGAGAACAGTGACGTTAGCTAGCAATTATTATTACATCATACAAAATATTATACAGGGTGAAAATACTTATCTATATCATAACAATTTGGCTCACAAAGAATTGCGAAAATAATTAGCTATTTTCATATTATAACAACAACTATTATTATTCAATTCATCATTACATAACAAAATGGCGCCCAACGCGGTGCAAAAATATATTAATAATAATAATAATAACAAAATTCAATTATAAAATTCATTTAATGCAAATTTGTTATATCATCAACAATATATAATAATATATATATATATATATATATATAATATAATTATAAATATATATATATATATATATATCTATTTATATATATATATATATATATATTAAAAATACGTTATAAAAAATTCAAAAAGTTGTTCAATATAATTTTTTGAAGTTAATAAAAAATGAAAAATTGAAAAAATATTGTTAGTTTTTTTCATTCATATATCTTGCTATTGCTGTTTTTGCATTAAACGAAGGCATTTAATGACATTCGAAAAAAAAATTGGGACATTTGTTTATAGATTGTTTATAAACAAATCTATAAGTTGAATATTTTTGAATTTCTTAAAAAAAATTCATTGTTTATTATCGTTTTTTTATGGTTCAATTGCATAATTATTAATAAAAATCATTTGAAAATAATAATCGACATTTCTCAATAGAATGAAAGAAACTAAAAGAAATATATTGAAAATTCAGTTGTATAATAAGTTAACAATTTGTTATAAACAAATATCAAATCTCATTTTATGTTTTCTGAAACTACTAAAAATAGCAAAAACATACATATATAACAATGTCTCAAAACATATTTTTATAATTTTTTATAGTTTCTTCTAAAATAACGGTATATAATTTTTTATGAAAATCGTTAAAAAAACAGATAATGAATGATTTCACAAAAATTAAATATACGCGTCGACTAGAGAACCTCCTCCTTTTTGGTTTCGTCGGTTAAAGAAACTGTATATCTTGAGTATTTATTAACAAATATTTGATTAAACACCGCTAGAATATAGGATGAAGTTGACATTATTTGAATAAATCTGTGTATTTCATGAACAATAAATGTTAATGACTGAAACCAATTTTTTTTATATTTCGAATACTAGCCTACAAAATCAAGTTTAAAAGGGTTCACTTCCATAATTTAAAAGATATGAGCACTGTAAGAAGTAGATGACGGATTTGTTCTTGAACAAATGCATATAAACAGGAAACCATGAGAGATACAGACTTGGTGAGAAGTTCATTTGAGAGAATATCTTGAATGTTCATAACTATATCTCTATTGGTTCAAAAGTAACAGCAGTTTGTTACCTAAAAAATCAAGTGGCCGCTGCAACTTTTGTATAACGTAATTTAAGAAAAATCTATAAAAAAATTTTTTTTTTTGACACTGTTGCATATGGTTGTTTTGTAACTTTTTGATTTTCAGAAATAAATATAATGAGATTTGAAATTTGTTTATAACAAATTGTCAACTTAATAAACAATTGAATCTTAAATATATTTTTTTTATTTTTTGTTATTCTATTGAGAAACTATGAAAAAATTATTATAAACAATAAAAACAAAATTGAAGATTTGTTTACAAACAATTTATAAATAAATGTCCTATTTTTTTTTCGAATAATATTAATGGTTTCTTTTGATGCAAAAACAACAATAACAAACATATATCTACAAAAAAAGAATTAACAATATTTTTTTAATTTGAAACTTTTGAAAACTTCCATGACGTGATCTTGCTGAGCATATATATGAGAACGGCTCCAACGAGCAAAACATTTTCAGAGCTATTTTTTTATTATTTATGCCGTTTTTATGAAAACCGAGGTCCAAAAAATGAGGACTTATAAACAAATGCCCAACTTGTTGAAAAATGAACTTATATTTTTTTTAACGGGACCTTGTTCTTTCAAGTATTGAAAACACACCATAATTCATTTAATTTTTCAAATTGCTTTCTAATACTTTAAAAAATCATTTTATATGGTGCTCTCTCTTCAGAGTACGCTCGCGCATACCGTTACGGTATCGCGGAGCCCTATTTTCAGCGGTAAATTGAAATTATAAATAATGGAGATAGAGTCCCAGTAGTCCAGATTTTTACTTTGGAAAAGTTGTTCTCTGTAAGAATCTTTGTTTCGATTTTCGCTATATCTTATCGTTTTTGGGTCATTCCCAAATCTGAACCTCTTTTCCTTGTTTTCTGTAAATAACAATTGCAATTTTCGACAGCAGAAAAAACAAAAAATATCTTTTTCAGACTTGCATTCCGTATCGAATGAGCTATTACTCATATTTTTTGGAGACTTGTAACTATTTTAGGCTGGAAACTCACTCCTCGATTAGACTACCCGGGAGAGACCCAAACATTCCATCATACATAGTCGTTCGCTACAGTCCTCTCACTACATTGAGGCCAGCATTTCCGCAGATACGCTTCTTGCTTCCGTTCGCACACATTCCAACCCTGGGCCAATATCCCTTCTCCTGTTTCTCTTTCATCATCTTGCATATCGTCTCGAACACTACCTTGAAGTTTCGCTCGTTCCCTGTTACCACCTCCAGAAAGTTATCTCAGCCTCCTCTTCATTTCGCTCCTATACCTTTGGAATCTCTCGCATCGTGTTCCACGTTGTCGGTTCATCCATTGCAGTACACACACTCGTCGTTATCGCTCTTTCCAATTTCACGCGTGCATGTCTTGAAGGAGCCCTTTCCAGACAGAAACTGTATTTGGGTTTGGTGGACTGTAACACTTTGTTGAGTTGAAAAATTATATATTTAACTGCTTTTTATATGAACTTTGCGATAATGACAATTCATTCGTTTTTTTGACAAATCAATCATAATAATTCTCTTGTTTCTTCTCCTTTCAACTGAAAATCTTGAAACATAGTCCAAAAACTATTGAGGGAAATGAAACACCAACATAAATCCTGCCAGCCTTGAAGGAACATGCTTCAAATAACATTGGCTGCTAGGCTATTGGTGAAGAGCGAATTCTTGATACAGCTCTTTTGATTTCACCAGTAGCTGTTTCTACCAAAACCACACGACTAATATTGTTTTTTCCGGGATGCAAGCGCACAACGCGCCCAAGGGGTTAAGGGATTTAGGTCATTTGGATCACAGGAAATAAGATGCAGAGGTCGGGAATTAACAATTGCCTCCACTTGAACTAAAACGGAGTAAAATTCCTCAAATGTAAGGCTCGCATTACCCATGATTCTACGAAGATGATGCTTTATACTTTTCACACCCGCTTCCCACAGACCTCCGGAGTGCGGTGAGTTCACAGGAATGAATTTCCAATTAATTCCTTCTTGAGAGAAGGTATCTTCAAGTTGATCATTCTTGGAAATTAAAAATCTACCTAATTCGATCAAATCTTTATTGGCACGAACAAAATTCGACCCATTATCAGAATGAATCTCAGAGGGTGTACCGCGGCGACTGGCAAACCTGCGCAATGCAAGTACAAATGCTTCACTAGTTAAATCAGACACGAGTTCTATATGAATAGCCTTCGTTGCAGAACATATGAATAAGCAAACGTAACATTTTGACAATTTTGCCCCACGACTCTTACGGTCTCTTATTATGAAGGGACCGGCATAATCTACACCTGTAATGGTGAAAGGAATATCCAAAATCAAACGGTCTCTCGGTAAATTACCCATGACAGGGTTTATTGTTTTTGGATTTGCTCTGAAGCAACGTACGCAATTTCTAATCGTCTTTTTTGCTGAATTTCGACCGCCAATTGGCCAAAATCTATCTCTTATGGCCGATAGTAAACATTGAGGTCCTGCATGAAGTAACCTCGCATGCTCACTGGTAAATATTAGAATGGTAAGGGGGTGCTTATGAGACAAAAGTAATAGATGTTTTTTATCAAAACTGAAATTTGAATTATTGAGTCTTTCACCCACTCGGATTAAGTCATTGTGATCCATAAATGCATTAAGACTTAAAATTTTGCTCTTCAAATGAACTGTTTTGTTTTTTCTCAATGACGCAAACTCCAAAGGAAATGCTTCTTGTTGGGATAGTTTGACTAAAGGCAAAAGGGATTCATTAGCCTCCGATTGTGTTATATGCAATTCAACTCCGCGTTGATCTTTAGATTTTGAACAGTTATGCTTGAATCTCAGTATGAAAGCTGTTATCCTAATTAATCTTGAAAGACTTGAATACCTCTCGAAAGGAAAATCGTCCTTATTTTGGGTTAACATGCACGTTTGTTTTTTATCACGCCTTTCGGGCAGTTCATTTTTATTTATGGTGTTATTTTCTGGCCAAAATGATTCGTCTCTCTTGAGCCAGCTCGGTCCTTGCCACCACAAGGACGCATTTTTCAATTGATTCGGGTATACCCCTCGCGATAGCATGTCAGCTGGGTTACCCTTGGTTGGAACATGGCGCCACTCGAATTTTTCGGTAATACCTTGAATTTCAGAGACACGATTGCCCGTGAAAGTTTTCAAAAAATGAGGGCTTGTTCTTATCCAACCAAGGACAATAGTCGAATCAGTCCATAATATACACCTAGATAAACTTACTGTCGGATATAAGGCAGATAAAACCTTTTTGTAGTAGCCGAGATAGCACAAGTGCACCACACAGCTCCAAACGTGGCAATGTTTGAGTTTTTATGGGCGCAACTTTGGATTTTGCACATAATAATTTGACAGATACTTTGCCTCCATTGTTATTGCTTCGAATGAAAATATAACCTCCATATGCATTTTGAGATGCATCTGAGAATCCATGAATCTCTATGGCGCTATAAATACCACACGAAACTAAACGAGGAATATCTAAAGAATTTAAATTAGGTAGATCTCGTTCCAGACTAAGCCATGAGGAATGTAAACTGGTTGGAAGTGACTCATCCCATGAAAGTTTTTCGAGCCATAGTTTTTGTATGGTTATTTTTGCAATAATAGTGCAGGGAGATAACAGACCTAGCGGATCAAAAATTCGAGATATGTGAGAAAGGATTCGTCTTTTTGTTATACCTTTGAATTCAGAGGAGGTGTCTATTTTGTACATCAATCTATCAGAAGAACAGTTCCAAATAATTCCCAATGTTTTTGCATTTTGATCTTTCCCAAAATCTAAAATGGTATGTGATAATTCAGGAGAATTAACACTTCGCAAAACTTGTGGTTCATTTGACGTCCATTTCCGGAGTTGAAAACAACCAAGTTTTAATATATTTAAAATTGTTTCACAAATATGAGATGCATCTTCGAAAGTATTAGATCCTGTTAAAAGGTCATCCACGTAGAAATCATTCTTTATTATATCAGAAATGTATTTGTTGTAATTATGTTCATCGGCTAGAGCAAAAAGACATCGTATGCAGCTTGTCCGTATGTGATAGTTTTTAAATTGTAAGTTTGAAGCGGTTTCAAAGGATCATCCCGCCAAACGATGCGTTGAAACGAGTATTGATTTGGATTTACTAAAACCATGCGATACATTTTGTGTATATCCGCAGATATGACGTAATAATGCACTCTGAATCTGAGAATGATTGAAAAAAGATCATTTTGAATTGTGGGACCCACCATCTGAAGATCATTTGGAGAAAAACCAGTAGTACTGAGTGCAGAAGCGTCGAACACAACTCTCAAATTAGTGGTGAGACTATCTGCCTTGATTACACCGTGGTGGGGCATATAATATGTTTCGGATTTAGTGTCTGATGGGTCAACTACTTCCATGTGGCCCAATTCTATGTATTCAGTCATAAAATCTATATAATGACTCTTGAGATTTTGATCTCTCTGCAATTTTCGCTCCAAGGCTAGAAATCGTTTGATGGCTTGATCCTTAGAATCACCAAGATCATTTATTGATCTCTTTAGTGGAAATGATACAACAAATCTACCCTCATTATTTCTTGTGGTGTTATTAAAAAAATGCAATTCATACTCATTTTCCTTCTTTGAAAAAGGATTTTATTGTGAACATTCTTCTATTTCCCAGAATTTTGTTAGTTGTTTTTGTAGGTCATGGTTTGTTCTGAAATGGCATTTCACATCAGATTGAGTTTTTCCATACGCTCCGGAAATGACCCAGCCAAATCTGGTTTTTTGCATTATGGGTTTATTATGACCTAACTCTATTTGACCAATGCATGAAATTTTCCAAAATACATCTGCACTTAACAATACGTTGATTTCTCCTGGTTTATTGAAGTTAGGGTCAGCCAATCTACCTATATTCTTTGGTATATTTAAATCGCATTTATTGATTTTTATGTTTGGCAAATCACTTGTGATTTTTGAGATCACTAAACAACTCAGAGGTGTATTGAATTTGCCATCATAAGATTGTAGAGAAATATCACATTCATATTGTGCCCTAGAAAGAGTTTGATTTAACCCCGTTACGGATATATCTATTTCACGCTTTTCTAAATCTAGAAGTTTTAGTAAATTGAAGGTGATGAAACTAGATTGACTTCCGCAATCTAAAAGTGCCCTGACTATAATCGGGTTTTTAAATTTTTCGAGAACTTGTACGCATACCTCGTCTATATCACTCGTGGCGGAGAGTGTGATTTGATGTCCAACTGTAGTATCGACAGATTCATTAGTTGTTTGTTCACTTGAACTTGCGGTATTCAGATGCAATAAGGTATTATGACGTTTGTTACATTGCTTGCAAGAACCAAATTTGCATGTTTTTTCGAAATGACCGCCCTTTAGACAATTAGTGCATAATCTGGATTTTGAAATGAAATTTATCCTATCACCAATCGTTAGATTTAAGAAATCAACACATGCGTAAATGAGATGATCCTTTTTGCAGTATGAACATTCCGAACTTGCATTGATATGAAAGGATTTTGTTTTGCTTGAATCTCGTCGATAGTTTTTTGTTGGCAATTCATCTACATTTTTTACTTCGACAGTTTCTAACATGTCAGACCTACCCTTTAGAAATGTCTTTAAATCGTCCCAAGTTGTAAGTTCTTTACCTATTTTGTGCTGTTCCCATTCTCTGGTTGTTTTGTTGTCAAGCTTTGTTGTTACTAAGTAGTTTATCGAAGTGTCCCATTGATCAGTGGGTTCGCCTAGCTGCTGTAATGATCTGAGATGTTTGGAAATATCATCTAAAAGATTTCTAATTTTTGATGCATATTCCCTTCGAATTGGCTCCAAATTAAACAACGCTTTGGTATGAATATGCACGAGCAATTGATTATTATTGTATCTGTCACACAATGTTTCCCACGCCACTGGATAATTAGAGGCTGACAGTTCAATTGACCTTATAACTTGGGCAGCCCCATTCTCAAGGCATGCTCTCAGATAGTGATATTTCTGTATATTATTAATCAGTATGTTGTCATGTATCAAGCTTTGAAAGGTGTCCCTGAATTCCAACCAGGTATCCATGTTACCGTCGAATTTTGGCAAGCTAATGACAGGGAATTTGACACCTTTCAAAACTTGAACATTATTTTCGTCATGATTAGATGAAACATCAGTACTTGCATTGGCACTAATTTGCTGTTCATGTTCTCGTTTGTACTTTAGAACGATTTGTTTGGCGCTTGCAAAGAAAAGAAAGTGTCTTCAAAGACAGCACGCTCCTGATGTTGAGCCTCAATTTCAGACTCAGATACCAAATTTTGAATCTGGTTTTGTAAATGATCGAAGTCCGTAAAAGTATCGTCTGACTTTGAAATCCTTTCTTCTAGATTGATTATGTTCGCCTCTGATAAAGATTTGCCCTCCAAATTTTTAGATGATTTGAAAACAATGTTAGCTTGGACTTCACAGCACCTCGCTGTCTGCCGAGAGATTTTTTTTCTTCTTCGGACATTTCAGGTGAAAATTATTCGAGTTGAGTTCAAATATCAGAGATAAAACTAGAATTGAATCAAGTGAAAGCAATTGTCTTGGATGGAAATCGGAAAGGAAATTGGAACGGACTCACCCCTTTGCGCTACAATGTTGTACTTTTCTTTCGCTTCGGAGAAAAGAAAATCAGTCCGTTGCGATGTCTTGATGATATACCAATTTCCTATTTTCAGCAGGAATCTTTGAAGCTCAACGCACTGCCTACTGCGTTTTATCGATTGGTATCCAGTTGCACTTTGGATCTCTCTGAATTTTTGGAAATACTTTTTTAGATTCACGAAAATTTGCAATTAATATCGGCTCGTTAGACCAATGTTCGGGTTTGGTGGACTGTAACACTTTGTTGAGTTGAAAAATTATATATTTAACTGCTTTTTATATGAACTTTGCGATAATGACAATTCATTCGTTTTTTTGACTAATCAATCATAATAATTCTCGTGTTTCTTCTCCTTTCAACTGAAAATTTCGAAACATAGTCCGGAAACTATTGAGGAAAATGACACAGACTGCGTGAAGTGGTAGTTTGTTCTGGTATAATTACATCCAAGCTAAGCCACCACATCCGGTATCAGCCGCCGGGTTCAGTGGGCCTTTCTGGTCTCCGCATTCCATTCCTGCTGCCACCTCGCACCCACTTCCGCACTTATCTGTCGTCTACTCGCTTCCTGGTGCCCGTCTCCGCGTTTGTACATCGTTTTTTCCCTCCGCCACTAGTAGGTACACCGGTACTGCTGAGGCGATGACCTGCAGTGCAGTGCAGTGCAGTGCAGTGCAGTGACACTGTCTGATAGACGCTAGCCACCCGGATCAGTGCCAGCCTCTAGGCGCGCTTCAGCTTAGCCTCATAGGTCTTATAACTCATCACCCCATGCTATACCGGCGCCCCATATAGCAGATTACTCCTAGCGTATTGCTAAAAGTTCTCATGCGAGAAAGTCAACTGGAAGTTGTGCAGTCATCTTGTTCCAAAAAACGGATTGAATATTATTCAGAAATTACTCCAAAATGAAAACAAGTGCACATTCAAAATATATAGGCAATTACATATAATGTATGTAGAAATATCGCTGGTACCATGCAAATATTTGAAATATGTAAGAACACTGCTGAAACGAAAATGAGGTATCAACACCGCTGAAACAAAAAGCTCAAGTTATACGGTGAAACGTCGAACTATATTAGGCCAATCAATAGATATTTTCTACTGTAGTGATTCTGTGACAAAATTACTACCAGGAAGGGCTCCACGGAGCGAACATTTTTCAGAGCTATTATTCAAACATTTATGGTGTTTTTCATAAAAACCGAAGTCCGAAAAATAAGGACTAAGTAAGAAATGCCTAACTTGTCGAAAATCAACTTGAATTCTCTTTTCCAACAGGACCATGTACTTTAAAGTATTAAAAATATACCATAATTTGTTCAAGTTTTCACATTAATATTTGATATTACAAAAACAAATATTTTATGTTTGGAGACGGTGCGGTATTTTCAGCATTGAATTAATATTGTAAATAATGAGACGAAGATTTTTTATTCGAAACGTTATTCTGTTTTTTCATTTTTGCTCATAGTTATTGAGTTATTCCCGATAAACAGAACCCATTTTTTTGTTTCTTGTTAACAAGTGCAATTTTCATCAGCAAAAAAAAATCTTTCTCAGAATTGCATCTCAAATCAAATGAGCTAGCTCATATTTTTTGGAGTCATGGAACTATTTTTCGCAGGAAACTCATTTCTCTATATAATATAATTAGGTTCCACTTGTTTTGACTCATTCGTAGTTTCATGTACGTCAATATATTTGCATACAAATTTCTACTCATATTAACACAAATAATAGAACCGTTGAGGTTTCTCATTTGAAGTTTGTTTTGATATAACTATTTATCTATCAGGCAAGACTCATCTCTTTGTTCTGTGAAAGTTCCTGCCACTGTTTGCTAAAAGTTCCTTCTAATTAAAATCAGTTAGTATATTGGCTACGTGTTTAGCATTACCTGATCATTTTGGAATTAGTCAATTCTACAAATAGACATTCTGGAAATCCGTTGCATTATCCGCATTTCAAAATGTATCAGTGGCTGAATCGCAAACCAATAGACATGTTTGTTTGTTTGTTTGTTTGAATGTAAGAATCATCTCAAGGAGTACTAAACCGATTTTGGAAGCTATAATTCATTCGGATTTAAATGAGGTTTCAGTTCGGAATCTCAATATGTGTATATTGAGGTTGAAGGGATAACGGGATGAAGTGATGAAGGCTCAACGGGAAATGGAATAACGGAAAACGATATAACATGAAACGGGATAATAGGAAGCGTGCGAAGCAAAAGCATAAGCTGGGTAAAATAACAAAATGAGGAACATAGGAAAACATACAAAGTCCACGCAAACGAATCGTGGGTACCAGCTACACTATCATGAAACTCTAATTGTCTGTCTGTTTGTTCGGATATCACGCAAAAACTACTGGACAGATTTTCTAGTGAAGATAACTTGGAATAAAATGTATTTTATTTTTTCTCGGTGAAATGACGGGAATCAAAGATATGAAACCACATTTTTTTTCAACCAAGTGATGTTAACAAAAATCTTGGCCATTCTAATCAATCAATCAGTCAATGAAGGTATATTCCCTAATCAATTGAAATTTTCCAAAGTCGTTTCAGTATATCAAAAAGGTGATCCCTCAGAAAAGGAAAAATATTGGGGCATATGTGTCTTGAAATCTATATAGAAATGATAAAAAAAGCAGTTTATGACAGTTCGGTAAGTTTTTTGGACAACCACAAACTATTAACACCTTCCCAACACGGGTTCAGAAGCAAATTCTTCGTTGAAACTGCATCGACCGATATGATACAATATATATTTATGAAAGAACAAAGAAACATTTTGATGTAATGGGAATATTCTTAGATTTCAGCCGTGCATTTGAAACCAAAAACCCACAATATTTAGGTGAGAAACGTTTTAAAATAGGCATCAGAGGATCACAAAATCAGTGGTTCAAATCCTATGTGAGAATCAGAAAAATAGAAGTGAAAGTAAATAATAACCAATCAGATCCATTTGATGTGGACTTGGGGACTCCACAAGGGGGAGTACTCGGACCATTGTTGTTTTAACTCAACGAAAATGATCTTCCAAAAAATATAAAAGAAGGCCGAGTTTTTATGTACGCCGATTATACTACCATCATTGTGGCTTCCCTGAGTCCACGTGTAAATTGAAATAAAAACAGTCATCTATGAATTCGAAAGATGGTGTGAAGGTAATCATTGAATAAACAATGTGAACAAACCGATGTTCATCCAATTTCAGAACGAATGCTCTCGTTCACTTTATCTTGATCTGGAATCAGCAGTGACAGAATGTACGAAATTACTTGGTACACAATTGGATTGTGAATTATCTTCTAACAAACATCTGGAATATCTTAGCACTCCACTGAAAAAAAACTTATTTCGCTTTTCTGACACTGAAGTCGAACTCCATGAATCATAGCCTTCTGAATATTTTCTATGCATTGGTATATTCCTAAATAGGTATGAATATTTCCATCTGGGGACTAGCATCAGATATAAATAGGATTTTCTTAATGCAAGTACGTTCTTTGCGCGTCTGATTTTCGATGTCAAATATAGAGAATCTTGCAAAAAAACATTCAAAAACAACCGTATTCTAACATAACCATGCATTTACCTTTATAAAACACTGAGCTATGTTCATGCAAACTCCCTATCATTCATGCGGAATGAAAAAATCCACCCCCATTCCACAAGGAACAGAAATGATTCCCATTTGACAAAATGTAACTATTCCGGATAAACAACCATACAAACCATCAAGGAAGAAGAGAACCAAAGGAAATTTCGAAAGCTGCTCAAAGAATATCTTCTGACAAGTTGTTTTTACTTCCTCAGATAGTATGAGAACCTCTCTTGATAATTACTATTGAGAATTCAAAATTAGATGCCAGCGCCAGAGTGGCGAGAATGCAAACCAGTATTAAGGACATTGTTTGTCTGTTTTCTTAGAGGTTATACACTTTTGAGTTTGTCTTGAAGTATTTCCATTTTGAATTCGTTTCCTGTATTTTTTTGTGTAGTATTATTCATTTCAAGGCTCAGTGGAGTGGTGCATTGAAATCTTAAGACAATATCATTTGCAAAATCCAACTTTGAAGGAGACAAAGTATGTTCTAGTTTGCTTGCAGAAAAAATATTTCCGTAGTTTCTGGACAGCTTAGTGAAGCCATCTGGAGTTATTGATATGAATTATTTTGAAAAAAATTTACACATTATTTGTGAATGTCCGAATCGAAATGAAACCAACGATAAAAAGTTTTTTTTATTTCATCTAAAACAAACAAGATGCTGTGGAAATGTATCCTTATTGTTGTGAATGTTTGAAGTTTTAGCAAAGAATGACATTTGTGAGTATTATAAGTTGCCATTGCCTCATCACTAGTTGGTAAGACAATTAGTCGAATCTTTTGCTTAGTGAATACATAACACTAATCACCTAGATATACATATAGAATGATAGCTATTTGTATAACAAGGGAGGAAAGTGCTACTTTTCCTCTCCGAGGATGAAGTTAATCATTCAAGGGAGGAGAAGGCACTTTACCCCATGTTATACATATGATTTTTCCGCCTCCCTCAAATAACAAGTCATTATTGAATAATTTATTTATGAAACTAACAAACAAAATTTATTGAAGAACTAAAACTAAGAAGTAGGTACAGTATAACATATAGGCACGTTATTTTCATTCTTGCGTCCTACATATTTTTAATTTGTGGTTGAGTAATTATTTATACTAATGTCAAACGTGCAGTTTTGAGCAGTGGTTATTTGAATACCACTGGAAGTGAGAGCTGGAGCCAACGCAGTTTTCGTGATATTTTCATTAACAACATTATTATACAGCTGGTATCCCCCGGAAGTACTCGTACTTGGCTGATTACAATCAATTTAATTAACTTCAGTGACTCCCATAATTTCCAAATTTTTCGCTTTTTTGCAAGAGATTGCTCCACATACCCTTCAGCGATATTCGTAGACCTCCAACCTCCGTGTTGCTTTGAAGCAAGAATGTCTCCTCCAGAATTTGCAAGTGAATTCGCCGAGGTTCTTCTGGAACTATGCCTGGTATAATTTATGGCTTTAGGCAATTTTAAAAATTCTGCAATTTTTTCAGGAATTTCAGCAATAGTATTTTTTCCAACCATTTGGTTGATACATTTTCCCGCTCTATAGCAAACAAATAAACGTGTCTGATCTGTTTCAGGGCGTAGCGATATATATTTTCTATAAATGTCAATATAATCAGGGCCATTCCCCGGTGAAGCATTGATTACAAACGTTCTCTGTATATTTGTTTTAGAATTTGGCATATTTACTATTGAAATTGAACCTTTATTTTCAATATCTGTAGTAGCCATTTCAAGGGTTCGTCTCACCTGCATGCTCCTGAAATTCCGAAAATGAGGAGAACCTACAAAACAAATAAAAAAGAATTGAAAAAAAAGCTGTCGACGCCGGAATTCGAACCAACACCTACAAGCTTATCATGAACATTGAGCGGTGCACCAACTCGTATTGTTGTAGCTCTATTATGATATTTGCCGTTTAACTTTCATTTTATTAATATATTTACTTCTTGAAAATATCTTATTTTCATTAATAAATAATTATCATCGGGGGCTTCTAGTAGAAATGTATTTACTTCCTCTCTTGAGAAGGTTTTTGCCCTATTAGGTTTATATCCCTGGTTTTGTCTTTTCAAGAAAGCAATTGATTTTGGATATTTGAGATCCACATTTTCTTTTACTTGAAGCATGGTATGGCATTGGTCCACAATGTAGAGACTTTTGATGTCATAATTATAATAATAATAATAAATTTATTCAGTATACAAATTCACAATTATAAGGTATATACATACATAATAATCTCATCGATGAATAAAATTTAGAGAAACCACAGGAGGGCAAGCCCTCGTGCGTGGTATAGAATATAGCATTTTTAAGTATGAGTAGCTTTATAAATCTTGAGCATTACTTAACACTTAGATCTAAAATTAATTTTACATTGTTAAGTTTGATTATTGCTTTGATAGCTGTAGTAATTTTAAAATATTTACACTATTATCTACAAACATATAAGTTTAGAATTTCATGCTTAGTTTTCCATTAAACAATGAATAGTTCCTCTCTCTTGCGTTCTAACGAACGTTTTCAGTTTTTCTTTGAATGTGTACATTGTGGGTTGTTCTTTAATGACGAAAGGTGGGAAGTTGAACATTTACGGTCCAAGGTATATATAGCTTCTTTGTCCAATCGATTTATTCATTTGTGGTAATGGATATAAGTCTTTTTTTCGTGTGGAATAATCGTGTACTTTTGTTTTTAAGTTTGTTCTATTTAAATGCTGATTGGTAGTGGCTTGCGTGAAATATATTTGTCTGGGATAAATTTGTCCACTCTCTGAAAAAAGAAGGTCTGACGGGTACTTACGATCCTTTCCTGGTGAAGTTTTCAGGAATCGCTTTTGTCATACTTCTAATTGGTGGTAGTAGGCCTTCGATACTGCTCCCCATTCTATTATACCATAGCTCAGGTGTGATTCTACCAAGCCTTTGTATATAATAATTTTTTGCTTATGTGATAGAAAATTGTTTATGTGCTTGTATTTAAATAGAATACATCTGAGTTTTTTAATTAGGTATTTAATATGTTCATCCCATCTTAATTGACTATCTAATATAATGCCTAAATATTTAATCTTATTCTCAGGTCGTATTTTGCAATTTGCTTGTATGTTAATGTCGAAGTTAGGAAGGGATGTTTGGTAACTACTAAAAGGTATATATACTGTTTTCTTGAAGTTTATTGATAGAAGGCGATAATCAAACCATTTTTTCAAATGCGTTAAGTCTTTTTCAATTTTCCGTTTCAGATCATTCCAGTTTTTGTTTTTATAGACTATAACCGTATCATCTGCGAAGCTTGTGATCTTTCCATGCTTCTCTGATAAGAAAAGATTGTTGAGATATATAGTAAATAGCACTGGCCCCAACACCGTACCTTGAGGTATACCACACGTGATTTCTCTTTCAATACTCACAATATTTTTATTTGAACTTACTGTTTTCGGTTTGTGAGGTAACTTTTGAAAAAGTCGTGGGTCCTACCCCTAAACCCCAGGTCTTCTAGTTTTTCGAGAAGAAGAAGGTGGTCTACGGTGTCGAAGGCCTTTGCTAGATCCAGAAAAACCCCAATGGTTGGTGGGCTTTTATCAATGCCATCATAAATGTCGTTCGTTACTGTACTAATTGCGTCTTGGGTTGACCTTTTTCCACGAAAGTCAAATTGGGAGTTTGATAATAGGTTGTGTTTTGCTAGGAAGTCGTTCATCCTTTTTTTAATTACTTTTTCAAAGATCTTTGCCAGAGAAGTTATTAGTGAGATGGGTATTTGCTAATAGCGAAAAATACCCCAAAATAACATTTTCTGAGTAAGTACGAATATGCTTTTCTTCGACCCATTGCTTGAAAGGCAAATACTGTTTTTCGTATTTTCCTTCAGATTTTTGGGGTAATAGAGATTGTACTGTTACATTAACTTGTTCCAAAATATCCGGTGGTGTATTATCTATATCTTAAAATTCGCTTGATCACTGATTTTTTGAATATCATTTTATATTTTGTAGATATATTATAACGTAACACACTTTGAAACTGTTAATCTGTCAATCGACCATAGCATGTTATAATATTTCTGTCCTAAATTCGAAAACCGGATGAATCTATGAATTGAAGTCAAATTATTGATGTGAAAATCATTAAATTGAAATAACAATCTACTGATTTCTACCTTGTTGAAAAATACAGGGTGTTCTATAAATAAACGGTAAAATTTATACTTATATAATAGAATATAGTTTAGGTCGTCAAGGCCGTATGAGTTATTTTATTGATGAGGTACCATGACGTCACTTTTACTTCTCCTCCCTTGTGAGGAAAAGTACTTTTCCTCTCTAGGAAGGAAAAGTACGACTTTGCTCCCTACAATGAGGCCAGGAAATATATACTTTGGATAGAGGTAGGCGGAAAAAAATCCATACTGTATGAATAATCTTCGGAATATTGGATAATATCTCTTTTTTCTCTCAACTCTCTCTTGTTTCTTCTCAACTTCCTTTGAAGGTTCAGTTTTCATTTTTTCTTGGACCTAGACGATACAGGAAGATTTTGGAAAAGAACTGTATTTTTCTACAAGATCCCAAGTGGCCGTCGTCCGTCTATAGACTCACTAAATCCTAGCCTAGCTAAACCAGAACGTTACGTTAATTTTCTCACGGAAATTGATGAAAACTTATTCCACTATAACGGGATAGTCATGCCCAGGAGTCACATTGAGGTACACAACAATAATGATTTGAACTTGAATCACTCATTTTTTTCACTCGGGGACGTACAATAATAAACAGAACATTCACCTGGTAAACCAGAATTTAATTCAACAATCACAAGAGATTCGTCATGAGTTTTGAGTATACAACAGCTAAAATCATATAAACATTATTGTTTCAAAAAGTAAATAGTGTCCTCATGTAGAGTTTCTAGGAACGACACCAGAGGAAATATCCGTAATTTTGAATTCCCAATACTCTTTATAAGTAATCTGTTTGTTTTTTGTTTCTTTGACGTGTCACATATAAGATTTGTTTCCAAAAAGGTACATATATACTTGAACTTGAAGCGCAACAGTTGATTGATAGTCCACCAAAAAATAAACAGATTTTTCTTTCTGATATTTTTACGATGGGTCTTTGATGAGCCATACTTTTTTTAATAACCGGATTACGGAAAGTTGACGGAGCCACATGCATAAGTTAGATGGAACAACACAAAGAAAACCAATTCTATGCAGACGAAGTCGAGGGTACCATCTAGTACGAAATAATTTTGTTTGAATTGGTTCGTCTCCTTTGGAATCGAGTTTTGAGTATTAATTTGTAAAGAAAACATACTTTTATAATAAAATTCCCACAAATATTGTATATAAACATTAAAAATTATGTTTGAAATAGATATTGATATAAAATGAAATTGAATTTCGGTTACTCCAAACTAGATTCAGTTCTATATTTTTATTTTTTTTTTATGTTCTGGTTCCCACGAGAAGGGATATTCTGTAATGTTCAGAAAACATCGTGGGAACCAAGGGAAAGAAGGTAGGAGTTGGTGTTCTTCTTAAATTTCTGGAGGTTGTATGCCTCGGGGAACACCTCCCTAGGCAATGAGTTCCAAAGCCTCGCTGTTCGTTGGATGAACGAGTCTTTGGAAAGTGATGTTCTGCATGTCTCCAAAGTGGCCGCGAAGGGGTGTGATGACTGAACTTGACGGGTTAGTCTCGAAGAGACTGCCAAAGCAGGAACGATTGTTGATATTTCAGAAGAGCATCGCCATGAAAATATCTATAAAATAGAGACAAATCGCCAACTTTTCTACGGTGTTCCAGACAAGTGAGCTAGTTTGTAAGCGAGGCATCACCGACGAGACGAATTGCCCTTTTTTGGACAGAATCCAATAGCCTCAGGATATGTTTAGGTGCCGCGCTCCAAATATGGGAACAGTATTCCAGGACAGGTCGGATCTGTGCCTTATAGATCATAAGCAGCTGGGTGGGGGTGAAATAGCTCTTGGCACGAAACAAAAAACCAAGTTTTTGGGATGCACTTTTGGCAATGGACCTCACGTGATTTTCCCAGGAGAGGTTATTGCTGATAGTAATACCAAGCATCGATATGGATGACTTCAGTGATATGGTTACTCCTGACAAAGTTATGTTAGGCACAGTGAGATTGACTTTTCTAGAGAAAAGACATGCTTGTGTTTTGTTTGCATTGAATTCTACCAAGTTATTAGATCCCCACTCGAGAATTGTTGCTAAGTCCATATTTATATTATTAACATTTCTTCCTCGTTCATTTCTGGTTTCACGGGCTGATATAGGGGCCCTGGAAGAGAAAGCGGTATGGAGGGTACTATCATCGGCAAAGCTGTGTACTGGACATGAAGTTGCTTTCAACAGGTCGTTGATGTGAAGTAGAAATAGTGTTGGTGCGAGAATAGATCCTTGCGGAACACCAGCATTTATGAGTAGAGTGTCAGATGAAACTCCATCGACCACTACATGGAGAGACCTGTTTGAGAGGAAACAAGCGAGCAGAGAACACAGCTGAGGGGGCAAGCCATAAGACGGAAGCTTGGCGAGGAGTTCCTGGTGCCAAACTCGATCGAACGCCTTGGAGATATCTAATGCCACAGCTAAAGTTTCTCCATACTTTTCAATAGATAGCTGCCATATATGTGAGACGTAAGCGAGCAGGTCACCAGTTGATCTCTGATGGCGGAAGCCATATTGCCTATCGTTGACAATTCCTGAGTCTCCCATATTCCTTCTATATCTATTTCTATATCATCTGAACCTAGTATTTTCCAGTACCTAGTATTTTCCAGTGTTTTTTGGAAGATCAAATATGACTTTGGTCTCTTTTTTTCTGGTTACTGGAGGTAGATGACTTTCAAATTGCCATTGGTGAAACTCAGTAAAAGCAAGTTTATTGTTGAATGGCTGTTATTCTCTTGAGTATCATATAGCTGTTCATATCAGAACCATCAAACTGTTGACGTTCTTTAATCATCATTACACAAAAAGCGAGTTGGAAAAAAATAGTAATAAAGTCATTCGGACCTCATGGATTTTCCAAAGATATAAGACTATCTTTAGGATTGACTCGCTACAAAGAAAATGAATACTTTTTCCTGGACCCGTATTCAACAAATTGTGTTGAATGGAATAGTGCGAAACAAAATCAATAAGGTCTCATTGCTGATAATTCATCGCAGCTGATTCAACAGATAATAATGAATGAATCGTTCAACGTACTTTGAGTTCTCAATTCTCAAGTATGGAAATGCTCCTACTATATGGAACTCCATATGAAAATATTCTGAATCTATAGGAATACAGCCCAACAAATTTTTGTTGAATTCGTCGAACAGTTCCCAAGTTCTTAAAAAAACTTCGAAAATATTAATATTCAAGTGATGATGAAATAGTTATCGAAACAATAATGTGAATTAAAAGTGAAAAGAAATGACACAAAGAAACCTCTTGAAAGTAAAAAATTATATGTATTGGCACTTTGAGTATAATATGAGTAATATTTTGATCCAAGCGTCGTCGTATCTGGAAACCGCTAAGTCAGACGTCGTAGATGGTTCTGTCTGTTTTGCGAATTTTTCGAAGTTAATTAATTAGTACTTACACTCAACGATTTATTATGGTTGTTATGATATTAACCTACGTAGCCTAGGTAGATTATTTGAATTTAAATTCAAAACTTTATAATTTTAAGATGTATTCTGTCCCCCGACGCGACGACGCTTGGATCCAAATATTACTTCTTATATCAAACTTGAAGTGCGGATATATATATTTATTCTTACTTTTTAGAAGTATTTCTATGTGAGGAATTTAAAAAAAATTTAATCTATGTTTTATAACCATGTTTTTCAAACTTTATATATCAACAGACACGCTACGATCGATACTATATTCCCACACACACACAAATCATTTCTGGGACGAAACACGAAATTGCGTCACGAGATCTTGCCTCGCTGAAATATGCGTATTCTGACAATTGTTGTATTTTTATAAATATCATCACATTTCCAAGATTTTAGCAATGCATTATTCCATTCTCTTCACACATTCATACACAAATTCGCCACAAATGGTTCTACATCGTAAACCAAAATTTCATATCGATTGAATGAGTGAAAGTTACCTAGAATCTCTCACCAATTCATCCTTATCTCTCTTTCCTACTCCATCATCAGACCCTGATCCCCATCTATCTATAACCTATTCACTGAGACCATTCCACTGAGTCCAAACACGATACCTCTGCTATGAGTGGGTGAGGAGTTGGGTATCTTGCAGATTCCAGGTGATACTGCAGCATCAGGTCAAGGTTACCATTTTCTTGCTATATAATTGTAGTAACGGGATACCAAATCATAGAATAGAAAAGAGCTGAAGATCTTCGAACGGCTGAAAAGATTTTCTCGAATTATAACTACGATGCCACAGACAGACTTTGAACTTATAACACCCCTCTGTTTGCGTCAGGGGTTGAAAATACATACATAACAGAAAAAAACAGCTTCCTTCTTCAGAGTGGCTCAAACCCACGACTCAACTCGTTTTTTTCATTGCTTTATTTAACGTCTGCCTATTTCTGCGACCAGGACTAAACACCGAAGCCGGTGAGCACACTCCCCCAATTGGAAATTTTGCCGAATCCTCTGTTGTTTCAGAGGTAGGGTTTTTCAAAGAGCTCAACATCTATGAACTCGGGACAGCCATCTCATCGTCCCCTACGAAGGACGGCATATCTATCGTATTATCTCATGCCCATTGATAAGACGCCTGCAGCTGCGATTATGCCACTACGCTACAGTTGTTAGGGCATTCAATTCTAGAAACAAGGAAACGGCACAATGGAGTATAAAATAATTCTTTTTCCAAATATATGAGTGGAAATAATGTTCATGACTCACATGTGAAATATTACTCAGTGTGAATGAAATATTACTGAATATATAAAATATGGGTCAGATTTCGCCCCATAATTCGTTTGCACAGCAGTAAATGAAATTCGCAGCGAAGAACTTTATGTTTTGATTCTATATTAATAACTCACATGTCCTGGATGTTTTAATAAATCTCATTACCGCATTTGGAAGATAGAAATAATTACGATCCATAAAACCGTCATTAAATTCCGTATAATAAAATTTTTACTCTCCCAGAGTCCTAGAAAACATCGCTCGTCGAGAAAAAGTTGTTTCAACTGGACTGATGACCTAATAATTTTTCAGAAAAAGAGCGAAATAAAGAATTTTGTTGTTGAAAACATTACAGTTACTCTGATTCATTAGGATGATATACAAAATATGTTCATATGATCTGAGACTCAAGAGTAAACTCCAGTGAATATCGTCGAAATATTTTTTGGAAAAGTTATAATTTTTTCAATCTCCCGATTCTCTATCACCCTAGAAGTAAAAATTACAGTTATTTGTTATTGGAAAGCAAGTTAAGAGTAAGGTATGTGGCATTGAAAAACTGGTCAGTACCGTACCATTTGAACATTTTATCATTTATTTTATACTTGAAAAATTTAGTTTTGAAGCCTTTCATTAACCAAAGGAATCAACGAACTTTTTCCAGAAGAGTGGTACAAAAATCTTCCGTTTTAGAGCAAAATATCATGGGCAATAAATTATGTGAACGGTAGGTTTCTGACGAACTATCTTTTCATACACTCTCTTGCTTTTGATTCCGGAAGGCAAGTAACATATTGAAGTTAATTTGCCAATTTCATAAACAAGGTCACAGAACAAACATTTTTTCTTATGCCCCCATAATTTACCTAATTACTTCATCTCGACAAAAATATTCAATTATTCATTAACTTCCCCCAATTATCCACAATTTCGAATTATTTTCTATTTAACAAGATGAAGAGGACTGTCCTGAAAACTTTCATTCGATAAGTTTCTAGTTGATAGTTTCCTGAACATATCTGAATTCACAAGCAATTTCTCCAAATCATCCCCACCCCAACAACAGCTGCGAATCAGTCGAGTGTCAGTCATCATCAAGTGAACACTTTCTTTCTTGCTGATCTGGTGAGTGCCCTTCCTTCACCTATGTTTCCTTACACCTATATTATTTTAGTGAAGTATAAAATGTTGAACATGAACATACTTCTCTGTGGTTAATTGTCTTTAGTTCTATGAAAAATGTATTATCATATCATATTTTATGAGACATCAGGGTGTCGATAATATGTACATCTAAAACATTTCAAAAATGTCCTGAAGACTTTTGAATACCTGAAATGGAGAGAATAGTTCCTAGAAATTGATTATTTGCCAAATATTTTTTTAATTTTATTTTTTTAAGTTTATTAAAGAATTTATATTTCAATTGTTTTTCATTTTTTTGTGAAAAGTTGTATACTTATTCTATTCATTATAGATGAGAATATAACTTTTTCCATAATGTTCCATTCACAATTAAAATATGAACATAGCATTGATGCCTGTTTTCGATCTCTAACAGTGTCGGAAATTGGTACTCATACATGTCGTCCATTGGTTATTCATATTTTTCAGGTGTACAAAATTGGGACACCTACTTTCTGTTGTTATTTATTCCATGAGAATCATTTTAGTATTGTATGATTATTGTTTTTGTCTGTTTAATGAAATTGAAGCTACAAAGATTCAGAAACTGAATATTGCAACCACATAAAAATTCCCTTCGAGTTCGAAAAGTATTCGTTATTCTCACGAACACGCTGTTGTGTCGATAATTGAGGCATTTACCTCACTGAATTTACCTATGAGAATATTGATGTTTAGGAAACAATATCAGTCTTGTTTGAAGGTTGTAGACAATGTGGCAACTTGATTACTCTAGTTTCGATTTATTGTAAATGCAATCGTCTTCTGATGAATACTAACAAACTCAGGTGCTACTTACTATTTTATACGTCGGTACGTTCCCTGGTCCGTGTGATTCCGCCATATGCTTTTACGTTCAATTTTGACCTTAGACCATTTTCCTCTGGAATAAATGAACTACACTAGTTTTATTCACAATACTTTAATTTTATTTGGCATATCATATATTTTCAGCGTCATAGTATGTTTCGGGAATGATATTGTGATAAGCTACTGTTTTTCGACAACTTTGAGATGGTTATCGCTTCATCGAATCTCGATGGTCAGGAACACAATGTTGCCAAGCATCCAAGTGTTATTTCTCTAGACTTGACGACGCTGTCATCGATGGTTGGAGGAAGATTGTCTTCTATTTTATAGTAAGTGTCCATTATCATGGGTTCATCATGTTGAAGTGTAGATGTTGCGTATTTCACAAGATGAAATGCGGGAAATACTCGAAAAGGGGTTCTAGATCCTGATGGAGTCTCTGGAGAAGCGGCATCTTTAGGCGAGTATGCAAACTATGTTTGAGGTGGTCAAAGTTAATTGGTCAACTATGACATTTGTTCGATGTCAAAATAGAAACTTTATTTTCTGACATTTGTTGCTAGAGAGTCAATGTGTGCGAGTGGCATTTGGTTCTGAAAAATATATGATCTTCGAATAATCTTTCATTGGGAATACTTTTCATACTTTCATATAGTCAAGGAATAGAATAATCTGTTGACAGACCGATGTGTACTCTTTCACACTTATTGGCATATCTATATTTTCAATGCAGTTCCGCAGACTTTCCGAAACACTTCATATAATCAATGATTTTCACAAAACGACCCAATTTTCATTGAAACCTGCCAAGAAATAGATCAATGTGAATCTTCTGTACACTTTAGGGTTATCGAAAAAACTAAATTTGGGAAAACCAAATAATCAAATATTCAATATCCTATCCTATCAATGATTTTCACAAAACGACCCAATTTTTATTGAAACCTGCCAAGAAATAGATCAATGTGAATCTTCTGTACACATTAGAGTTATCGAAAAAACTAAATTTGGGAAAACCAAATGATCAAATATTCAACATCCTAAGCGAATTCTCGTAAATACCTCTCATCCCACAAGCATTCTCTGTGAGAATAGTCATTACTCGCAAAACTATTTTGAATTTGGGAAGCTCACAACTAAGTTAGGAATAGAAAAGGTGAAGCAACTCAAACTATGTTCCAATTGTTTGAAGCGTAACCATCAAACAAAAGCCTGTCATCTGAGTATATGAAAAAATGTATTTGTAGACATCACACTTGCATGTAGAAAAAATTCAACTTGTAGAAGTGGAAAGGTCACAATATATTGAATCGTTCGGTCGGTGAACAGTCTCTTGTAGCTCATGCTGGTAATGATATTTTCACCCCTGTGAATGATAATAATGTGTTTTCACACACAACTCTGATCGAAGTAGTAATACAATCTGGGGATGCACATGTATGCAGAGCCCTCCTAGATAGTGCTAGACAAAGAAACCCAATAACGATCGAATAATGCGACAGATTTGGGATGAACAAATTTGAAATTCTTTCAGCAATGGCGGGATTTGGTCAAAACATATCACATGGAATATAAATGTCAAAGTCATCCCAAATCATGTCATGATGCATTTGGAACAAATCTCATGTGGTCGGTGATTCCCCATTTAATGTAAATATATCGTCGTGGAATATACCAAACAATATCAGATTGGCAGATCCTACCTTTTATAAACCAGGTAATATTGACATGCAGAAGAGGTCAAGAATATAAGATCATCCGGCATTGTCACGAAATTACCACAGGCGCATCACAACATGATAAAAAACAGTAAAGCAATTGGAAATTCTGAGCGGAAAATATAATTTTAGGGAGTATGGGCCTCCGAAGGTCCATAAAAAAAAATTATGGAATGTCACTATTGGAAATTGTGAACTGATAATAACAATACATTTCCACACTAAAATAGTAACTGCACACTGATATAACGTGTGAGTAATATTAAAATCACTCAATTTTTTATTCAACTCATGGAAAAACTCCGATTACTTTCCATATAATTTTACACAATAAATGTCAAAAATTAGGCGATGGTGATTGTGTCATATCCATCCGAATCTCGTGGATCTTGTAAGTTTATGGATATACAACATTGCCTATGTTTCCATAGGGAAAGAAAAAGTAATTCGATGCGACATAATACATATTGAGCATATAATTGATAATAATTACAATTACATATGAAAGTCCTGTGGGATATATGTATTACTAGAACTTTCAAAAACAAAGAATGTTGCACCACGCTTCTTGAGAATGTGCATAGTTTTTGGAAATTGTGCACGAAGTTGATGTGCCGCATCAAGAAATTTACGAAATTCATCAAAATAATGTGACGTCAGAAGATCAATTTATTTTAAGTCATTATAGGCCGGACCAAGAAGCGCCTTTTGCTTGGATGTTTTCTCGTATGCCTGGCAGAGACACGCCTCCTGCGTGACTTGGCCAGGCATACGATAAAACATCCAACCACTTCCTTTTGTATGGAGAAGGAACACAACCTAACCTAACTTGGCTAACCTTGCTATCCAAGTTGAATGCAAGCCAATCAACCTCACAAAGCAACGCTCCGCTCCGCTCGCGAACGTTTCGATCCCATCACTTTCTCACGTAAAAAGAAGGAATAATTTATAGAAACTGACTACATAAAAACAAAATTCTCTGATATAATAGTTGGGTTGGTGGCAGTAGTTCTTGAAAACGTTCACTATAGGGAAGTCAATAGGATGTGCGAGTAACTTGTTCCACAGTTCGAATGGCAGGCAATTCAAAGTTCGGAACGAAGAACCTATGGTGGGGGTTATTGAATCCCACAGGGAGAAAAATACATTTATTGATGTTGAGCGGTTGTTTTCACTCGGGACTCCACGCACTTATTTTGTTTATGTCTGACTGCAGTTGTCAAACATCGTTGCTAGAGAGTTTAAAATCGTCTGCAAAGAATAGAGCAAAATATGATATTTCGCGAACTAGATTACTGATATAGAGAAGACATAACGTTGGACCGAGCACAAAGCCTTGGATTACACCACTGGTAAATTGTTAGGAAATTCATCTCCGATGCGAACTGAGAAGATAGTTTGTTTCAGGAATCGCTCAATCCAGTATGACAGTTTAACCCCGACTCCTAGGTGTTCGAGTTCGATTAGCAATAGATCATGGGGAACTTAATCGAATGCTCGACAGAAGTCGAAGTACACAACATCGACAGGAATAGAAGAATCGAGGAGTTTGGAGCAGTAAGCGGTAGCAAGAAGAAGATTAGAGGTGACTGACCTTTCAGGTGAAAATCCATGCTGGTTTGAAGGAATGAGCTTGTGGATCAAATATGGTTGGGTTCTGGATGAAAATATGCCATCTGGCATGAATCCTTCAGTAAATCGATGTCATTTAACAAAAAATTAATTAAAGATTTTCATTCGCAGCTTGATGAATTTAAGGAAATTGAGGAACTACCACATGAATTTCGAAGGTTATCTATTGATGAATCACGTTGGGAAAAAATACTCCAGAAAACTACAGAGGGAACTGAAGATGAGCGATTTGTGATGACAATACCGCTGAAGGAGCATCCTGCTCTTTTGGAGAACTTGTGGCTAAGGGCTTCAAATCGGTCCATTCTTTAGGAATTGAACTTGATAAAAATCCTCATTTGAAAACAATTTGAAATTGATCTCCTGAATGAATACAAGACATGGAAACACATGGTATGTGTAGATGGAAGGGATGATTCATTTACCTATTATTTTCCCCACCATGGGGTTTCACATGAAACAAGCCAAACTACAGAGCTTCGAGTAGTTTTCGATGGGTCGGCCCAATCCACAACAAAAGTTTCGTTCAGTGGTCCAATATATCGATTCCAACATACAAGATGATTTGGTATCATTGGTCTTGAGGTTCAGGCAATAATATTCTTTAAGCGCAAATATTACAAAAATGTACCGTCAGATACTGATCAAACCAACACAAGGGCAATCGGAACCTACGGAAAAAAATCAGACCTGCGAGTTATCAACCGTAATGACGGTATCGTATCTGCACCCTTTCTGGCAATGCGTTGTCTCAACCAGGTAGGTTCAGATGACATAAATAATCATTCAAAGGCCTCATAGGTCATTATGAAGGATTTCTACGTGGACGATTTGTCATTGGGAACAAATACAGTCACCGAAGAATCAAGTCTTCCATCCATCTCTCTTGAAATCTGCAGGATTTGAACTACAAAAATGGGGGTCAAATAGCGACAAGAGTCTGAAAGCGATCTCTTCTGGAAATGTTCAGGCGAAAAGGAGGAAACAAGAAGATCAGGGTTATTACTGGTCATTTACAGATGATGAATTAATGCATAATTTCAATACAAAATCAAGCTCTACCTCCATAACCAAAAGAACTGGTAGAATTTTTGACCCTTCAGGACTTTTGAGTCCATGCATTATAAAAGCTCAAATGATGATAGAACCTTTATGAATGAAATAAATAACTTGGGACGAGTTATTACCGTCCAATCTAGGATCAAAATGTAAAAAAATTTGAGGTTTATCCTGCAAAACTAAATGATTTGAAAACACCTCGATGTATCCTTGGATCAAATATCAATCGAGTTGAAATTCATAGATTCGCAGATTCTCTAATCGAAGCATATGGTGCTTGCGCATATCTTCGAGGCATTGACGAAGACGGGAATATTCAGGTACGTCTATGATATTGAAAGAGTGGCTCCAGTGAAAATTGAGTACTTATATTCTGAAATTAGAATTCCGCGCGGCTCCAGTTTGATTTAAATTGATAAACAAGCTGAAGATGTCGATGACAATAACTGTGGGAAAATATTGCCTCTGGAGAAACTCAACAATATGTCTTCACACTAAATGAACTGCAAACATTTGTGGGAAATATAGTTCCAAAGATTCAGGCGTTTACAGTTGTACAAATATGGCATCATGTGAGATCAGGCGATTACGCTGTCGATTTCTTATATCGTGGGGTAGACCCCAGATATCTTTAAGAGACGGAGTTTTGATGGGTTGGCCATCACGGTTATCTCGAAGTCGTGATACGTGACCTGAATCTACTTCTCAAGTGCTGGCAGAGATATAAGAGATGAGAACTACTATTTTCATTACAAAAATTCAATATAATGGGTTGTTCCCATTCAAAAACTCCTCCTCATTACATACTTGGGTACAGTTTTTGATTCATAAATAATTGTGAACTCAAGGTTGGGACAAAAAGTCCTCCAACAGTCAATGAACTGGAATGTTTTTTAAACGTTCTGGTACTAATATCCCCTGAATCTACGAGTAACATCAGTTTGAACCCATTCATTGATTAGTCTGAGTTGGGGGAAGGTTACAAATTTCTCCGTATCCTTATGAAAATAGGCATCCTGCTCTTCTGTCAGAAAAATACCGTTTCGAGATATTAATAATCTCAAGTGAACATCAAAGGCTCCTTTATGCGAAAGCACAGTTGATTTTGAGTTCTATACGGAATAAGCATCGGCCACTAGGTGGTAGAAATTCAGCACGGAAGATGGTACACAAATGCCTAGGGTATTTTAGGTTCAATACTTAGCAACAAGCTCCTTTGATGGGTGCTCTACCTGCAGCTCGCGTAACAACTTCTTCAAACTGTTTCAAACTATATGCATAAGGCCTTTTTTGATCAAGGACTTCGGCAGGGGTAGCAAAATATTGAAATGTTTCATGGCACTATTCATATGTTATGCTACCAAGGCAGTTCACATAGAACTAGTTAGTGCCCTAACAACGGACGCATTCTTTGCAGCCTGCATACCTCGACGAGGAAAACCTTCTGATATTCTTTCAGATAACGGTACCAATTTTATTGGAGTGAATAATGAGTTTACGAAACTTAGACAATTTCTGAGCATCCATTATACCCATATTTCAATGAAATTTACAATTTTATACCAGCTTACTCGCCTCATTCTGGAGAAATATGTGATTTTGTATATAGCATCCGGAAAGTGTTTTGAGCAATGCTCCGTTAACGTTAAAATATTTTTAAACAGTTTTTACAGATATTGTAGCTGTTCTCAATTCCAGACCTCACACCTATCTCTTCCGATTCCAATGATTTCACATCCGTGACTCCATCACATTTTCTCATTGACAAGTCGATGATCTCCTCACCAAATATTGATTCGAAGCCAATCAAGGAATCCCGTCTGTCCTATTTTCAATGCATCCAACAACTAAAACAACAATTCTGGTTGCGATGGTCTCAAGAGTACATTGCAGAGCTACAAACACTCACAAAACTGCTAGACAATCAACTTGTTTTGAAACCAGAGGCGTTCGTTCTGATCAAGGATGGGCACCACCTTTGGAATGGTAAGTGAAAAGAATTATCGGAGGAGAACTTCTGGAAGAAGTTCGGAGAGCTCTACACGGTCCGAAAAACTTCGCTGCTCCTTGCCCAGACGAGTTGAGCAACTTGTGATGGAAAAAATTCCCACCACTCAGCCAGAGTTTTCAACTCGTGGCTTGGTGCAGAGGAACAGATTCCGGCTTGAATTGTCGAGGGGCGAACCGTGCTGATCCCCAAAAATGGGAATTTGTCTAATCCCAAGAATCTCAAACCGATAACATGCTTGAACACGTGCTACAGAATGATATATGAGAAGAAATGATCAAAAAAAATGTAGCTGGCTGCAAGGAGAACCTGCTGATTGATATATGTATCACGCAGAACTCCGTACAGTATAAGCGCAACCTTTCGATGCCCTGGATCGATTACCGCGAGGCATTTGATTCAACATTGCATGAGTTGATTTTGCATCTGATCAGATGCCTTGCAGTACCCGATCAAATACTGAGATGCATTGAACAATTGATACCACTTTGGAGGACTCACTTACCCATAAAATCAGATGGAGCCAAAGTCTAAACGGAAACGGTTATCTCCAGAAGAAGTGTGTTCCGAAGCGATTGCCTCAACCCTCTCCTTTCCACATTTCACTTATGACAATATCCATTGCGCTCAGAAAGTCCCGTGGTTACAATTGCGACACTCCCGAAGACCGAAGGCATGAGGTCACCCATCTATTTTATATGGATGACCTGCAGCTCTATGTTTCGGGATCTGCATCAATCTCTGAGGGTGGTGCAAAAGTATACGCAATCATAAATGTGCACTGGTTCATCTCAGTAAAAAAACTATGCGAGGATTACAGAGCAAACGTGCATATAATAGATGGAAGCATTCGCCGCCTTCTGGATGCCAGAGAGTCATATACCTACCTAGAAGTGCAACAAAGTTGCACCCAAGAGGTAGTGGCGATGAAAAACGCTTTCCGCGACAAGTACCAGCAGAAACTCATGCAGATCTGGTCATCAGAACTAGCGGTCATCAGAACTGCCACTGACATATTTGCCGTTCCAATATTAATTTATTCTTTTGGGGTGAAGTGAACACTGGAAAAGCTGCGTGAAATTGACGTGGAGACTAGCAAATTATGCACCTACATTGTAGTTCGCATCCGAAATCCTCCGTTCCATGGTTACACCTCCCCCGATACCAGGGAGGCCGTGGACTTCTGAGTTTGGAGTGTCTACACGACAGGATGGTGCTGGATGGAGTCTGCTGAGTCATTCGGAGCTTGATTACCCTTCTCCGCATGATCAAAGACCGGGAGATCACAGGAAAAGGACCATTTCTTCTTTTTCAAAGCAGCAATCCGCGCAGTCGATGAACTCGGTCTTGTATTCTACACCAAGCGGGAAATTCAAGACTCTATCACCCAGTTGGAGTCTGCCCCACTGCAAGCCCATATAAAAGATGCGGAGAATACTGCACATCTGCAGCTTCACCAAAAAAAGTCGATGCATGGAATCTTCTACAAAAATTTCGAAGACCATGGCTTGTCCGGAAGGTTGACCTCTGCTTTTCTCAGGTCGGGTGGACTCAATTCGGAGACTGAGGGATTCATCAAGACTACCGAAGCTCCGTGATATCCATCAAGCGGAAGTCCCTGACACGAGACCATCATGTCTTAGCCTATATCCATCGTCATAACGCGGCGTTTCGAGTGCTGTATTATTATTTACGATTCTCGTATGGTGTTGATGAGACAGTAGTGCACCATACGCTCTGGGAGATATTGAATCCATCGTGGTAAATGAGTGGGTTCAAATTTGTTAAAACTACTCATTCCTCACCCCCCTGCAAATACGAGCCAATAAGCCTGATGTAGTCCTTCTCGGCCGTCATTGAGTTTTCGGCTCCGTCCGAGACGAATAATGTGCAAAAAGAGAAGGAAAAACGGCCGAAATATCGAGATTGACTTTTCAAAATCCGCAGAGACGCAAATGCTACTCTCAAATCTGAAGATCATATTGTAAATCGGCATATCGTAAATCAGCTGAATCCTTAGCCGGTCGCCTGCGGAAGACAGTCATTCCCGGATCATTACGTTTGCTCAGGACTCATGATTCTCGAACCCGAAGATCTCTCGCCCCTCGGATGGAAGGAGTGGTCAACGTCTTATGTATCCAGCGCGTCCTTCCGAATGGGTCGGAGCTTCGGAATCTATGGCATGACTGTAATGGGTCAACCCTAAATTGAAATATTGATTCTTGAAATGATATAGTTATTCAAGAATACGATTATACAATTATAGATAGGTAGATATATTATGAAGATCTTCGAACATATACAATAAGAGTTATTACTCCTGGTAAATATACATATTCAATGATTAATTTCAATAGTACAATGAGCCCGATTTGGAATCCATTTTGATACACATATAAAGCAATGTAACAGAAAAAGAAGGTTGTTCGGGTCAGACATATTCAACTAATTACAGTGCAGCTTCTTATAGTTCCTTTCCTCCTGTTAACTTTCGAACGGTTTGACTTGGAACAATGGGACGGAAACAGTTTCAAATGATATTATCGCTACTAAGCAGATGGCGTGGGGAGACATATCAACTTGAAAATTCCAAATAGCCTAGGAGATCGAGAGGCATATCGTTGAAAATATAATCTAATCATCTTTGCAATCAACCGATTTCGTTTTGAATTTCCTTGATACGTTTTTTCACAATATGCATTCGAATTATCAAATTCAGGTGCGGATCTGAATGGTACTCTTACGTCGATAACTTTTGAACAGTTTGATGTGAAATGATGGGACAGAAAATATTTCGACTGGTATAACTGATCCTACTCTTCGAGAAAGGATACATCGTAATTACTCGACAGAGGGTGCTGGGGGCACATCAATTCGAAAATTTCGAAAGGCATAGAGGTCGAGTTACACATCGTTGGAAATGTTATTCAATTCCACTTTCAATCATGGTTGTTCTACGGAATCACAATTGCTATGACTAACACGGAATACGGTCAATAGTGGAAGATTCATTTTCCTAATAGTTTTTCATTCGCGAATTCGTTTCAAAGCTCAATTATACAATCAATCCAATCCAATTTCCAAATAATACCCAATTCATTCATTTTACTTGACGATTACATTATTCGGCAACTATGGGAGCCAGAGATCGAATAAGGTAATAGTGAGAAACAAATTCGGGATATCGACGGGTCTTTTTGAGATCCTCCGAAACGATTGAGACAATTTCCAGAGTGAAGTATGTCCGTCTGTCTGTGTGTGTGTGTGTGAAAGTGTCACAATAAAAAATGGGAGAAACTATAGCTCACGACTTGCAATTAGTCATTTGGGAGCCCTTGGAAAACTGTATCCATAACAGTCAAACTCATTCCTTTAACTGACACCTGTCGAAAATTGAAAAATAGCACAGTTCAAAACTTTGCCATTCAACGATTCATAATCTTTCCGATGGATCAGAACTAAATTCGGCAGGAAGCAAAAAACGAAAGAATAAAATTAGGTCTGCAGTAGGAGATTTTCACCGGCGCTACGAATGTTCAATTTTTCTCCTGGAGAGCGTTACCATCCGAGACGGCCGCTCACCCGGGCATTGACTTTGATAACCCGCGTTTGGTGCAGGACGGCTCAATTGACTGGGGTCAGATATCTCACTTGGGCAATTGACTGTTGAATTGGCCAATAAAATTGACTTCGTACAGCCCTGAAAATGTTTTATCAATGTTTTATTTCAAAAATAATAACATTCTTCCGACGCCCTCGGGTGTCCCGCAGCTGATTTTCAATTACAATAATCATAACGGGTACCATTCCTTGGATTTGGTAACCCAATGATCAGGAACGCCTAAAATGGAGTTGGATTGATTCGTTGATGTTTAAGACCTTCTAATGAATATATGATTTTATAACACTATTTATCTGCTCTTCATAAATGAATTATCGCATTTGTAGTCAGTGGAGAGTTTCACCTAGAGTGAAATCAGTATTGAGACATCATAATGGTAGGTAGGGTGCGGGAAATCGCGAGTGGACACGATTTTTCTATTAAATTGATATATGGCAGTAGGAAATTTCTACCGCTGAAAACTGAAACAATGTTATGTGGAAGCTTGGTCAATTGTCAATTTTTTATTTTGCAAACTGTTTCTACGGTCCAAGTCTTACCAATATCTATAAGCTGAAAATACAGAAGTTGCAAAATTCTTATTTGAGGTTGATTTTTGGTATCCGCAGACGCGAACATATTTCGCATAAATTACATGTTGTAGGGTGGTTGAATATGGAGAGTCGAAGGTTGTTGCACTCGGCATGCATGCATCAAATTATCAAGAGTAAATGCCCAATTTATCTTTGCAATAAAAAATTAAGTTCCGTACTGATGTTCATACATTGAATTTAAGATTCAAAGGACTATTAACACATCCTATGCATAGAACTGAAAAGTACAAGGCTTCCTATAGATACCAGATTTCGGAGGTGTATAATGATATCCCGAATAACTTGAAGGAAATGAAAAGAAACAGTTTTAAATTTCATCTAAAAAAAAGGTTGGGAGAACAAACCTCCCCCCAGTGAATTCCTGTGATTGTGTTTCCTACGAGGATTTTGAAAAATTGAATTGTATTATTCAATTACTATTTTTTTCCTTTTTCTTTCCCCTTTAAAATTAAATATAGATTATAGATTCATTCCATTATGCGTGTGTTTCGAGGTTGAGTGGAAGAGCGGCTATATTTTTTTTTACTCTGTGTCATAATTATTTGTGTTTTAAATTTATATCTCGAAGCTGAACTACGCCTATAATGCCAAGATCATTATTTCCATAAAATTGTATATTATTGTAAATTCACATGGAAAATAAAAACGCTATTATTATTATCATTAGTATTTGCTGTGGCGACGGTAGATACCCGCTAGTGTCATGCACCGGTTCATCTACTTTGTGAGAATTAAATGATGTATTTTCAGAAATATTCATGTACGGTCCTGACTGCAGTCCTGATATTACACTTCGCCGATTCCGATCATGCGCTAACGGCGTGCATTCATTTTGATGGTAGTTGTCTTCACTTTGAATGAAGTATAACATTAATTTGGTCGTTATGCTCTAGGCTTTACTCGCAGTTTACTCAGGGTTTGATGCCTTGTTTTGAGCAGAGTACACTTTATTGTTCACTTTCGAATGTTTTCCGTTAAAACCATGAATGGAATATTCATTATTATAAATATTTATTATTATATTTCCTGGTTATATATCTTTTCACATCTCACCACATTTGAAACATATATTCCACTTCACAACATTCAGAGAGAAGTTCGACAGGCTAGACGCTATATGTTCTCGGTGTTTGTGTTCATATGTAATGCGTATTCCAAAAACAATACTTTGAGACAATTTTCGTTTCAGAATTACTTGAGGAATGAATTATCGACCATTTTATGGAAATTATCTTTTTCTTTTCAAATCCTGGCCATCCTTCTGCTCAATAAGGAGCAAAATTGGGCGTGGTTTATTCCACACAATATCGAAAATTAATTGTGCAACTCTTTGTTAATCAAAATGAAAGATACAAACGTCCAAGTGCACTTCACCAAACATTATTTATTGATTGATGGGAACTGAATGTCAACTTTCAAATATTGTGCAACAACGCCTATTTTATATGCATAAGCATGTGATTATAGAACATACTAGAGAGAATGAGAAAATACCAACATGAATCAAGTTAAGAAGAAGTTTCTGTTTAGTGGGGTTCATAGCAGTAGTTGTGTATTTCTTCAACTGCAATTTTTCGAAAAACAGAAGAGTTACTCATTCTCCGCAATGCAACTAGGATAGTGGTGATAATTACAAGTGATTTAACTTATCACACTGAGGTGCAAGGCACAATTTCACTCAGGAGTACTAACAGGAATTCAGCGAGTTCGATAACGCCAAATCAATTATTCAGAATTGGGTGTTCCAATGTAAACATTGGAGAATTTCGAAGTAGTCGAGTCTTATAGTCGGGGGGAAATTCTAATCGACGATTGCCAAGTCAATAATGAGGTGGGGAAAATACAAATTGATTACATCTGATCTCTAGCCTGTGAATGTTCGTTCGGAAACGTGTTTGAGTTGTAATTCGGCAAATCAAGTTATCTCTGAAAATAAGTTGAGAAATCAAAAGCGTTTTCGGTTTGAAATGTACTTATGGGAATGATATTTAATATAAAAGTCCCATAATGTGTATTCTTCAGCTACATGATCAAGGGTTGTACCATGTGTAGGTGAACTCTTCCGATTGAAATTTCTTCAATAAGGAAATGACCAGGAAAATGTTTACCAAGCTTGTTGCGATAATAGTATATTATTCAAAGAGCGAGAAATGTGGCAATTACTCGTGAGAATGAATGAAGTAAATCATTCGAGTGAGTATTGGCTATTTCTAGCGAGCAGAATACTATACTTTCTCTTTGACTTAAATCAGAACTATTTGAAAATAAGATTCATTTGTGAAGGAAATCCTGAAAGAGTGTAATTCATTTAATTGCATAATAGGAAGTTTTTATTGAATCAAAAAATCTATAATGAAATTTCGAAAAATTTCATAACATAAACAAAATAATTTTTGGTAATGAAATTGATAGTAAAATTGGAACAGTTGGAAATCATAACTGAAGGTATCGAGGATTCTATATCCGAATTCACATTTCCATTGTTCATTTCCGAAGTGTTCTGTGCAATAAATGTTTGTGAGATGTTGCTGCTACTGGTAGACGGTTTCATTGAACCCAAGAGTTTTTCTACGGTATTCATTTAATTTTTCATCGATTCATCTATGTATCCTTCCGCCACAGATGTTGACTTCCACCCTCCATGCCTCTTCAAAGAAGTAATGTTTCCACCCGCATCCACTAGCAGGGTGGCAGATGATCTACGGAAGGTATGCCCAGTATATAGTTCTGAATTTGGAAGTTTCAAAAATATTGCGATTTGTTTCCCCATGACTCCGAATTAATTTATTCCAATTGTTTGATTGGTGAATTCACCTCTCTGATAATTGAAAAAAAATTAAACTGTCAATATATTACTCGGTCGTAGCGTGATATAAGTAGATATAGCTGCAAGAGTTGGGGCCCACTTTGGCACTTTTTCCCATGTGAATTCCCATAAGAAAATGTAAGGTCCAACGTGGTAATTTTGCGACCACAAATCAGATCCTTGGGGAACACCAATTTTTTACGTGCTCGAGGCCTATATTACCCTAGATTTTCCCTAGATCTACTGTATTTTAAGGGTTAACCTGATGGATTTCTCATGGATGATTAACTTTTCCCCCACATCTAGGGAATTTTTCAGGTAGGTTATGTTTAGATTAGTCGTTTTAAGTAGATTTTTAGTGTTAACCTGATAGATTTCTCATGGATGATTGACTTTTTTCCCCAGATCTAGGGAATTTTTCACGTAGGTTGGGTTTAGATTAGTCGTTTCAGGCGAATTTTTAGGGTTAACCTGATGGATTTCTCATAGATAATCCTTTTTCCCCAGATCTAGGGAATTTTTCAAGTAGGTTGTGTTTAGATCAATCGTTTCAGGTGGATTTTTAGGGTTAACCTGATGGATTTCTCATGGATGATTGACTTTTTTCCCCCGATCTAGGGAATTTTTCATGAAGGTTGTGTTTAGATTAGTAGTTTCAGGTGGATTTTTAGGGTTAATCTGATGGATTTCTCAGGGATGATTAACTATTTCCCCAGATCAAAGGATTTTTTCCCTAGATTTTCTGAATTTTTATGGTTAACCTGATGGATTTCTTAGGTTGTATTGAAGTTTTCCCCTAGATCTAGGGATTTTTCATGTTCATGTTTATGTATGAATATAAGATTTTTGTATGTTGTTTGTGAAGTCTATAATGTGAATTTAGATGAGGGTTCTTCGATTACGGTTGTTTTGATGGATGTTGTAAATCTAAGTGGGTTTGATGTTTTTTATTAACCCAACCTAACCAAACTCTGCTAACATTGTTATTATATGAGTGTTAGTTCCTTCTGCAAGCATTCAAGTGACGTATATTTTTTTAAATTAACCCAACCTAACCAAACTCTGCTAACATTGTATATATGAGTGTTAGTTCCTCTGCAAGCATTCAAGTGACGTATATTTTTTTAAATTAACCCAACCTAACCAAACTCTGCTAACGTTGTTATTATATGAGTATTAGTTACTTTTGCAAGCATTCAAGTGACGTATATTTTTTTAAATTAACCCACCATAACCAAACTCTGCTAACATTGTTATTATATGAGTGTTAGTTCCTTCTGCAAGCATTCAAGTGACGTATATTTTTTAAATTAACCCAACCTAACCAAACTCTGCTAACATTGTTATTATGTGAGTATTAGTTACTTCTGCAAGCATTCAAAAGACATACATTTTTTTAATTAACCCAACCTGGTGGGCACACATTTTTTCATTATCAAATCAACCTCAACCACTTTCACAAACACTATACTATGTAGGAGGTGAAGGAATAAAACATTTTTTTTGTATACATATTTTATTGAAATATAAAAAATATAATAAGATATAGTAATAGTAAATAATAATATATAATAATAAAATCCAGGAATATGAGATGTTCTTGAACTCTGCTCCTCCACTGCTGCAACCCTCAGCGAAATCAATCGATGTCCATCAACGACTGATTATAGATGGAGTAATGTCCCCGAGGTAACGTCAGGTGTGATCCAGGACACAAGAATCTCTTATCATCCTCTCCACTCAGAGCGATTTCTTCTTGTTCCATAGAAAACACCTGGTGTTTTTCGCTTTTGATCAATCGTTGATGAACGTATTGTTCGGTTGAATTTTCCAAGCAGGATTCAAAGTCATCAAATGTGATCGCACCATCTACCACGGCTTTTTTTACACCCTTAGCTTTCTTTATGATTCCATTATTTGACAGAATTTGAAAAATTTCGTCTTTTTCATACCCTTCTTTTTCCAAATTGTCTTCAAGTTTTTTAATTTTGTCTAAGGGTGTAAAAACCTTCGTTGCATATAATTTTGATCTGAGGCCAATGAAATCGGTCATGATATTGCCGTTATTTTCGTCCTTCATTATCCCTAGAACTTTTTTGTTAAATAAAGGTATGTTATACCTATTGTTCTCAGGATAATCGCTAGTATCGAACATGTAATGACAATCCTCACGAATCATTTTGTAAACATCGGGAACCTGAATATCATATATTAGCGAATCAGTGTCTGTGTATAGAACGGAGCACTCATCTCCAAATATTTTCTGCATTTAATCGTAGTGAAAATCGTAAATTTTTGTTTTTGATATGTCAAGGATGCTGAAACCTACATATATGGGTTTGTTGGAATAAATTTCAGTTTTATTCAATTCAACAGCTATTGAAGTTTCATTGAATATGGTAACTGACTCAAACTCAGGTTTGGAGATATATGATTCTGCCCCATATCTACCCTTCCATTTTGTAATAAGTTTCACATTAGAATATTTCCTAATATTTCCAACGGTTTCACCGTAAACTGCGTTGTTCATTAATTTGAACAGGTTTTTTTCAAAATTATTTTCAGCTTTTTTCCTCAATTCCGTATTTAAGATCAACATATGGTTTCAACCATGCCGATTGTTTGAATTGAAGAACTCTATGAATTTTTCTAGTACGAGTCCTTTTTTGAAGCCTGTTTCAGGTTAACATAATGAATGATATATTTTTTCTTAGGAAAAAGAGTTGCCAGAAGTTCAGTGGGTTCAGACGGAGACGATGATGGTTTCCCTGTTATGGGATTTACATGCTCAGAGCAGAAAGGAATATCTTTATGTTGATCATGAAGATATTGAGGATAATCTAAATCGACTTCTAGAATATATCCTTTGTTAGATTCCTCAGGAATAGAGGTAACATCAAGGTTGGAATTGACCCTCTCGAAACCTCCATAGGGAAGAGGTTGAGACATCGCCCAACCGTACTGGTTATTGATGTCGAAATACATGAGATATTTCTCGGTTTCGGAAGGATTGAACTCTGGGAGATATCGATTGTTGGCTTGTGCCTTCCTTTTTGAACAAATTTGGCTGAGTCCACCTCGAATCCCTTTTTCCACAAACAAGAGCATGTCAACATCTGTAAGAAGTTCAAGCTCCTGTTTGGTATGATACAACATACATTGCCAAGTATAACCAAGCAGTGTATATGAGTGAGCAGGATCCAACCCGTATGTACTATGGCTACTATCGCGAAATTTTTCAAAAACGTCGGCTAGCAGTAAAAAGTCCGTTTCCATATATAAATCGACATATGCACCCAACGTTGTGAAGTTGAAAGCAGCCCATACGTTTTGAGCTCTTTCGTATAGTTTTCGTGAGCATGGTTTTTCGGTAAGAGTATTATAAAAATGTTCGATAGAAGGGAGAGTCTTTCCATTGAATTTATCAAAGGAATCAAAATGATCGTAAGGCATAACACCTTTTTTTGAAAGCAAATCAATTCTTTCATTGGAGACCTCTGGAAATTGTGCTCTCGAATTTGGAAAATCTGATAGATATGATGCTAATTTATCTGGAGAGGAATTTAGAAAACGGAAAGAATCAATGAATCGTAAATTAAAGTTTGATCCTCTGATATGTTTAGTAAATGAAATATATTTTTCTTTAGTAATTGGAAGTAACTCGATTTTTCCTTTGATTGAGATGGCTATTTTTTCAATAAAAAAATGACTATCATACCCGATAAGATTATGGAACACTACAGGGATCATTTTGCTATCATTCAGATTGATATTACAGGATTCGTGAGCAGCACCGCGGTAATTCGAAGAATTATTATTATTATAATTTGTTGGAGAAAGATGAAAATGGTCTCTAACTTTTTCATCGCCTAGAGAAAACGGCTTTTCACAGATGTGACAATGAGTTGCTTGTGTCAATGCTGCTTCCTGTTCAACTGTCATTTTCAAATCGTATTGACAATTGTGAATATTTTCAATTTCTTCTGTTTATTCCGAAAGTTGGTTTGCAAACCATTCCATAGAGTTCTCCACTCGATACGAACGGTAAAAAGAAAGGGTGCTGTCGTAAGAGCATTTAAGATAGTAGCCAATAGTAGCAGGTTTATGCAGTTGATATTTTACTCCTTCTTAAATTTTGGTTAGAATACTCTCTATGTCAGCATATACAATGAATGGTACTTTTTCTTTGAATTCATAATTTTTAAATTTGAGAATAGATTTTTTACCGGTTGGCATTCTAATTTCACAGTCATTCAGTTTTATACATAATTCAGTATGATTTTGCAATTTTTCCTCCGATCTTAAATAATGTAGACATCTATCACAAATATACTTTTTGATTTTTTCTTTGCTAAGTTGTTTTGGAAGGAGCCTGGATGGATCCTCAATATAACAATAATGATAACGAATAGGTTTATCATCAGAATATTGGTTTTGTATGAGAAGAAGGTTCACATGTTTGTTTCTTTTTTGTGATGTCAAGAAGGAAGGAAGGACGGAGAAAGGTTTACCTAATTTTTTCAATGTATAAACGTTAACCGAAATGTTATTTTATTTTTCGAAATTTTGAATTTGATGTATGGTCATAGAGAACTGTATCTCTTTGAGCTTCAAAACTTCGGAATAATGGGGATATGATGATGTTCTATTTGGATGATTTTTTGATGGAACTGGAAACAAGACTGAAACAATTGACCAAGCAAAGCAGGCTACATCATCATTCATTCCGTTGAAACAGGCTTCTTTTCGTTCAATTTCGGTCGGGAGTTCAATATATGATGATCCGATTTGTGGAGAGAATTTATTAATGTTTACCCCCAAGTTGACAATTTTTTGAAGTGCCCACCCACTTTCTTCTCCACAGAATTCTTCAAGTTCAATCATTATGGGTTTCAGCACATTATCCTCAAACAATAAATCTAAGTCAGTGTCATGAAAAATAGAAGAATTGGCAGTGGTGAAGTATTTATAATCCGTTTTAACCTCGTCAGCCTTTGCGAGTACAAATTGCCCGCAGAATACAAAATTTACCTTTATTGAATCAAAATTCTTTAAAACGTTATGGACTCTCCGTTTGAAAAGTGATTTACAATCGGAAAAGGAATGTTTTGTATATTTATGGAAAAGATTGGAGATTGTTTCTGTTCGTATACGAGAACCGAACGCTGATTCACTGTCATTCCAATGAACCAGATGTTTGTCTGTTACATTCGGATCTTCGTATCCTGCTCCTTTTTTCTGCTCGTATTTGATTTGATTTCGCAGGGTTTTGACATTCCTTAGGGTTGCCTGCAGTTGTTGTTTTTCTCCCAAAGTTGTTGCTTCCTTCAGAGCTCTATTAATACGTCTATACGCTTTGGTGCATTCTCGTAACCCGTTGAGGACGGATTTTCATTGTATTTTGTGGTTATCAACCCCAATATTGAGGTGATAAATGTCAGGACATCAGCAAAGTTCGTCATATTTTGAACACCTGCAACAAAAATAAGGTAATTAGTCAATGTTATTTTTCCCTAAAAAATATGTGAATCGCTAGAGACTTTTTCCAAGAAAAACAACCTTGAGTTTGCTGAGGAGCACCAAAAAACACGTCTGACCTCTGTGAAGACTGGAACATGAATGACAAATCAGACAGTGCAAAGACTCAATTATAAAACAATTTGGTTGGAGGAAGACTGAATAATAGAAGTGCACGTGATCAGTTTTGAAAATGGCAGAGTCTAAGAAAAGCTCACCTTGAGTTTGCTGAAGGAGAACCGAAAAACACGTCTGACCTCTCTGACAACTGAATCATGAATGACAAAATCAGACAGTGCAGAGACTCAAGTTCTAAGAATAATTTGATTGGGAGGAAGACTGAATGACAGAAGTGTCACGTAATCAGTTGAAAATGACAAAGGCTAAGAAAAAACCTGAAGACTGGACGCCATCAGTTGAAAAAAAACACTCACTTTCGAAATACTGGAGGAACTTTCTAGAAGACTTGGACACAAGAAGTAGCAGAGCTGCTCTAGAGACACACGTCTTGTCTGTTCAGCGGCTGGAGCAGAAATGACTCAACAGCAAACAGTACCTATACTTAATAACTTTTTCTGAGAACGAATCGGTAGAGCGTAAGACAGAACGACAACAGCGCCACCTGGTGAGTAATTCAAGAACTAAGTTCAGCGATGTCGTCACCTTGTTATATAAATTTCAGCTGAGGTTCGATGGGATGGTGGTCTAGGTGATCAACCCAGGTTGCATGAGGTTGCACGAGGTTGCATGAGGTTGCACCCATAAACACTCATTAACACCCATAAACACCCCTAAACACCCCTAAACACCCCTAAACACCCCTTAACACCCATCAACACCCATCAACACCCATCAACACCCATCAACACCCATCAACACCCATCAACACCCATCAACACCCATCAACACCCATCAACACCCATCAACACCCATCAACACCCATCAACACCCATCACCACCCATCAACACCCATCAACACCCATCAACACCCATCAACACCCATCAACACCCATCAACACCCATCAACCCCATCAACACCCATACATCAACACCCAACCCAGAAACTTGAAAAATTTCACTCCCAACAATCCTAGAAAAAATAGTCAAAATCAGCTGTGATATGTCTGAGATATATCACACTATTAAACTTTGACCAATACCGATAACAAAAATATCAAGTCTAATAAGTCTGAAAATATCGTAATTTGAACTCACTACGGCAACACTGTGAATACCTCAACGCCGAGAATAATTATTAGCTATCAGCAGAATTTATACCGGTTCGAACTTGTGTATCGCGGGGATTCCCAGATATTCGCTTCGATTTATTATAAACTATTTCATATTCCATTTGTTTCAATACCGTGATCGATTCAAATTCGTTTGAGTACATATGGGAAAAGATAATTTCAGTGATTGTTCATGGATTGAATGAATAGTTCAAGTTCCAGAGTGTTGTGTTCATGTTCAGTGTTGATTGAATTGAATATTATTTACAAGTACCTATGTTTCGAATGAAAATGAATGGAATTCGTTTAGGAAGGATAATTTCTGTGCATTTTCGTGGATTGAATACATTAGCGTTCAGGCATTATTATTAATTGAATATGGTTTTTTCGGGTGGCTAAGAGCAAATTTTTATGGAAATATATTAACTTCCAGTGTTATAGAAAAAATGTTTGGAGTATTTTCATTCGGTGTTGAAACGATTACCTTGTACTTCATTTCATATAGACTGAGAGTCGATTTTCTGCTGTAGACTGTGAATTACTCGTTTTTCCTAGAAAATATGATGTGTTATGGGTTGAATGCATGTTCTTATTGTATTCGTGGATTTTTTCAATAGTTTAAGTGCTCTTGGATATTTTATAGTTTTTTTTTCAGACTTCCACGTTGTTCAAGTATGGATTCTTCGCTGCGGAAGGTGAATTGGTGATTTTTGCGAGAAAGTGTGATGTATTATAGGTTAGATTTATAATTTTAACGTTTTCGTGGTTTTTTCAATCGATTGAGTGTATGCTTGGTTATTTTCATATAGTGTTAGTCTATTCTAGGTTGAAGGCATGTTTTTCAACGTTTGAGAGGTACTTCCATTAGTGTGTATACATGCATGACGATTTTCAGACTTCCACGGTGTCCAAGTAGGGATTTTTCGCTGGACAGAACGAATTATTGTTTATTCTTGGAAAATATGAATGCTGAATCGGGTGGGTGTTTGATAGGTCAGATGTATATTTTCAACGTTTCAGAAGTTTTTCCAACTCATGAACGTGTAATTTATCATATAAAAAAGATAATGTCGGAGGACGGTGCGCCATCTGTTGGGCGATAGATGAAAGTCAGTAGATAAGCTATGCCGATTCTGACTTACTTTGACCTCGGAGCTCCGGCTGCGGAGGAGCTGATCCTGGACCAGAAACAGCAAGCAGGTCGGTCGGACGTTATCCCAAAGCGTCTCAAACCTATTGTGGTAGCCATTTTTCCAAGATGGCTGACGTTTTTCCCTAACAGTTGGGAGTTAAACAAATTTATCTTTTAGGGCCTTTTTTTCCAATGGAATACTTTTCTATACAAAAAACTCATAGTTCAAACCGGAGTAGCCATTTTCCAAGATGGCTGAATTTTTTCGAAGATGGCTGACATTTTTCCAATATAGCTGACATTTTTCGAAGATAGCTGATAATTTTTCCCCAACAGTTGAGAGACCTATGTTTTTTTTTCTTATGGTCTTCATTTTCCAATATGGCTGATTTTAAGAATGGTGGCTAGAATTTTTCCCTCATTTTGTTTGGCAGCCATATTTTTTTTTCTTTATAGTAAACATTTTTCAATATAGCTGTTATTTATATTCATCTAGGCGGCCATGTTTTTTTTCTCCCAATGATTTTTTTGCCTTAATTTTTATGATGGCAGCCATTTTTGTAATATCGTTATACCTGAGAACCCCTTCAGCGAACCGCCTATGGCAGAGCCCAGGTGAAAACTCCGAACTTCCACCTTGTCGGTTCGACCCGCCGGTCACTCCCTCCGTTTACCGCCGGTGCTCCGAGGTCAAAGTGAGTTAGAATCGGCATAGCTTATCTACTGACTTTCATCTATCGCCCAACAGATGGCGCACCGTCCTCCAAATTCATCTTTTTTATATAATAAATTACACGTTTATGAGTTGGAAAAACTTCTGAAACGTTAAAGTTATACATCTGACCTACCTATCAAACACCCACCCGATTCAGCATTCATATTTTCCAAGAATAAACAATAATTTGTTCTGTGCAGCAAAAAATCCCTACTTGGACACCGTGGAAGTCTGAAAATCGTCATGCATGTATACACACTAATGGAAGTACCTCTCAAACGTTGATAAACATGCATTCAACCTAGAATAGACTCACACGATATGAAAATAACCAAGCATACACTCAATCGATTGAAAAAACCACGAAAACGTTGAAATTATAAATTTAACCTATAATACATCACACTTTCTCGCAAAAATTACCAATTCACCTTCCGCAGCGAAAAATCCATATTTGAACACCGTGGAAGTCTGAAAAAAAACTATAAAATATCCAAGAGCACTTAAACTATCGAAAAAATCCACGAATACAATAAGAACATGCATTCATCCCATAACACATCATATTTTCTAGGAAAAACGAGTAATTCACAGTCTACAGCAGAAAATCGACTCTCAGTCTATATGAAATGAAGTACAAGGTAATCGTTCCAACACCGAATAAAAATACTCCAAACATTTTTTCTATAACACTGGAAGTTGATATATTTCCATAAAAATTTGCTCTTAGCCACCCGAAAAAACCATATTCAATTTAATAATAATGCCTGAACGCTCATGTATTCAATTCACGAAAATGCACAGAAATTATCCTTCTCAAACGTTTCCATTAATTTTCCACAAAATAGGTCTATTCATTCAATCCATGAACAATCACCGAAATTATCTTTTCCCATATGTACTCAAACGAATTTGAATCGATCACAGTAATCCAAAGGTATTGAAACAAATGGAATATGAAATAGTTTATGATAAATCGAAGCAAATATCTGGGAATCCCCGCGGTACCCAAGTTCGAACCGGTATAAATTCTGCTGATAGCTAATAATTATTCTCGGCGTTGAGGTATTTACAGCGTTGCCGTAGTGAGTTCAAAGTACGATATTTTCAGACTTATTAGACTTGATATTTTTGTTATTGGTATTGGTCAAAGTTTAATAGTGTGATATATCTCAGACATTTCACAGCTGATTTTGGCTATTTTTTCTAGGATTGTTGGGAGTGAAATTTTTCAAGTTTTTGGGTGTTGATGGGTGTTGATGGGTGTTGATGGGTGTTGATGGGTGTTGATGGGTGTTGATGGGTGTTGATGGGTGTTGATGGGTGTTGATGGGTGTTGATGAGTGTTGATGGGTGTTGATGGGTGTTGATGGGTGTTGATGGGTGTTATGGGTGTTATGGGTGTTTATGGGTGTTGATGGGTGTTGATGGGTGTTGATGGGTGTTGATGGGTGTTGATGGGTGTTTAGGGGTGTTAAGAGGTGTTTAGGGGTGTTTATGGGTGTTTATGAGTGTTTATGGGTGTAACCTCATGCAACCCCATGCAACCTGGGTCCATCACCTAGACCACCATCCCATCGAACCTCAGCTGAAATCTATATAACTAGGTGACGACATCGCTGAACTTAGTTCTTGAATTACTCACCAGGTGACGATGGTTGTCGTTCTGTCTTACGCTCTACCGATTCGTTCTCAGAATAAGTTATCAAGTATAGGTACTGTTTGCTGTTGAGTCATTTGTGCTCCAGCCGCTGAACAGACAAAACGTGTGTCTCTAGAGCAGCTCTGCTACTTTTTGTGTCCAAGTCTTCTAGAGAGTTCCTCCAGTATTTCGTTTTTTTTAACTGATAGCGTCCAGACTTCAGGTTTTTTCTCAGCCTCTGTCATTTTCAACTGATCACGTGACACTTCTGTCATTCAGTCTTCCTCCCAATCAAATTATTCTCAGAACTTAAGTCTCTGCACTGTCTGATTTTGTCATTCATGATTCAGTTGTTAGAGAGGTCAGACGTGTTTTTTCGGTGCTCCTTCAGTGAACTAAAGGTGAGCTTTTCTTAGACTCTGCCATTTTCAAAACTGATCACGTGTCACTTCTATTATTCAGTCTTCCTATCAACCAAATTGTTTTCATAACTTGAGTCACTTGAGCACTGTCTGATTTCGTCATTCATGTTCCAGTCTTCACAGAGGTCAGACGTGTTTTTTTGGTGCTCCTCCAGCAAACTCAAGGTTCGTTTTTCTCAGAAATAGTCTCTAGCGATTCACATATTTTTGAGGGGAAAATTACATTGACTAATTACCTTATTTTTGTTGCAGGTGTTCAAAATATGACGAACTTTGCTGATGTCCTGACATTCATCACCTCAATATTGTGGTTGATAACCACAAAATACAATGAAAATTCCGTCCTCAGCGGGTTACGAGAATGCACCAAAGCGTATAGACGTATTAATAGAGCTCTGAAGGAAGCAACAACTTCGGGAGAAAAACAACAACTGCAGGCAACCCTAAGGAATGTCAAAACCCTGCGAAATCAAATAAAATACGAGCAAAAAAAAGGAGCAGGATACAAAGATCCGAATGTAACAGCCAAACATCGGGATCATTGGAATGACAGTGAATCAGCGTTCGGTTCTCGTATACGAACAGAAACAATCTCCAATCTTTTCCATAAAGATACAAAACATTCCTTTTCCGATTGTTAAAACTTTTCAAACGAAGTAAAATTTCAAAGAATTTTGATTCGATAAAGGTAAATTTTGTATTCTGCGGGAAATTTGTACTCGCAAAGGCTTACGAGGTGAAAACGGATTATAAATACTTCACCACTGCCAATTCTTCTATTTTTCATGACACTGACTTAGATTCATGGTTTGAGGATGATGTGATGAAATCCATAATGATTGAACTTGAAGAATTCTGTGGAAAAGAAAGTGGGTGGGCACTTCAAAAAATTGTCAACTTGGGGGTAAACATTAATAAATTCTCTCCACAAATCGAATCATCATATATTGAACTTCCGACCGAAATTTAACGAAAAGAAGCCTGTATTAACGTAATGAATGATGATGTAGCATGCTTTGCTTGGTCAATTATTTCAGTCTTGTTTCCTGTTCCATCAAAAAATCACCCAAATCATATCCCCATTATTCCGAAGTTTTGAAGCTCAAAGGGATACAGTTTCCTATGACCATACATCAAATTCCAAATTTCGAAAAACAAAATAACATTTCGGTTAACGTTTATACATTGAAAAAATTAGGTTAATCTTTCTCCGTCCTTCCTTCCTTCTTGACATCACAAAAAAGAGACAAACATGTGAACCTTCTTCCCATACAAAACCAATATTCTGATGAGAAACCTATTCGTTATCATTATTGTTATAATAAGGATCTATCCAGGCTCCTTTCAAAACAACTAAGCTAAGAAAAAATCAAAAAGTATATTTGTGATAGATGTCTACATTATTTCAGATCGGAGGAAAAATTGCAAAATCATACTGAATTATGTATAAAACTGAATGACTGTAGAATTGAAATGCCAACCGGTGAGAAATCTATTCTCAAATTTAAAAATTAAAATAAAAAAAATTTATTCAAGAAGGAGTAAAATATCAACTGCATAAACCTGCTACTATTGGCTACTATCTTGAATGCTCTTACGACAGCACCCTTTATTTTCACCGTTTCTTATAGAGAGGAGAACTCTATGGAATGGTTTGCAAACCAACTTTCGGAATTAACAGAAGAAATTGAAACTATTCACAATTGTCAATACGATTTGAAAATGACAGTTGAACAGGAAGCAGCATTCACACAAGCAACTCATTGTCACATCTGTGAAAAGCCGTTTTCTCTAGGCGATAAAAAAGTTAGAGACCATTTTCATCTTTCTCCAACAAATAATAATAATAATAATAATTCTTCGAATTACCGCGGTGCTGCTCACGAATCCTGTAATATCAATCTGAATGATAGCAAAATGATCCCTGTAGTGTTCCATAATCTTAGCGGCTATGATAGTCATTTCTATTATTGAAAAAATAGCCACCTCAATCAAAGGAAAAATTGAGTTACTCCCAATTACTAAAGAAAAATATATTTCATTTACTAAACATATCGGAGGATCAAACTTCAATTTACGATTCATTGATTCTTTCCGTTTTCTAAATTCCTCTCTAGATAAATTAGCATCATATCTATCAGATTTTCCAAATTTAAGAGCACAATTTCCAGAGGTCTCCAATGAAAAAATCGATTTGCTTACAAAAAAAGGTGTTATGCCTCACGATTATTTTGATTCCTTTGATAAATTCGATGAAAAGACTCTCCCTTCTATCGAACATTTTTATAATACCCTTAATGGAAAACCATGCTCACGGAAACTATACGAAAGAGCTCAAAACGTATGGGCTGCTTTCAACTTCACAACGTTGGGTGAATATGTCGATTTATATATGAAAACGGACATTTTACTGCTAGCTGACGTTTTTGAAAAATTTCGCGATAGTAGCCATAGTACATACGGGTTGGATCCTGCTCACTCATATACACTGCCTGGTTATACTTGGCAATGTATGTTGTATCATACCAAACAGGAGCTTGAACTTCTTTTGTTTGTGGAAAAAGGGATTCGAGGTGGACTCAGCCAAATTTGTTCAAAGAGCCAACAATCGATATCTCCCAGACTTCAATCCATCCGGAACCGAGAAATATCTCATGTATTTCGATATCAATAACCAGTACGGTTGGGCGATGTCTCAACCTCTTCCTTATGGAGGTTTCGAGTAGGTCGATTCCAACCTCGATGTTACCTCTATTCCTGATGAATCTAACGAAGGATATATTCTAGAAGTCGATTTAGATTATCCTCAATGATCATCATGATCAACATAAAGATATTCCTTTCTGCTCTGAGCATGTAAATCCCAAAACAGGGAAACCATCATCGTCTCCGTCTGAACCCACTAAACTTATGGTAACTCTTCTTCCTGAGAAAAAATATATCATTCACTATGTTAACCTAAAACAGGCTTCAAAAACGGACTCGTACTAAAAAAAATTTATAGAGTTCTTCAATTCAAACAATCGGCATGGTTGAAACTATATGTTGATCTTAATACGGAATTGAGGAAAAAAGCTGAAAATAATTTTGAAAAAAACTTGTTCAAATTAATGAACAATGCAATTTACGGTAAAACCGTGGAAAATATTAGGAAACATTCTAATGTGAAACTTATTACAAAATGGGAGGGTAGATATGGGGCAGAATCATATATTTCCAAACCTGAGTTTAAGTCAGTTACCATATTCAATAAAAATTTAATAGCTGTTGAATTGAATAAAACTGAAATTTATTTCAACAAACCCATATATGTGGGTTTCAGCATCCTTGACATATCAAAAACAAAAATTTACGATTTTCACTACGATTATATGCAGAAAATATTTGTCGATAAGTGCTTCGTTCTATACACAGACACTGATTCGCTAATATATGATATTCAGGTTCCCGATATTTACAAAATGATTCGTGAGGATTGTCATTACATGTTCGATACTAGCGATTATCCTGAGAACAATAGGTATAACATACCTTTAGTTAACAAAAAAGTTCTAGGGATAATGAAGGACGAAAATAACGGCAATATCATGACCGATTTCATTGGCCCCAGATCAAAATAATATGCAACGAAGGCTTTCACACCCTTAGACAAAATTAAAAAACTTGAAGACAATTTGGAAAAAGAAGGGTATGAAAAAGACGAAATTCTTGAAATTCTGTCAAATTATGGAATCATAAAGAAAGCTAAGTGTGTAAAAAAAGCCGTGGTAGAGAGTGCGATCACATTTGATGACTTTGAATCCTGCTTGGAAAATTCAACCAAAAAATACGTTCATCAACGATTGATCAGAAGCAAAAACCACCAGGTGTTTTCTATGGAACAAGAAAAAATCACTCTGAGTGGAGAGGATGATAAGAGATTCTGGTGTCCTGGATCACACCTGACGTTACCTTGGGGACATTACTCCATCTATAATCAGTCGTTGATGGACATCGATTGATTTCGCTGAGGGTTGCAGCAGTGGAGGAGTAGAGTTCAAGAACATCTCATATTCCCGGATTTTATTATTATATATTATTATTTACTATTACTATATATTATTATATTTTTTATATTTCAATGAAATATGTATACAAAAAAATGTTTTATTTCTTCACCTCCTACATAGTATAGTGTTTGTGAAAGTGGTTGAGGTTGGTTTGATAATAAAAAAAATGTGTGCCCACCTACAAGTTTCAACGTTTATTTCAACATACATACTGACGTTTTCAACATTTTTCTATGTGAGTATAGTCGTTTTAACGTTTTTCAACGTATATTCAGACGTTTTTTCAACATACATTCAGCGTTTTCAACGTTTTTTAACCATGTTAGTCGTTTTTCGATGCTTGCAGAGAAACTCAGAAAATATGATGAATTATTATGTTAGCAGAGTTTGGTTAAGTTGGGTTAATTAAAAAAATGTATGTCTTTTGAATGCTTGCAGAAGTAACTAAACTCATATAATAACAATGTTAGCGGTTTGGTTGGTTGGGTTAATTTAAAAAAATATACGTCACTTGAATGCTTGCAGAAGGAACTAACACTCATATAATAACAATGTTAGCAGAGTTTGGTTGGGTTGGGTTAATTTAAAAAAATATACGTCACTTGAATGCTTGCAGAAGGAACTAACACTCATATAATAACAATGTTAGCAGAGTTTGGTTAGGTTGGGTTAATTTAAAAAAATATACGTCACTTGAATGCTTGCAGAAGTAACTAATACTCATATAATAATAATGTTAGCGGAGTTTGGTTAGGTTGGGTTAATTTAAAAAAATATTCGTCACTTGAATGCTTGCAGAAGGAACTAACACCCATATAATAACAATGTTAGCAGAGTTTGGTTAGGTTGGGTTAATTTAAAAAAATATACGTCACTTGAATGCTTGCAGAAGGAACTAACACTCATATAATAACAATGTTAGCAGAGTTCGGTTAGGTTGGGTTCATAAAAAACATCAAACCCACTTAGATTTACAACATCCAACAAAACAACCGTAATCGAAGAACCCTCATCTAAATTCACATCATAGACTTCACAAACAACATACAAAAATCTTATATTCATACATCAACATTAACATGAAAAATCCCTATATCTAGGGAAAAACTTCAATACAACCTAAGAAATCCATCAGGTTAACCATAAAAATTCAGGAAATCTAGGGAAAAAATCCTTAGATCTGGGGAAAAACTCAATCATCCCTGAGAAATCCATCAGATTAACCCTAAAAATCCCCCTGAAACGTCTAATCTAAACACAACCTACGTGAAAAATTCCCTAGATCTGGGGAAAAAAGTCAATCATCCATGAGAAATCCATCAGGTTAACCCTAAAAATCCACCTGAAACGATTAATCTAAACACAACCAACTTGAAAAATTCCCTAGATCTGGGAAAAAAGTATCATCCATGAGAAATCCATCAGGTTAACACTGAAAATCTACCTGAAACGACTAATCTAAACCCAATCTACGTGAAAAATTCCCTAGATCTGGGGAAAAAAGTCAATCATCCATGAGAAATCCATCAGGTTAACACTGAAAATCTACCTGAAACGACTAATCTAAACATAACCTACCTGAAAAATTCCCTAGATGTGGGGAAAAAGTTAATCATCCATGAGAAATCCATCATGTTAACCCTTAAAATACAGTAGATCTAGGGAAAATCTAGGGTAATATAGGCCTCCAGCACGTAAAAAATGGATCTGATTTGTGGTCGCAAAATTACCACGTTGGACCTTAGATTTTATTATGGGAATTTACATGGGAAAAAGTGCCAAAGTGGGCCCGAACTCTTGCAGCTATATCTACTGATATATTCAATACAAATATGGCTGAAAGGCTCAGTTATGCTGAACTTCCGAACCATTTTTGTTTTGGTGTTTGGTGGTAATATAGCCGATCCAAGATCTTCCAAGTCCCCTATTTTCATAGAGTGCATTTCATTCGCAGGACAGGCTTCCATAATTCCTATGATCAGTGCAACCCAAAAAAAAAGATACATAAAAAATATTTAAAATTTTCGTTATTTTAATCAATTTCAAACAGTTTGATATTGTTAAATCAGTGATTGGAAAAAAAAACCTCAACGGCGTGCTTCGAACTCACGATCACTGGATTGAAAGTCCAGAGCTTAAGCTATGTGCTACCGAGGTGCTTGCAAATTAAAGTGATATGAAGCTATTCAAGTTCCTAACTAGGTTCTCTCATTTTGTTAAGTGAACTTTCGGAAAAATATCAATTTCTTACCTTTGTCGCAAGATATATTTCATCAGGTGCTTTGTTTATGAATTAATTTATTTCATCTGGGGTGAATGTTTGAGCCTTTCTCGGTATATAATCATCGGATTTGCGTTTCAAAAACGCACGTAATTTTGAATAACGTTCTATGTTGACGTTGTGGTTGATCAGAATGGTACTTCTCAACATTGAATATTGTGTCCAATGCGAAGACAATTTATATTTTTCAGCTAATTGGGAAAAATATGCTGGAAGTACATTTTCCGGAAATGAATTCACATTATTTTTTTTACCGCCAATCCATGAAAATTGCATATATTGTCTCATATTTTTTTCTGGATTTATTTGGTAATAGATTTGAAGATGTTATTTTCGTCGCACTACAATTTTCTGGTGGGGTACACTCGCTGTTACTTTCCGAATCCATCTTTTTCTTCTTGTTTTTCGTTAGAAACATTAATATTTTACAAAACGAACTCAATGATTATGATGTTTGAGAACAAGTTTAAAGTTGTTAAATTCTCAAGGCATACTTGCGAATGGAAATAATTCAAACACAACTGCACAGTAATGAATATGCTCATGTGTGATTGGCTTCAAAGTGTTGAGTAATGAATCTGGTTCAACTGTGATTGGTTCGAACCTGTTGAGTAATGCATCATTACCTACTTGGGGACGAAACTAGAGTTCATCACTTATCAAGAAATGGTCATATAAATGACGCTTCTTTCAATAGTCATAGAAAAAAATATTTCTCAATGGGTTTTATTTCGATAATTTTCATAATGAAATGAAAAATCTACATAAAGATGTAGTAGCCTGAAGACGATTCTGGAATTCGCCTCAATATTACCGTGAATTATATTTTTGACTAAAAATGTTTACGAAAATACTGGACACACAATAACAACAGTTCCGGATAGTGAAACTGCCCTCAAAAGAGTTTCAATTTATATTGAACAAAAAATAGGTCATAAATATATTCTGCAAAGTGGTTGAAAATGAAATTTCGTGTCTAACTTGAAAAAATTATATAAAAATTATGCATTTTACTGTAACGAAGCATTTTTTTCAAGCTCCGTTACTAAGAATGACTAACCAAAAGTTTGAAGTAACTTTGGTACGTCCCTGCCTATTTGGGGTTTAATATTAATTATGACGGTGTGACGGTGTGACGGTGTGACGGTGTGACGGTATGACGGTATGACGGTGCCGGTGTGACGTTGTGACATTGTGACGGTAACATTTCAAAGCTCACCACGATGTCAATCTATTTTGTACAAACAATTCTATGAAATAAACTTTGGTTCAATAGAGATTGATTGGTAAAAATTATGAATAATCGAATAAATATGTTAATCGCTGATAGGACACAAATAAAAATTGTTTTTCCCGAATTACCTACTCTGAACGTTTCAGAACCAAATTCAGTGTTGTTTTTTTTATTGGCATGTATACTCCATTTTCCACAGAAGATAATTCAGTGTTGTTCTACACAATATTTTCAGTTGCGAATATAATTCCGAATCAGATCACTGTAGTGCTATTACGTAAACATCGACATTAGTAGAGAGGCCAAAGAAAATTGACTCGTCGAATAACGATTTTCGTGTGACGCAACAGTAATATACCAATAATTGATTTGAATATTTATCTTAGGCAGCCTGCACTGTACACATTAACTACACAATTGGTTCAACATTCTACATTATTCAAATATCGAGTTAAACATTTATTACATTCGGCAATTGCCAAAGTTTTCCTCTGAGTAGGTCACCTGAAATTAGGCTGGTGGCTCTGCCCAATATTTTGTCGAATTTTAATGGGAACAAAACATGTTTCAATTTCTTTTAGATTCTCAATCACTGTAATTCGTTATAGAATGGCATTATACACTCGTTATTTTCGGGTGTGCAAGAGGTTAGATTACGCCCTGTATATTGGGCGTTCATATTATTATCTGTCAAATTAAAACATGGCAAGCATGGAATTGACTATCGTTGGGATTTTACCTCTGGGAAGCAATAGGCTTGATAACCATTGGAATCTCTGCATTATATGCCAGTCTAAAAAACATGGATATGTTAGAAAAGCGACACAGTCGTCTACTTCATTTTGAGGAATCATTTGATATACGTAGAAAGCATCTAGGGAGGTACCTAACTATCATTAGCAGAAATGCCAAATTCACTTTAATTTTGATTTTTTTCAGTACACAATATGAATGTATTGGAAACTAAAGCCAAATGGCACGGCAATTATTATGCTCAAATATCAAATTTGTTGAAAATCGGTTTCCGGAAAAATCAAAAGAACACGTTCAAAATGGAAATACTCTAGAGGTATGTGATGATGTTTCAAACATTTAGAAAAAACTAAACGGATTGGTATAGGTAGAGTCCAATGATTCTTAGATTTCCTTCATAGTATACTCTAATCCCGATTACTGTATGTAAGTTCCAACTGTAGGATGGCTGGGTACATGAATATAGTATTTGGTTGACTCAATTTGGCTTGATTGCTATCAATCCTCTAAATTGAATCGAAATCGATGATATACACATATAAAAATATATTATCAAACTCTGGTGGCTTGAAAGTATTGAATATCCTAGAAGAAAGGTGAAGAAGTTTTTTTTTCCTTCACAGGCTGTTAATCTTGAAGAATCTGATCAATGCTTATTGAGAAGGAGTGTTGATGTGATGAATATTGACCTGTACATCATTTTCCAGAAGAGAAAACAACCAAACAATCACCAGGAAGAAAAATTGGTTCTAGTGCAATCACCAGGTGTTGCCGACTTGGCAATGCATATCCGATTGTCGCCAATATCGAATACTTATGAAGATAATGTGAGGCCATCTAACTTGGCGAGAAATAAGGCGGATGTTTCGAAGCTCTTTGAGTATTTTCGAAAATTGAAGGTATTTGATAGAAAAAATCAAATATTCATAAAAATATTCAGTGGTGAAGTTGCACTGAAATGAATTGCAATTGAATTGCTGACTGCTGAATCCCGTGGGCTGAAACTTGCAGAAGAGTCCTTCAATCCTTGGTTTGTGAACAAAGATATCAATTTCTATAGTCCCTTGAAAAAAGCTAAATCGAAGACATTCAAGCACTTGTAAGCTCTGGAATTCAGACGGTTTAACGCTCAAGATATACATAGCAATTAAATTATCAACCCGGGAAATTAAAAAAAAAACAAAGACGTTGCGGTGGATAAAAAAGTTTCAGTTAGCCAGATGTTTTCTGCTGTGGAGAGTGGCGTGAATTTGATCTTGAAAAAATATCACAAAATGGGCTACGCAATCGACTCCATCTTCATCTAATGATAATAGAGAACTACGGAACAAACTACGGAAGCACCAGTAGCTAACCTATTACAAGAAGATAAAAAATATTGGATACATAGCTAATGAACTGTTAATCAGGACCGCTACATGAATCGATGGTCAAGCACTGGTTCAGGCTATCGGGAAAACTTAAAGTTGCGGAGACTTTTGGTGGTCTCATCGATGCATTTCAAAGAGCTGTGGAGTCGTTTTTCCAGCAGAATGAATGCCAAAGTGTTCATGTTCTGTTCGATTGCTATAACAAAGCATCGATTATGTCCGGTACGCGATTAAAACGAAGTCATTCCACTGTTCCAATTGAACAAGAGATATCGTTGAGACGAGACGTGAGACGATGCTTCCTTGAAAATGAGATAGCATTCAATTGGAAATAAGGCAAGTTTGAAATTGCAAAAGAAGCGTTGAAACTCGACGATAATCACGAACTGTTGACATCTGGTGGTTCTGCTGATCTTGAAACGGTGGGAACTAGTATCTCACGGAACATTGAATACTTGCAATCGAATCACGAGGAAGCTGATACGTGTTTTGTCCTTCATGGAATAGATTGCAGCTTGACTGTATTCGGGAGATTGATCGTTCACAGTCGTGATATTGACGTGCTTTCATTGATGATTTACTTTCATGAAAAGCTACCAGCTTCTTTGTGGTTGAAATTTGGAACATCCAAGAAACCAAAATTCATACCAGTCCATGACATTGCGAAGAAAATCGATCCAGATGTAAGAAAAGCTTTGTTTGCCTACCATGCCATAACTGCATGCGATAGCACCAGTGCCTTCTCCGGCCATAGAAAAAATCTAGTTGGCTAACATTTACGAAGCACGCACAGTTGCTGAATGATTTATCTCACATGACGAGTACCTCGAGAAGGCAGAGACGTTCGTCTTTCAATGGTTCTCCACTAAAAAAAAAGCAATCGAAGAGATAAAAGAAGATGACCTAAGGGCAGCCATGTCCCAATAAGTGAAGGAACTTGACACATTATCACTAACAAGACATGTTCTCATCCACAATCTGCGCCAAAAAAATCATCAAGCACTTTGGTGACATACTACTGACGTGGCTATTCAACGTTTTCTTCTGCCTATAGATTGTGGTTGGGAGATGAAAGATGATCATTTACGCCCATAATGTCCTCAAAAAAAACAATATCCCTGGAAGATTTGGAGCTGATCTCTTGTAGTTGCAAGACAGGATGCAGAACATCCCGCTGTGGTTGTGCAGACAAAAAACAGTAATGTATGGCAGATGTTTGTCACATTGGCATTGGATGTTCCAATAATTATAATTATGATAGTCAAGATGACAATGATACACAGTTGTGATAAGTTTGGCAAAACATGTGTATCATTTTTTATTTTGGTTTTCAATAATTAAAAACTTTGCTGAAAGACTTTGTACCGCATTTGTTATTATCGCGGATACCGAGTCATGGGAACGCCTCAGAAAATTTGTAATTTTTCAACCGAATCTGAAGACTGAAATGATCACTGATATCAAAAAACCCTGCGATATTTCCAAAACTGAAGTATTTATCTCATAACTTCATTGCATTATTCGATTTTTTTATTTGAAAATAATAACACGTGTTTCACTAAATATCTGCTGATGTAAATATATATATATATATATATATATATATATATATATTTGTTACATCTTTCTTAGGTTTTTGGATTCTTGAAAAATAGGTCGATTTTTTTTAAATTTATTTATTTTGAACAAGACGTTTTCCTCCTTGTTGGGAGCTTTTTCAATTTTTTTTATTATATAATTACATTGATTGTTTGGTAATCTGCAAGAGAATACATTGTTAATATGATATTTAATTATTTATAACCTGTAAGTACGTACCATGCCAAACATTTTATTAAAACAATACATTTTCTACCGTCTAATGATTGTGTGGTAGTGTGTTGGTTCTTTTGTATCGGCAGTGGTGTTTATAAATGACTTGGTTAATTTTTCCTGTGGTTTTGTTATTTATTTTTAGTCCTTTGATGGATGTATAATTTACCTAATATGGCGAGTGGGTATTCTATGTATGTGTGAAATGTCAAATGTTGGCGAAACGAAGAGGACGGATGTGACGTGTTCGTGAGTTTCGGTTTTGATTCGTCCAGTGTTAGTTGGGATGCGCGTTCTCTGTTGTGTTTTGGGTTTTGTTTGGGGGAGATAGGTGTAGTTTTATAAAAAATTTAAAATGTCTCTTCTGTCATTTATTTTTTTTTTTGTTTTTTTTTATGTATATCATTTCTTTGATTATTCTTTTGTTTAGGTTTGGTTCAAGAGCTGAAATTTTGGTGTTTGTGAAATTGGGGTTGTAATTATCTTCTAAAATATAATTGTTTAGCGCAGTGCTTGATTTTGTCATATATTTATGGCCTTTTAATCTGTTTTCCAAAAGTTGTGACGTCATTCCAATGTACTCTTTGTGGCAGTCATTACACGGAATGCTATATATAAGGTTTGATTTTTTTAAAACGGGGTCTTTACTTTTTAATGGGGTGTAAAATTGTTTTAATGTGTTGTGTGCTTTGTAACTAACGTCGAAATTATGTTTGTTTAGAATGTTTTTTATGTTTTCTGATAATCCTGCTATGTATGGTAGTGAAATGTATTGTGTGTTAGTATTAGGGGGTCTATGATTGGATGTGTTGTAAAATTTATGAATTCTTTGTTTAATTATTTTATTGATTAAATGGAGGGGATAATTATTGTTTTGTAGGGTATTTCTGACTTTTATTAGACATTCTTCTCTATAATAGGGCTGCTTAAAAGTATTGCTCTATCTGCTATTCCTATTATTACATTCTTTTTTTGTTTGAATTGTAATTGAGATACCTACCTGACCAGGTTTGTTTCGTGTACCATTTGGTTAGAATTTTGGTATTTGCTCTGATTAAGGTTATGTCTAGAAAATTTATTTTTTTGTTTTCTTCAATTTCAACGGTGAATTGTATTTTTGGGTGAAAAGAGTTGAAAGTTTGGATTACATCATTGACTTTTTCTTTTGGGAAGCTGTGTACAGTCATCAATTCTTTTAAAAAAGGGAATTTTATTTCAATTTTATATATATATATATTTTTTTTTTTCCATAGTTTCTTGGGTTATTGGATTCCACAATTATTGATACATTTATATTGTTGAAGACGTTTCGTTCCGGGCCTGGGACTTCTTCAGTTTTATTTATTTCATGTCAGGTACATAATTCTGAGTGATATGTAGCGGTCAATTTATATTAAAATGAATTTTCCTTTTTTTGGAATTTCTCCACATAATGGAGGCCTATATATATAATATATATATATATATATATAAATATATATATATATATATATATATATATATATATATATATATATATATATATATATATATATTAAGATTGTAAGACACTTTTTGTCAGGCATTTGATGATATTTTCAACTACCAGTAAATATGTAGCGATAGGTTGAGATATCTCAGAGTTAATCGATAAAATCTGATATTATAGGAAACCGCTTTCTTTGTGACGTCATAGCTACTCACTCCACAGGCTGAGAAAGCGTCCCCTGATAAGGATGATACCACTTGTCGGTATAATACTATCCAGTTCCACGGAAATTATTTCGAATGTTCTTGGCCTCTCTACTATATACGGCAAGGCGTACCCATTAGCATATCTTTGGATATTTTGATACAATAAAATCAATAAATCATCGCGGATTGCTTTGAAATTCAGTACATACTTTCTCATATCGACAACGAGTACGCATATTAATATCACGCATATTGAAATGAATATTTATTCAAAATATGATCTTTGTAGACTTTGATACAATAAAATCAATAAATCACCACGGATTGCTTTGAAGTTTTGTTCAGGCTTTCTCATAGCGAAAACGAGTACGATTATTTATATCATATGAAATGAATCACACTGTACACTCACAATACAATCCTCAGTTTTCTTGAAATGATTCGACAGTTTAGAAAAATTTAGTAAAAAGGAATTTTTAAGGATATAATTTCATTGAAATATCAACACCTCCAAGATATTTGGCAGATCACATAACTGTTCAGGTACTTATCTCCATTACCATCAAAATCAGGAAAGGTCACCTCGAAATCTGTTTCTACTAGAAGAAGGAATTATAAATTTTCAGCAAACTGCTTTTCACTCATAATTGGATTCTTGAAATACAATATCCAAAGAGTTTTAATGTGATGAGAACATACTTGGATTTCTTTTAAGAGAAAAAGGACAATACTTGATGAGAAAAAAGTGATAGTGATAGTTCTACCAAATCTGATAGACGTTTCTGAACATTATGAGTAGAATAAGCCATCAACCCCTGAAGAATACTCAAAAAATATCAAATGAAAACAGAAATTATCGTTACTTACAGCGAAAAAAAAACGGGATCTGCCATATTACCTCAAATGTATTTGTATGCTACAACTTTGAAAGAAGTTTTGAAGTGGTACAGAAAACTTACCATGGATTATCTTTCGAGATTTCGGTTGTGAATACCAATGAAAGAAGTGGGTGGTTCAAAAAACACTATCAGATATTCAACCAAAATAAGATTTCAAAAATAAATCATGTGCTGCCACTGTGATTGGTGGCAATAAATATAATTAATACTTGACAATTATTAGTGGAAGATCTGTTATCAGTGCCGAAGTGCGAAAAAATATGACATATTGCTCTGATCAGCCCATTGTGTTACGACTTTTTTAGAAAAATTCACATTTGTATTTTGCAATCTTTGTAATTATCACAAGTTATTACTGCCTCTCAAATTTTTTTGCAAGGATTCAAATCTAGTGATTAACACATGAACAATTAGGTAGGCGAATCATAAATAATAAAATAATGTTTTCAACTTATGTACAGAACTGGGAATAACTTCCTGAAAAATGATAGCTGTAAATATCAGGATATTATACTTTCTCAATGATAAATTGAACAAAACATTCTCTATTGAAAACAGCCATGTGGTGGTTTATCCGAAAGAATCACACATTGCATGTTCTCTATTTCTCAAACAGATTCCATTTTCTGCTGAAATCGAGCCTTGAGCTTTGAAAAAGTAATCATTTTGATATACTCAAGGGTCATTTTCAGCGGTGGAATAATTCGGATGCCATATTTGGTCTCATAAGGTGATTATTGATTCTAGACATATTGCGATTTTATCATTTGTGAAGTTCATTTTTTTTCCACAGGGTTTCATCACAGGAAGAATCGATGAAGGTATTACTGAAGATTTTTTATATGGGTATATTCAATTCAATATCAATAATCGTGGTGGATGCGGCTCAGCCTGATTAGATTCATTGTGCCCCACCTTCTTTTTATTTTCCAAGAGTTTCTTGCTCAAAGCAGCCCTAAAGCTCAAGATTCCTGAGAAATTTGATTATTTCAAGAGGATCTACAGGGCTTCTCGAAAGTCCCCTCATCCCTCTTATTTTTGAAACGATCATACATAAACAAGTGAAATTTGGAAACTGAATATTAAAGGTTGTAAACTTTCCCACTAGTGATGATAGATGACGAAATCATCAAATATGACGTCACAAGGCCATTGTGGCCAATAATTTTGAATGGAACCCTACGGCAAGCGACACCTCTTTCAAAAGGTATCGAAAAAACCTATTTAATGATACTAATTTTGTTTGTGTTTATGGCAGTTTTGATGGCTCATTAGTAAACATTGAAATTTAAATTACATTCAGTATGATATTAAATACAGATTTAAGTATCCACTTGGAAAACTTGCTCGAAGTGACATTCATTCACTTCCTGACAGTGAAATATCCTATTTTCGAACTCTTCTCGTACTTTTGCAAATGTGTCTGCGGAAACAGCCACACATTCTGCAACAATACGTTGTTCTATAACGTCAATATTGTCAGGTTCAGTGGCGTGAACCTTCGATTTGAGATACCTCCACAGAAAAAAATCCAAAGGTGTGAGGTTCGGTGATCGAGCTGGCCATTCCGTTGAACCTCGTCGTCCAATCCATCTACCACGATACTCCTCATCCAAATACCGTCTCACTGCACCGTAATAGTGTGGAGGAGCACCATCCTGTTGGAATGCTATTTCCGAATTGCCGAATTCATCTGGATCATCTTCCAAAATTCCAAGGATTAACGGTTCTATTGCGTTTTGCAACAGCTCCAGATAAACCTCACCAGTCAAATTAGTATTTGAAAAAAGAGGCCTGACGATGTGGTTTCCCAGGATACCTGCCCAAACATTCACCTTCTGGGGAAATTGGGTATGTGTTTCACGAAGCAGGTGAGGATTTGCGTCACTCCAATACCCCACATTCTGTGAATTTACATTTCCATTCAGATAGAAAGTACTTTCGTCACATTGTTTTGACATAGTCTGGCTGTTGGTTGATTTTAGTTTCCATATTTTCACAAAATTCTAGTCTTCGGTCTGGGTCGTCGTCTGAGAGTTGATGAACCATTTTTGAATTGTTTGGATGAAATTTGATTTTTTTCAACACCCTGTGTACTTTACTTCGACTGACTTCACAGGTAGATGCAACGTGAGTTGTTGAAGGAGTAGGATTAGCTATTACTTCTGCCAGTATATCAATTTTTTTCTCATCATGAATTCGTGGTCAGCCAGATCGTTTCGCATCATTAATACTACCCGTTGTTTCAAACTCACGAAGGAGCTCCCTTAAAAGAGTCCTCGAAACGGGGCGATCGGGAAACCTCTCATTGAAAATGCGTTCCGCTGCATGAATATTTTGTCCAGTTCCATCAAGAATTAGGATCGCTGCTACTTTATCACCTAAAGCACGTACCATTTCGCTTCTTGAAGCACTTAAACGTTGGGCTCACAATAGTTCAACAAATTATTGATATGTACAAAAATATTGAAAGAACCAATAGCTGCTAAAACAGGTTAACGTTCGATCAACAATTCACAAATTATTAAATGTACAAAAACTTGGATAATTACAAAAACGTCGAATTAGGGAGACTAACAGAAACGTCAGCTTCTTTGACAACTATCCAGAGGCGGAGCTTGAATTTTGAATTTAAGTATTAACTGATTCAATTCATCACAGCTTTGCGTTTTTAAAAAGCGAGTTGCCAAAACTGCCATAAACACAAACAAAATTATTATCATTGAATAAGTTTTTTCGATACCTTTTAAAAGAGGTGTCGCTTGCCGTGGGGTTCCATTCAAAATTATTGGTCACAATGGCCTCCAATGAGAGGGGGGGAGAGGACTTTTGAGAAGCACTGTATATATGGTATTAGTTTATGTCAGCGCTTTCGTCCGTATGGATTTCGAGAAGGTCATACTTTTTTATGGCTCCTTTAGGGTTGAATTCACAAAGACACTGATAAACGTGTTCATTTCCCTGTGAAAAGCCCGAATAACAATTTCCATGCTTCTTACTTCAGAACGAACAGTACTTGCAAACAAACTATCACCCGCATTCCACCCTTTCGAGGGTGGAATGTCCACAAATACTGAAATACTTATTCATAATGAAGACTTCGAATGAAAATACTTATAACCCTAACTTGAGGGCTAACGGTACTCCCATACGAACTATTATTATATTATATTTTACTCCCTTCTTTAGGGTTAAATCTTCAAAAACTCCGGAATTGAAAGACGATATGGCTCTTCAGTCCTTTCATCTATTCAAGACCCGGGATTCCGAGACTCCTTGCGAAGCGAAGCAGTTTCCTGCGAGCTGAGTTCCTGATGTCTGAGAGCATTGGTGAAACCCCTTCATGGAACTCCAGCCTTCTGTGAAACAGCGCTTGGTTGTCGCAAAGCAGGTGTTCTGCAGTTTCAGCGATGTTTTCGAAGTATCGGCACAATTCACTCCCTGATCTATTGAATTTTTTAAGGTGATATCTCAGAGGACATTGTCAGATCCCGTTACCAGTTTCGAAACTTTTTTGTCCAATTCAAAAAGCTGTTCAGCTTTCATTGGCGATAGGCTCAGAAGCCTTTCCGCTTGTATTTGCCCTGGAATCTGAGTTTTGATTTGGTCAGCATCTCAGCGTCGAAACTCTTCGTTGATGTGGGCTTTGGACCACAGAAGGGTTCTGGGCCAGAAAATTGAGATTTTGCCCCTTCCTGGGCAAGGCTGTCCACTCCTTTATTGCCTTTGATTCCTTTATAACCCACCCACATCAGAGTAACCTGATTGTCCGTAGCCAGTTGTCTTAGGGAGAGTTTAGACTCACAAATGTGTAACGTTAGAGTTCTACTTGCTGAGTGGCTGTCTGATAGGACATGGATTTCGAGAGAGGCTCCATTTCAAAGCAATCTTGGGCGACAATTTCTTGAGCATGGATTTTTACTTGAAAAATGGTTAGGGCTCTGCCTAGGGATTTTGGTAGCCTCAACTCAGGATCCGTTTCTTCCATTACAACCCTTCCGTTCATCTTGGAACCATCAAAACATCAAACTTATGCATTCCTTTCTAGTTGCGGCCCGGTCGTTATGAATAAATGATAGTTTTTTATAACCACTTCATAATTCACTTCAAAATCGTGCCTAGGTAACAACATATCTGATGGATTGTACCTGAATGCTAGGGGAATATTTTCCAGGAATTTCAGATGTCCAATCAGATTTCCAACCTTTGAATTCGATGACTGGTGCAATCTGCAGACACTCTCCACCGTATTCTTCCAGTGGCGGCAGATTCAGCATTACCTCTAATGCTGCAGAGAGGCACGTGGATATTACGCCTGTGATTCCTAGACAGGCTCACTTACCTCTGCACTTTCTGCAGCTTGATTTGTTTCGAGTACTGTTGGGTTGTTGGCCACCATACCAATGAGGCATAGGTGACCATGGGTATGATAATCGTTTGATATAATCAGTATATCATTTTCGGCTACGAACCTCAAGTATTACCAAAAACTCTGCACGTCCAGGTTGCCGCTGTAGCCTTGGAAAGAATGTTTCTGGAATGACTATTTCATGTAGGTCTCTGGTCGATTATAACGCACTCAGCGTTGAGGATTTCCGTGTGTAAGTAAGTTACGCCTCTCTGTGAATGGAACCAGCTCTGTTTTGCTAGGATTAACATTTAGTCCCTTCTGTGCGCACCAGCTTTCGATTATATTTGGGGCAGTCTGCATATGATTGGATATTATCTCGTCATGACTGCCCTAAATAGTGGCGACAAAGTCATTGGCGTAACCTTGAGTCGTAATTTCAGATTCATGTAGCTTCACTTCCAGATTATCTACAGTTAGTGACCACAGCAGAGGCGATAGAACCCTGCCTTCGGACAACCTTTTTCCACTGTCATTCTGATTGTTTTCCTCTCCAAGAGCAGCGACAATGATCCTGCTTTCTAGCATTGCATATAACCATCTGATCAGTGGGGTGTTTATATTCCCTTGGTCCAGCGATCTGATGATTGAGTCAGGTGAGGTCTCACCCTCTATATCTATGAGTGCACATAGAGCCATTTCTTTGGTCAAGTATGCCCTTTCAATGCTTCAAACTGAGCATCGTAAAGCATTATTCGTTGATTTGCCTGCTTGATAGGCGAACTTTTTCTCATGAAGCGGTCTGTTCGAAGGGATTCCACTTCTTATATAAGAGTCTATAATTTTCTCCATTGTTTTCAGGGAAAAGAAGGTGAAACTGATGGGGCGATAAGACTTTGGTTCGTCTGCTGGATGTGTCCTGGTTTTTGGTATGAACACCACTGCAGACTCCCTCCAGGTTTTCGGTATGTGACCGAAAACGAAATTTGCCTTGAACATCCTTCTCGAAAAAGGCTCTATTATTTCAAGGCCATTTGGTAATGAGGAGGGAAATATTCCATCCTTTCCGGCCGATTTGATGGGTTGGTGCTCTTAATGGCCCATTTGCCCCACTAAGCTCCTGCTGGATCTGTTGGGATTGGTGACAATTGCAATCTGCAATTCGTCTTCAATAACCTTGCACCCAGAAAAGTGCGCCTGGTTGGAAACACTCATGTTTCCTTCTGGTTTTCTGCATATTCACCAGTCGGATTTCTGAACTGGGGCTTATTCCTCAATTCCCTCACACATTTGTCTCCATGTTCATCTTTTGTTGAACACGGAAATAGCCATTTTGTGGTCTTCTCAGTGTCCCAGACTTTTAGCTCTATCGAATAGCTTCATAACTTTTTCCTAGGCTTGAGTAGCTCTTTATTCCACCAGGGCACATCTCTATTGCTGCCTATTGTTTTTCTGATGGTTGATTCCATATGTACCCATTATAGCATTTTGAAGCTGCCTGGAGGCCGTCTAGTTCCTCAGCTGAATCTATGGAAGCGTGTTCCCGATGACTCCTAGTCGAATCTCATGTGTTGATGATCCGATATCGAGGAGTCATCAGAAACGTGCCAGTTGCGATTGTAGTTTGTTATAAATGGCAAGGGTTAGGTCAAGAACCCATTTTCTGATCGCACGGAATTCGGCACAAAAATACTTTCCATCAATACCTCGGTTCAGTACTTTCGAAATAGTGGCTGTTGGAAGATTAAAGATGAATCTAAGTCTTTTCTCCTCATACCATCATCAACAAACTGAAGATTATTTGATCATGAGCTCCACAACTTCCTTTGGAAATGTTTTGCTATAAGATGAAGAGACAAAAATGCTGTATATTACAATTCAGGATAATTAACATTTTTTGTTCGCCTTGTATGCTCCTTTCATTTGAGGTTCTTCCGCTCCTGTCATTCAGATACTAGTCGAGTGGTTTTTTTTCAGTAACAAACATAATATTTTGACATTTCCTGATTTTGAAGGTGAACTTTATAAATAAATAATTATTATTATTTTTCTGAGTGTTATTAAGTTCGAAACCCATGTGAGTACTGTTCAAATCCTTGTGTCCTAGTTAAACTTTTTACTTTCGATTTGACATATCTCTTAGGAATATTAGGGAGCTTGTAAGGGAGATTTCAGTCCTTCTCCAACCTTTGATTGAGAAGTGCCAGGTTCATATAAAAATAGAAATGCTGTTATTGTTTTGACAATGTTCAATTTCATCTGCCACATGATTTTCAAGCTTGATTGGTGGACATTTCAGAATCAATAAATACATTCTGAAATCTACATTACTGACTGGCCATGCCATCGGGTTTTTTTCAACTTTCTGACGCAAATATCCAACAGTAGCGATGGAAATAATCGCAGGTAATATCCCAAGACTAAGACAAATAGCCGACCATTATTTTCGTCATAATTCTATCGAGAGTACCTTGTATTTCGAGACAATTTGATGATACCATATGAACATTAATAATGTGAATAACGCCCAAGAGTTCAGCTCGAAGGAGTTATTCTTTGATTATTAATGTTCATATGGTCGAATTGAATTGTTTCAAAATACATATTGCTCGAGATGAATTAAAGAAAATAATAGTCTCTTTTTGTCGAGTGATATTCAGGAAGATCATTTCCACAAAATCATTCATTAAGATTCCTGTCCTATTTGTCCCTTTCGCTAATGTGGAAATAAGCCAATCATTCATATATGTTTATCAACATTCAATAGAGTACTGTCAGTGACGTAATCTGACAGTTGTCAGACAGCTGATGAGGAGGCAAGCTAAGCTTTTTTACAAGCTTTTATTTAACTTGCTTCGTTCGTATGTCATTCTGTCATTCGTTCGTTCTGTCATTATTTCCGGTTCAAAATTTTTAATCCATTTTTGAAGCACTTGCCGATATCCGATTGAGCTAAAATTTGGCAGGTGTTGATAATTCCAGTGACACTGCATCATTGCATTTTTGTTAGAAGAAAACAAAATGGCGGCTCCAAAATGGCGGACAAGATTTGTAATCATAATCCGATTTGATTCATGATTGGTATGTAGGAGTTTTCGGGGTCGAAGATTATGAATTCCTTTATCAAAATTAATAAATTCAGGATGGCGGTTCCAAGATTCGATTCAAAATTGGTATGTGGGGATTGTCGAGGTCGGAGATAATGAATTTTTTGTCAAAATTCATAGATTAAAGATGGCGGTTCCAAGATGGCGGTTTCAAGATGGCGGACATGTTTTGGGATTATGGTACGATTCGATTCAAAATTGGTATGTGGTGGTTTTTGGGGACGAATATTGTGAATTTCAAGAGGGCGAACAAATTTTGTAATTATGTCCGATCCGATTCAAAACTGATATGGGGGTTGTTGGGGTCGGAGATTATGAATTTTTTGTCAAAATTCATACATCTGAGATGGCGGCTCCAAAATGGCGAAGAAATTTTGAGATTATGGTCCAATTCCCTTCAAAATTTGTATGTGGGGGATTTTGAAGTCGGAAATTATAAATTTTTTGTCAAAATTTATGGAATTGAAATGAAATTTTATTATGAGAAAGAAACAAAAAGGCGCCAAGATAGCGGACGAGATTTAGGTTCATGGTCCGATTCGATTCGAAATTGGAATGTGGGGGTTTTCAGGGTCGAAGATGATGATTTTTACTCCAAAATTCATAAAATCAAACTGGCGGCTCCAAGATGGCCTGTGCTCTCTGTATTCTATCAAACTTCACAAATTCAGGATGGTGGATGAGTTTTGTGGTAATGGCCCGATTCGATTCAAAATTGGTATGTCGGGGTTTTTGGGGTCAGAGATTATGAATTTAGTCGAAGATTATTGATTTCAGTTAAAAAAATTGAATTGAAGATGACAACTGCAAGATGGCGGATGAGTTGATCTCTAGATGGTCTCCTCATTGGAGGACCAGATACCTCAGAACTTACAGGAGAAGAAGGCCTCATCATAACGATGCTTCTATAAAAATGCATAGATTCAATACGTACTCAAGTACAACAAAGCACAAAGTAAAAGAATTAATGAAAAAACTTTTCAAAGACAATCTTTCATTCTAATGCACTGAAAAGTACAAAATAATTGCTCAGGATGTGTGATGTAGGTTATTCCGTGAGTTATAGATTCAAAAGCTTGTCGCTTTTGTATTCGAACTGGAAGCTTTGCGCGACAAGATTTCGAATCTTTAATTCACGGAATAACCCACGTCACACATCCAAAACAACAATTTTTCACTTTTTAGTGCATTTGAATAAAAGCTTGTCTTTAAAAAGTTTTTTTTCTAATTATGTCATTCAATTAGAGTACGTGTATCTTTCTTTAAATTTTCCCCGAAAAACGATAACTAAAAAAATATTCTTGACAGTGTTGTGATCCTCAGTTCATAGTGAATATTGTGAAATAAGTGCCAAAGTCTATAGAGATGTTATAAACATGGATTTTCCTGTTCAGAAATACGTTGTCATCATAATAACACACCAAAATAGTTCGTTTTTGCAGATTTGATAAGGTTCAACATGGAATTCCGTGCTGTTATGGGTTGATATAATCGATCCAATCAGGCGAGCACGTACAATTTATCCGATTTCCTTCCAGAGCCATAATTCGGAAATAATTAGCGAAATTATTATATTTTTCAATGGAAAAAGGAATCTTCCACTATATTAACACATAATATGCACAATTAATATCTACAAAAATTATAAAAATCACAACAAATCTTTAACAAACACAAAAAACAATGATCTCCACACGCACTCGAATGCTTTGTTGCTCCCGATCAGCTGATGACCGCCATGTTGTGACGTCAATTGACAGTGCTCTTCACAACTTACTTTCAACAACCACAAATCACTCATAAACAACAAGAACCATGTTTCCAGACAGACTTTTCAGTTTCTTTGGTATTTTCTGGGATGGATTTGCAAATGTTCACTAAGTTCACCAAAACGAGACATTTTCAATTTTGAGTGAATGTGAATTTCGACATTCACCATAGCACTCTTATACAATCGAAAGAATTTGCCGCTCATATTTCTTTATTTACCTGAATAATCGATCATATTACATAACATGTGACTGAATTCATGACTTTTTATAGGTGGTGCCATGTGAGAATGAAATAATCAATTATATGCGATATTTTTTGACTTTGTGAATTGTTTCAAACTGCACGTTGAAAACATTTTTTTCTCGATTACAATTTCATAAGACTGAAATTGGTAATCACAGATATACTTGGGAAAAGTTGTCTACATGCTCGCAAGTTCTTCGTTGAACAGCTATTATTCAGGCCACGAATGCAAACAACTCGTCAGTTGAACGATTTACAAAATTTGGAGAAAACAAAATAGTTTCAATCTCCTAAGGACTTCAAACGCAAAAAAGCTGCCCAATTCCTCCTAGGAAACTCCCAACATAATTTGAGAGTGTTTCTATTAATCGAAATTCTCCTTGAAGTTACTTTAATGATTCCCTTCGGACGCGTAAAGGAAGTTTCCGGGAACGTGTACGGGGTTGTATTATACGGGCCATGATTTTCACCACCGTATTTTGTATGGTTTTCGCGGTGTCGTATATCCTGTTTAAGAAGTCATCTAGCTCTTGAAAGCTTTTCCTTCGAGGAGAAGTAACAAACTGTAATGAAGTAGTCTACAACACGGAATTAATTGTGCGTCTTGGGGGTGTGGCGCATACAATATTTCAGACACGGTCATTAGGCCTGAACACAAAAGGAAGGAGTGTGAGATGGTAATGGAATACTTTTACGCTCAATCAATTCCAATGATATCTTGAAATATTGGGGCATGTTTCATTGAAGTCGTTTCTGGTCTGTTATTAAATGTCCGTAATCATGTACTTATGATGGATAACTTGTGATAAAATTATATTTCATTGTTTTGTTTGGAAGTATAAACAGGGTGTTCATACAATCAGATGTTGAATATTCTGAGACTCTAAAATCAACTATCTTTCATAGTTTAAGATGAAATTGGTGGGTATTCATGAGTGACTGAGTTCATCTTCCAGTCGAGAATGATTCCACATCTGATTGTCCGAACCCTCTCAATCAAATCAATCTATCATATACCATGACAGGTTGAAATTGTAAAAAAAAGGGCAATTTGAAATCTGTCATACCTTTTCCATCACTGCAAAGTGAAATCATTAAGAAATTATGTTTACTGATTTCTCCGGTCGTTCTAATGATCATGAAAGCGTAAACTAGATTTTCATCAACACAAATTCATTGGAGACATAGTGAATGTTACGAGTGATTTCTGGTAAGTACTTATTTTTGGAAAAAAAAATTCTTTACTATATTCAATATTAGGACACGCGTGATTTGACACATGCGGTCGGTCAATATTAATGAAATTTTACCTCGGAAACACGAATATGAACGCTTACAAATACTATGCGAAATATGGTCTTCCAACAGGTAAAACACGTTGAAAGACACAGGGAAATCCGAAATCATCCGCGCTGTGACACAGACAGATTTGTATCTTGTCTTAACATCTGTAATTCGAAAAAGGAAATATCCTCAGTATCTTTGTAACATTACACTAAACATATATTCTCCCAACTATCTTCCAGAGAAAAATCGTAACACAAAAAATAAAATATTTTAATCTTTGGAAAAAAAATTATTTCAAAAGTTGTACACTGTATATCGCGTGACACAACAAATACAACTCTTATGGCAAATTTGATTCCGTACAGCGCTGCGTTGCGATGAAAATGGGAGGGACATATTCTGGCAGGATGGAGATTTGAACCGATATTTTATGCAAGAAAACGACACAACACGAACCTATTGCACACAATAGGTTCGTGTAATCACGTGTCTCCTATTATAACTATGCGAAATTTAACACTGTTTCGCGTTATGACCAAAATAATCCGGATGTGTGAGGACGCAGCACGGCGTTATGTCGCATTTGTCACCGACCTCTATGACGCCGAATGGCGTTACTGTCCATCAACGTGTTGGAATACTGTAACTTCCGGCTCCATTTTTAGTCACTGAAAACACTCAACTTTTTTTTTCAACCAAAACATCACACATATCTTAAGTCACGTATTTTCAGTTAATTTTTGAAACAAAACTCCCTTTTACCAATATATTCACCTTTTTTTTCGATTTATACCCAAAGCAATGATTTAATGTTCGTTCTATTATCTGCGATTGAAACACAATTCTTTGTTTATATTATTTCGGAAAAATGCACTTCACGGAGAATCCCCAGGATCAAAATATAATTTTTTTCTGTAAATGAACAATCCTCCATAACCCAAAGAAAATACCGGCGGTCGGCAGTCATAAAAATAATTCGCATTATAAAAATAGAATGATTTCTTCAAAATACGTGAAATTTTTTTTTTTTTGAATTCTCAATTGTTCAGGAAAATCAACCGTCATATAAATGAAAATGTTGATGATACGGAAAATTTTCCCTGTTCCATTTAGGAAAGTGGAGTGAATTATGTGGAGTATTTTTATATTTCTCAACGTTAGTACATGATGTCACAAAGTGACTTTTCCTTACTCGATCTGAATCACTTATTATATACCGAGAGAAGAACAACATATAGAGTGTCCGCCAAAATCTTGGAACCATATGGGATTTTTTTTAATCAACAGTTTCTCAGATAATTTCATTCCTCAATAAAGTTGATGCATTCAATTAGACTGAATAGGCGCATAGCCGTTATTATCAGTGGCGAGCAGTTTAGCGGAAATCGGCCGATATACGAAATTCACTATAGAGTAAAGTGATATTACTATGGAAAATATCAAAAATTGTTATTGAAAATAGTTGTTCACAATTGAAAGATATTTTCAGTTATCAAGTTCAGTCTACCAATTACTGATTTTAATAACTGCTTGATGAGTTGGCCTCAATTTTTGATGGGAATTATCGACAATAATTCTTGCCTAGTAAATTACTAAGTTGCATACATTGTCTGTTAAAGCAATCATTTGATCTAAAAAAAATTTGAAGATGAGTCCAAGACAAGACAATAACGGAAATATAATAAAATACAGCCAAGATCCTTAAAAGTGGACAATCTTTATTAGAAAAATATTTGCTGAATAATTAATAACCACAAGATTATTATTGGAATTGAGACTGGTGGGGAGTTGTACCTACGTTACTAAATAAGGGAGAATATCTCTCTAACACCATCATTATGTGCTTTCAGAATAGCCTTTCTCATTATATTCCCACCAGACTCTGTTGAACCATTTGTTTCTGGGTGATGAGGTGCGCCTATGAATTTATAATTCCAAACTGATCTAAATAATTTTAATTGTGGTATTAGTTGTTATGTTTTCAATCTCAAAATATTCAATCCACTTCGGAGTTGCATTTTCAACTACTTAAAGGTGTTTGTTCAAACATGGCCCAAAAAAATCTACAAGGAGTCGATTCCATGCTCTTTTAGGCCAGTCCCAAGAAATCAGTGCTGGGCCAATCAATAAAGATTTTCTGCTCTATTGATTCTGTGACGAAAATACTACCAGAAAACCGACTGTGCCATCATACGAAAGAGGGTTCATAGTTGTATCCTGTTATGTTACCTACTCCCAACTGTCATTGCTCAGTTTGTAATGAACGTTTGAAACCTATTTTTTATTTTTCATCGTTTTTGACCTGTAACTTGGAAACGAATGAAGCAATATCGATTCTCTCAATGTTAGAATTGAAGAGAATTGAAATGCAAAAAATAGAGCCCTAACGCGACTCGATCGGATTATTAGTGACGGAAAACACAAAAAAAACCTTCGCCACTTTCGAACATGTAGTGAAGGCTTTTCACGACATAGTGGTGATTGATATGTGATTTCTGTGTGATAAACTCAGGCACTGTCGCATTATTAGTTTTGGCATGAATGCAATCTGAATTTTTTAACGCACTTTATTGCAGCAGACCTGGATTCGTCATAGGTGGTCTGATTCCAATTTTTTGGAAAGATTTCGAGAGTAGAAGTATAGTACTACAAATTGTATATTTTAATTCTGCATTAAAATGCTGAAAAGTAGGTGAAAAATACTTGCAAACACAACCGAAAATGGGCGAGTGCGTGAAAGCGCCTGAGTAGTGGGGGTAAAGGTAAAGGTAAAGGAAACGATTAAAAACGATTGAAAACTTAACAGAGAACACATAATATTTCGTGTGACTAATGACTAACTGTACCTCTTATCAACTATTACTATTATTGTTATAGCTATTAATCAACAAAATACATATGAACACAACCCATTTTAACATGTACTCATTCCCGCTTATCATACTGTGAATTTAAATCTTTATTCTTTATGTTCTACAAATACCTAGTACAAATAAGTCCTACATGTCCTCTATACATATATGTATATGTCCTACTTATGTTTATTTCTCGAAACAAGTATCAATTTACTTATCGAGTATCATTTATTGATAAACTATATGAATCCTTAGAATAGATATAATCTAATTTTAAACATATTTCATTGATTTTATATTTATTATATCTTAAAACCATGTACCTTACTATTATTAATATTGTTAACAATAAATGAATTTATTTATTATCATAAAGCAGCATACGCGGGAAAGCGTATTAATGATAATACAAGCCCGCTGCGCCCGTTATGAATCTGCTGCTCTACCCCCACTCCTGAGCCGCTTTCATGCACTCGCCGGTTTTCGGTCATATTTGCAAGTATTTCTCACCAATTTCGCAGTTTCGCAGGATTCTAACGCAAAATGAGAATAGTCATTTTGTAGTACTATACTTCAACTCTCAAAATCTTCTTGAACTATTGAAATTGCACTACCTGCTGCAATGAAGTGCATTAATAAAATCATTTTGCCATTATGCAAAACTAATAACCCAACCGTGCCTGAGCTTTTCACACATGAAGTACATATCAATCACCACTATGTCGTGGAGAGCCTGCTCCAAAATTCAAAAATGGCGGTGTTATGAATTTGAAAAAAAACGCAGACTTTTTCCGGTTTTTCTGGTTTTTCTCCGTTACTGATGATTCGATCGAGTCGTGCCTGGGCTCATTTTCTTTGCATTTTGATTCTCTACAATTCGTCCATCGAAAGTATCGACATTGTTCCAACTGTTTTCGAATTACAAGTCAAAAACGATTCAAAATAAAAAAGAATGCTTTCAAATGTTTATAACAAGCTGGGCAGTGACAGTTGGAAGTAGGAAACATAACAGGATATAACTACGGACCGTCTTCCGTATGATGGCACAGTCGGTTTTCCGGTAGTATTTTTGTCACGAAAAAATCTCTATTGATTGGTCTATGTGGCTTTGGGCGAATTACTGGCATAATCTGCATACGTGTCGCAAGATATTTGACAAGTTTTCAACTGACTTGTTTATACCTGGGCGACCAAGCTCTGCTCGGCGTTTTTTGTATCTGTTAAATCGTGTTTTTTCGTAAAATATTCTTATTTCGATACGAATCACATATTTATTACATATGAATATTTTAAAATCTTACCTTGTGCACAGGTTGTCTACAAATACATATTTCAAATAAACCGTATGAGTTCCTTGGTCTGACCAAAGAAAAAGATATAACATTGATTTAATGCCCAAATTTCGTAATGTCACTCGGTGAAGTTAAGCGCCATCTCACAAAGGTTAGAGGTGCCAGTAGGCTAACATCCAATAGCAACAATGCATGAACCTCAAAAGTACGAGATGGCGCTATACATATCGATTCGTATTAATGTTTTTTTTGTAAAATCGCATTTTTTCAGGAAAGACGCCTATAGAGATAAACTTAAAAAGCAAAACCTCATCCATATACGAAATTTCATCCGAATCGTTAGAGCTGTTTTCGAAATACACGAAATATATTCATGTACATATTTATATACAAGAATTTGCCGTTTAAATATATAAGATATTGGGCCACCAAAAATAAGACCTGGCTGAAGTCTTAGTTCTTGTTATGTTTATATGACTGATGGAAACCCGATATCCCCACATTAAAAAACCCAGTTTTTCTGTTACACGGAATCGTCTATTGAAATATGGTTTCGATTCATCAGAAGTACAATTTGTTTGCCATACTGTACGAACATAATGTGATACTGAAAAGGGAAACATTCTCAATTGAATATTGATAGAAAGATTTAAGCCGGGGAAGTAGTTGTTTTCTGTTAGACATTCACAAAAAATAACTTCATTTTAATCGTGGATTTTTCGATTCACAGAAAAATCTTTTTATCAATATTCAATTGAGAATGTTTCCCTTTTCAACATGAATACCCCACAAGAGGTTATCTTGACGATGGAAGATAGTGACTAAGGTTTATCTTTCAGTCGCAGATGATTCCACATCTGATTTTATGAACATCCTGTTTATATTTTCAACAAATCAATGATGTGATACCTTTCTCAAAATTACATGTTTGGGAGTTCCTTTTTTTATTAATCTAAAATTGATAGCAATGTCAGAATTTTCTAGGTAATTCAAATATGATATTTTATGTAATTAAAAAAATAATAAAAATAGATTGAATTGCTATATTGATCTGTAATAATTGCGGACGATTGAGACAAAAAATCAGAACAGTTCTCATCAGAACTGATATATTTCATTTCATAATAAAATGCAGACAGAATACGTTCCCAACGCTGTAGTCAATTTGCTGCTGAAACAGGCAAACCTTTCTTCTCTCCAAGAATAGTGAGAAGTAGTTTGTGATCGGTGAACAGTAGTAATTTCCACAGTATCGATATTGAGATTTTTTTTCAACACGAATTATTATAGCAGCTGCCTCTTTTTTAATCTGAGAATCTGAAACTTCAGTCGAATCCAACAAACGAGATGCAAAAGCAATAGATCGTTGTGACCCATTCACGTGAATATGATTTATTATTGCAGCCAAACCTATGCTACATGCATCTACCGTGAGTTTCACTAGTTTCTCAGGATTGAAATAAATGAGAACCAACGGAGAGACTAAATGAGTTTTAATACCATCAAAGCTTTTCTGGCACTCAGTTGTCCAGAGCCAATCAACATTTTTCCCCAACAATCGATGAAGTAGATGTAAAAAAGTAGATGCATTCGAAATGAATTCACAATAATAATTCATCATACCAAGGAATGATTTGAGTTCTGTGACGTTCGAAGGGATGTTGGATAATTCAATTACTTCTACTCGTGCCGTAATTGAGTGTGAACCATTTTTATCGATCACATGACCCATACCCATGATCCATCGATCGAATACTGGAAGAAATTTTCAACTATTAGCCCACATTCTTTGAGTCTTGTTAAAACCTTCTTCAATTCTTTTGTGTTCTTCATCATTCCTACTACTTATCAGAATGTCATCCAAATATTGTCCTACTATCAGAGCATTGAGCACTGACGAAACAATATACATATACATACAACAATATACAGTAGAGAAAATTCAGTGCACGGTGGAACTCTAATAATGATGAGTAATGAATTTTCAAAGACTCTATCCTTCGATAATATCAGTAAATTTAACAATCTGGTCGGGGAAAAACAATTTGAATTTTCCATTATTAATTCGAAATTGAATAATACCTATATTTCATGTTTTTATAGATCCCCGTCAGCAGAGTTTAGACTTGTCATAGAACGACTAGGGTATCTATTATCTCAATTATCATCTCTTATTTTTGCTGGCGATCTTGACATTAATTATGCAAACAAGGAATCAATTGAAACTCAAACGTTACTACATGCTAGACTGTATTAATTTGGTGATGCATGTGGATAAGCCCACCCGTATTTCAAAATTTTCATTTATGATTATAGATTACGTTTGCACCAATATCGAAGATTTATCAACATCAGTGATTGATCATGGGCTCTCGGATCATGGAGCTGTTATTTGTCTCATACTAAATAGTACAAACTATGACCATACGCTCAAGGAAAAGGAATACGGTCGGATATATAGCAAAAATAATTATACGTATTCCAGACTTTTTGTCAGGCCACATCTTGGTGTACACATTGAAGTTTGACTACCATATAACAGCACTAAAGAAAAAATTATCCTCTGGTTGCTTTGCTATCGATGTAATATCCCACGAACTTGGTCGGTCAGCTTCAAAAATGGCGTACTACTCATTTATTGAATCTCATCTACGTTATGGCTTTCCATTTTGGGGTTTTGGTAGCCAGGCTCTCTTGCAAAGTGTATTCGTCCTCCAAAAGCGTGCTTCGAGATTTATATTCGAAATAAAAATGCAAAAATCATGTAAACCAGTTTTTCCGGACAATAAGATATCAATAATATACAAAATGTTCATTCTAGAAACGGCATGTTTGCTTCACAAATATAGAGGACAGTTTATAAACGTAAACAGGGAAAGACATACTCGCAACGAAAAACAACTTGCTCTTTCGTTTCCTTTTTCATCTTTGACGAAACAATCATTAATCTATAGAAGTAAACAAATTAACAACCACTTACCAAATCAAACAACAGCAATAAAGGGTTTGGAACAATTCAGGAAATCTATTGAAAACCTCTTAATGGGAAAAGGATTCTATAATTTAAACGAATATTTTGAATATGAATTTCAGTCCTTCTATGACATGTTGTGACTCAACTGAAATTTTTTATGTCGTTCTTTCATAATCTTTATATTCCGTTGATTTTTAATATGTTCTATTTGTGCATGTTTCTCTAAAAACAATTTATTTTAATCATATTTTATTATTCATTCTGTAAACCGTGTACTGTATTGTAGAATTTATTGACTTTGTCGACAAAATGTTCCATTTTAGACAATAAAGCTCACCTACTCACCTACCATCTATGAATAAGACGACTCCCGGTATAACAAGTATTTGTGCTGATAAATTCTGATAGAAGCGCGCAGTGAATTCCATACGGCAGCCTCTTATAAGAGAATAATCCTTTATGAGTGGAAATGATAACTGATTTAGTGGCAGTGAATTCCATACGGCAGCCTTTCATAAGAGAATAATCCTTTGTGAGTGGAAATGATAACTAATTTAGTGGATTCATCAGTTAGATTTATTAGTTGATGAGCTTCGGATGAATCAATTTTCAAAAATTTTTCGCCACCTTGTAAGTGACTGAAAAGATATTTTTTTTTATTGGTGCCCCTTTTTACCCATGCAAAGCACGCCTCAGCGTGTTTAAATCGAACTTTAAAAAACGCGCGTTTTTTAAAGGTAACCATGACAACATCAACAAATCGAGAAACGTGAAGTCTAAATGACAAATTTTTGATTATTGATCTGACAGGAGTACCTTGTAACGTAAAATAAAATATTACTCGTTCATTTATATGTGCTCCTCCATCCATTTGATGAATTTTTCATATTCTTTTTCATATATATCACTGGATTTTCGCGGTATTAACCGCGATTCTGCCTCACTATTCAAAAAATCGATATTAGAATAATTCATCCTTGAGCTCTGGTGACAACAAATATTGATCTTTGGTAACAAATTGCAAATGAATGTTTTTCTCATTTCCATGACAACGAAAGGTATACTGATGTCACATCACGAATTCAACCTTCTTGCATTATTAGTTCTTATTTCTATTTTTTGTAGTAATAATACCAGTATATATGATTTCAAAGTGCACCAATAAAAAAAAATAACGTAAAGTATTCGTGGATAACTGGTCTTAAAAACACTTGCTCTATTTCGAGCACTCTGGCTGCGCCGTCGTGCTCGAAAAATCGCGCGTGTTTTAAAGCCCTTTTTATCCACTTATACTTTAATATACTATTATTCTGGGTATTTGATATTGTTGTATCTCCAACCGAAGATTGAGAGTGATTTTGAAATCACCGCTATTCTAAGACTACCATTCTTTTCGAAAATGGGAACAATCGGCATTGCCCATTCTGAAAACTCTACTGTGGTGTGATTCCATGTACCGTAGAACTCCACTTTCCAAAGAATGAGTGAGATGGAATTACGATTGAATTGATGGGTATGACATAAGTGTTGTTTATGGAATTCTACGGTACACGGAATCACACCGCTCTGGAACGAGAACATTTTTGACCAAACGTGCAATCTCTTGTTCCTGTTCTGGTTTGAGAGCAAATGGTAACGGACGTGCCTTGAAAAATTTTGGAACATAATCAACCAACAATTTCAATGACACTTCGAATTTATTGAAAGAACCCATTTTGCAATAAAAAATATTTTGCAGTTTGTTTCACTTGCTCATCAAGTTTAGTAGAGGGATCTATAAAAAAATTATTTTGGAAATCCTAGATTCAAACCGTTACGGCCTATTAGAGGAGGGCGTCCGTTTTGAATAACATATGTTTTCAATACAGTTTTGGTTTTATCCTAAATAATATTCAGATTCATAAATCCAATTGGTTTTAAAGTGATACCAACATAATCTCGTGAAAATAAATCGCTTTGAAAAAGTTTTTTATCTCGGAAATACTTCGTATACAGTTTTTCCGAAATGGCTGCATGAGCAAAATCTGAGTCTGATTCGGAATTTATTGGAATATTTTCCACTGTCAGATTGACATAAATAGGTTTGACATTCCATTTCTCGTCATAAATTTCAATTTCACTGAAACTGAAAATATTTTCAATTCCATCATCAGACGCAACATCATTGTCAGCCAACAAATTTTGTTCATTAAAATATTTGCACATAGGCGTTGAATGGCTCTCAACACTACACCTATGACATATAAAATTACGAGAATAACATTTCGTCGATTTTTGATTTTTGCGACCACAAACAGAACAGCAGTTATAAGAAGCAGAATATCGTTTGTCATGATTACGGCCTCTCGATTGTCCTGCTGCATATTGATGGGTTCCTCTTGAATTTACCTGAGATGAAGATCGTTCGTGCTTGTTGAAATATAGTTTTCCAACTACATCCGATTGGAACAATGTCGTGGGTGTTTCATTTAAAGTTATTCTCCGTGATTGTTCAGCCAGTGACTAAAGCAATACCTATAACCATAGTCATTGATAAACTACCCTTACAAGCATCTTTTTCGAATAACTCATCCATTATTCTATTTACTCCCATTCCAATAACGAAAATGAATCTCATGTCTATGTCTCACATTGCCGGATTGAACTTGCAATTGACCGCCTAACTTTTAACCTCAGCTGCCCAGTAAGAAACCTTTTCGTTAGTTTGAAAGTAGTTGTTTATTCAATCCTGCCAACCTCTTTTTTTGGGTGCTTTAGGTATACATAAATTCTTCAGAGGTACATAACATTCTTTATTCAAAGTATTCAAAATAGTAGCTCTTTTCGTGCTACTTCTTCGATGTTGTTTGCCAGGAAGAACTGGACCAATCCCTCTGAGAATACAGCATAATCTGAAAGTTTTGGATCAAACAATCCCAAAAAACCCAACAACCCACTGATCATTTCCCTTACTTTTTTTGTGACAAAGGGTTAAAATGTGAGGTCTGTACTGTAGTTCCCGTCATCAATGTTCTATTAAGGGAAGTAATTGCAAATTATGTGGAGTATTTTAATATTTCTCAATGTCAGTACATAATGTCACAATAGTATATTATGCAACAATCATGTATTGATAACTATTAATACATGTGCACGAGGTCAGTTACGACATAAGCCGAATTGTTTTTATAGGCAGAAAATTCGTTTCATAATGAAAAGTTTGTGTTTTTATTGGCCAAAATCCGTTTCGAAATTAAAAGGACAATATTAATAAATCGGCAGCATATATTTAATTCGCGTATTAAAATACTGAGTAGAACAAGTGACTTCTTCTAATTCGATCTGAATCACTTATAATATACCGAGAGGACAACATTATATATGAAGGGCCATTTAGCGCCAATGTGCAAACATTTTGATGCACAACATTTTCGGCTGACAATAATGTTGAGTCGATTGAAAATGTTTCCAGTCATAATGAAATTGAAATTTTTGACGAACAAGGCAATGTAAAACCTATTTATGTCAACCGAACAGTGGAAAATATTCCGATAAATTAGACTATTAGACCAATCAATAGATATTTTGTCGTGACAAAAATACTACCAAGAAAAAATTCATAACACCGCCATTTTTCAAGTTTTGAAGCAGGATCTCCACGACATAGTAGTGATCAATATGTACTTAATGCTTGGAAAACTCAGGCACTGTTGGATTATTAGTTCTGGCATAATTGCAATTCGATTTTTTCAATGCACTTTATTGCAGCAGACTTGGATGCATCACAGGTGGTCCGATTTCAATAGTTCTGAAAGATTTTGAGAGTTGAAGTATAGTACTACAAAATGACTATTCTCATTTTGCGTTGAAATGCTGCGAAATAAGTGGGAAATACTTGCAATGGAAGCGGCTCAGAAATGGTGGTATAGCAGCAGATTCATTACATACGCTTCCCCAAGTCTGCTACTCTACCCCCACAACTCAGCCGCTTTCACGCACTCGCTCATTTTCGGTCCGGTTTGCAAGTATTTTTCACCTATTTTGCAGCATTATAACGCAAAATGATATCCAACATTTCATAGTAGTGTACTTCTACTCTCCAAATCTATTCGAGATATTGGGTTCAGACCACCTATGACGCATCCAGGTCTGCTGCAATGAAGTGCATTAAAAAAGTCAGATTGCTATTATGCCAAAACTAATTATGCGACACCGCCTAAGTTTTCCACACTTAAAGAACATATTGATCACTACTATGTCGTGAACAGACTGCACTACAACTTGGAAAGTGGCGGAGTTATGAATCATTTTAAAAAAGCTGATTTTTTGAGATTTTACTGTTTTTGCGGTTTTTCTCCGTTACTAATAAGCCGATCAAGACGCATTAGGGCTATTTTATTTTGTATTTCGATTCTCTACAATTCGTTCATTGAGAGTATCGAGATTGCTCCATTGATTTTCAAGTAACAAATTGAAAAAATACTCTTAAATGTTTATAACGAAGTAAGCAATGACAATTGCGTGTGAGAAACATAACAGGATATAAATATGAACCGTCTTCCATATGATATCACAGTCGGTTTCCTGGTGGTATTTTTGTCACAGAATCAATAGGGCAGAAAATCTTCATTGATTGGCGTATATGGTTTGTCATTATTACGGCCCCTCGATTTCCCCAACTGCATTTTTACCATTATTTATAATACATTTATTGTACAAATCCAGTTATATATTGACTGGATTTGTAGAGCGGACCATTTCTTCATCAATTCAGTCTTACGTAAAACAGCTCTTTTGTCACAAATGATCTCACTATTCATGTCAGGTCAGAAATTCATTCATTTATCAATAATAGTTGAAGAAATTTACCTTCTCTGTTTGGACCCGTCGTAGTTTTATTTGCCTCGTGACACTCTTTTATCGCTATTTTCGACCTTTTCTCGAACTGTACTCGAAAGTTGAACGGTATAGTAAAATTCACTTGGAAATTGATATTGTATCTTCTTAACTTCTTTTTGGAACAGGAGGTGTTTGACTCCAAGAAATAGTCGGAGTTTGCCCCCAATTTCTGTACATAAATACAAAAGCTAAAAAAAAGATCGAAACTATTTCCAGTATATGCAATACAAGTCATGTACTTTTTTCATTACCAATAATGATTTTACTATAATCTCCATCAAATGATTCCGTAAGACTACTGTCACTATACTAATGCATAATATAAGATTTTGAGATGGTTAATGTCTGGAAAATCCTTTGAGTATTTGTATTTGCACAAGAGTTGCCTAAGTTTTCTAATTATATTTTGGATTTGTAGGTCACATCTTAGGTGTCAGTCGATTTCAATGCCCATATATTTTATGGAATATTCTTCAGGAATTTCTGGCGGGCTGCAGAGGCGCGAAACTTCACGCACCACCACACCGCGCGAAATTACACGCACCGCTGCTCATGTCGGAATTGCACGCATCATTGCGCCGACAGTCATATGAATTGGTAAGTAGCACCTTAACCTGTCAGTATTCACCTGGAGACGATTGCAGATACAAGCATTCGAAACGTCGTGAAAACCTTTTGAATACATCAAGACGATGGACGTCCGAAACGATAGTAATCAAGTTACCACATCGTCTACAACCCTCAAACAAACGTAGGAATTTCAGAGTTCATTACGAAACATAGCGGTCCCATATCAGGTATGTCATAAGAGTACGAAGTAAAAGGTAGGTGTTTCGTCTTATCCAAGTTCCAGGGTGGGTTTGTTATTCCTGAACCATTTCTCTATATCAACAAAGTCAATTTTTTTTCACTTTTGAGGTTGCCCAGGAGTCCCATTCATATATGATAGCAGTATCGTTTGCAAAACTGAGAATATTTCCCTCTATTTCCAAATTCAGAAGACTAATAATGTAAATTATGAATGAAAGTGAGCCTAGGAATGTTCCTTAGGGTATGCCAAAAGTAACTATCATAGGATCACTGGTAGTCCCATTTATGTCAACCATTTATTTCCGATCCGACAGATAGTCTCTCAAAATCCTAGGGACATTTTTTCTCATTCGATAGTTTTCTAGTTTTGTTTGAAGTTTCATATAGCAAACGGTGTCGAATGCTTTAGAGAGGTCGACGAAGATGCACAAACAATTTTTTTTTGGTTCATGATAGATACGCGATGTAAGATGATATATTGCATCTCCGGTCGATATGATGAACGTCAACCACTTTTATTGCCACAGAATCACAGAATTATTTGTTGGGAATACGCAACATCAGAATCCACATCCCGGTGTCTAAACACTTCATTTTCTGCTTCTTCAAAAATATTGGAATGGAAACAAAATCCAATCAATGCCCAGCCTCCAGTGGGCAACTTTCCCTCAACACGAATTTATTGATTCAAAGTTTTTTTCATTGTTGGTCTTAACTTCGTAGGGACGTATAATATAACGCTTAGCCGGTATCGTGATTCAAAAATTAATAAATCGTAAATTTGCTCTTTCCTCTGTTTCACCACGGAGGCAAACATCTGGTGCTGGTTACAGATCTCTCCATCGACAACTTACTGGCAGCACCAAGGCGTTTTATTTTCCGACCTGGCAGTCTTACTGAAATCATAAGTGACAATGCTACCAATTTTTTTGGAGCGTCGTGGGGTCTCAAACATATGCACAATACAGCTCCTCAGGAGCTCATAAAATGGGAGGTTATCACCCCCTTTTCCCTCCAGTCGTCATTTTGAAGGATTATGGGAGGCAGGAATTGAATCATATCTCACGAGTAATCGGTGATCAGATACTCACATATAAAGAGTTCAATACTGTTCTCGTGCAAATCGAAGGTGTTTTGAATTCTGGACTGATCTGTCTCACCAGCTCATACCCTCATGATCTCTCAGCACTCACTCTCGGTAATTTTTTTATTGAGCCGTTGGATATTTTCTCTGATGACAATGTATTGCCTTCAAATTTGAAAAGACTCTCCAGATGACGGATGATTCAGCAATTAGTTCAAGATATATGGTTTCGTTGGAGTGAAAAATACCTACATACTTCATTTTAACAGGATTAATATCTACCTCTGTCACGTTGGAAACTCGTTCGTGTAATGAAATTACACCATGGATTTCATGACATACGAGTTGCAACCGTAAAAACTCCTCAAGGTCGCTGGTGAAGCTCTGTTCCTCTCCCCTCAGCGACCCATTATACATAAAATGCCATTCCATTTCAGGTGGGCCGTTGTGTTTCGTCTTCACCTCCCTTTGTTTATTCAGGATCACTTCATTATCACTATTACTATTGTATTTGTTTGGGTATATTCCTTTCCCATTCGTCACTGCCAAAATGCGCGAGCTTGGCTGTGTTTTCCATTATCATGGAGCAGAGCTGTCCCGAAGCACCGTGCTTAGTGCTCATGAAAGCACTCAGAGCACTTTTGTGCTCGTAAGCACTGTGTTCTGAGCACTTCTCTGAACCAATGCTCAGTTATCCCAAAACGGCTCCCGAGCCCTTCAGTGCTCCGGATCACTCTTCGAGATTACTACGCACTGAGCCTTCTCTCACCTATGAGTCTATAAATGTTTTCGAAACATGAAAACGCGACCAGCGGCACACCCAAGAAATACTGAACGCGCCTGTTTCCCTACATTATATATATATTCCAGAGATTACAGTGTTTATATAAACATTGTTCTGAATAAATTGCGTTGCAAAATGAGTTCAGAGCTCAACTATTTCATTACAAGCTTCCATTCAGTTTCACCTGTCCCGCTGTATGCAATCAAATCTTGCAAATTAAAGTCGACTTGCCCGATTAACGTGAAATTTGGCAGGTGTTCGTAGTTTCCGTGACAATGCATTATGGAATTTTTGTTAGAGAAAATAACAAAAGTTTTCGGGGTCTGAGATTATGAATTTTCATTAAAAATTCACAAATTGAAGATGGCGGCTCCAAGATGGCGGACGAGTTTTGTAATTACGGTCCATTCGATTCAGAATTGGTACGTGGGGGACTTCGTGAGCAAAGATTATGAATTTTTTGTCAGAATTCATGAAATCATAATGGCGGCTCCAAGATGGCGGACGATCTCCGTGACTATGGTCCTATTATATTCAAAATTGGTATGTGGAGGTTTTTGGGGGGGGTTTTTTAATGAATTTATGAGGTGGAAAGTTTTGTAATTATAGTTTGATTCATTCAAAATTGGTATGTGGGGGTTTTCGAGGTTGAAGATTATGGATTCAGTCGAAGTTTATCGATTTTTTGTCAGAATTCATAAATTGAAGATGGCAGCTCCAGGATGGCAGACGGGTTAATATTTGGATGGGCTCCTCATTGAAGAACTTGATAGCTCAGAAGTTACCGGAGAAGGCCTCATTATAACGATGCATTAACTAAAAAGCACAAAATAAAAAATTGATAAAAAATACCTTTTTGAAAACAAGCTTTCATTCAAATGCGCTTGAAAGTGAAGAATACAATTGCTTTGGTGTGCGACGAAGGTTATTTTGTGAGTTATAGATTCAAAAGCTTGTCGATTTTGTATTCGAACTGAAAACTTTGCGCGACGAACTCTTGAATCTATAACTCACCGAATAACCTACGTCGCAATCCAAAGAAATTTTATTCTCTACTTCTTAGCACACTGGAATAAAAGCTTGTCTTTGAGGAATTTTGTTTTTATTATTTCATTTCTCTGCTGCGGAATTAATGAATAGACTTTCTTCACTTGATGATATTCTATTAAGAAATCCTTAGGATAGAAATTAATATTCGTATGACTTTCTGTGACTGGAAGTGCCTTTTGACTAGACCAGTCATCTGAGAGACAGCAATTTCATTTATATGAAATGAAATGCATAGAGCACACACGAAGTCGTCTTCACAAAAGGTTCAATATAAATCAGAAAGAAACATTTGCGAACAATATCCATTTATATGAAAGTTTGCATGGATTGAATATCGTTCAACGTTCTGCGTGGTATTTGCTAGGAAAGCAGTTGTTTTTCGCCTGTCGGTCCACCAATTGTTTCAATTTATATTGAACCTTTTGTGAAAACGACTTTGTGTGTGCTTTATGCATTTCATTTCATATGTTATCCCCTTCATATGGCTTTTTCTTCCATTAATTTAATTTATGTCTTACTATGATATTGGCGGAGCTCTATGTGCTGAACACACTGCAGGCGTACTGCAATACTTCTGGGGGCCGGAAAACTATTCCCGACGGTCCATGCTATTTTTCACGATCATGGAAAACAAATCGAAATATTTTTAATGTGCTGTGTTAATGTGTTCTATTTATAATTGGTGTGTGGGAGTTCTTGGCATCGGAGATCATTATATTGTTAAAAAAATCAGGTATTCAAGATGGCGGCACCGATATAGCTGACGTGTGTTCTATAATTGATGATCCAAATCTATGCAAAATTGCTATCTGGAGGTTTTTGGGGTCGCAGATAATGATTTTATTGGCAAAATTGGAGATAGAGGATCTAATATGGTGGACGGGATTTTTTAACGATCGTCCGATTTCAATGGAAATTGGTAAGTAGGGGTTTTTGGGGTCAGAAATTACGATTTGTCAAAATTCGATGATTCGAGGAGACAGCTTCAAAATATTCGATATTATATCGTGTGAGTCGTATTCATTTCACCACACCAGTTTATTCAATGCCACACGCTACACTTATGAATACTATATCATACGGGGCGAATCATTGCGTTTTACATAATTATTATGTATCCATTGCTGTACCGGATTCAATATGACATGAATAACCCAAAAATAAAAAATAAAATTTTTGAACCAAATTGTCCAACCTTTTTGAAAGGGCTTCGTAATCGCGAGCATTTCAGAAATGGAAGGGCTCAGTGATCTAGACTCGGGAGTACTTTTCGAAAGTGCTTAGTACTCGAAGAACTTTTCGTCAGTGCTCGGCACAGCTCTGTCCTGGAAGACGAGTTGCTCGCGCATATTCGAAAGAAGGTGACAAGAACACGTTATTGTTAACGTTCACCTCGATACGTTATCCCCAAGAAACAAATCCTGATTCGCGATGAGTGCTTTCAAAAACTTTTTTGTGTGATCCGATACAGATATCGTAGACCAGTTGGTGTATCCTCGTCAATCGACCAAGGTTAAGAAACAGGTTGTTCTGTGAAAGATGAAGCGACTACAATAGAATATAGTTCGTCATCGGGTCCATTCGGATTTTCAATTTGGGAAGTTAACATGTGATTATAGATTATGAAGAAGGCATTTGTGGCATAATGGACAGATTATCAAATCAAAGAAAAAACAGCATCCTCAGTGGTTGGAGATCACCTTACTGGATCTTCTACTGAAATAGAAGATTTTGAGAACGGAGGCAGATGAAGTCGCCGAAACGTCAATCAAAAACTGTATAGAGAAGTATCTTTTGAATTAAAAAAAAATAATTTGATAGGCAAATTCAGAAGACGACAAGTTATTGACTAATTGAATCATTTTTCTATAGGAAATATAATTTGGTGAACGCAATAACTTATCGGGGTGAACTAATTAGTTTGCCCTTTCTTCATTTCCAAAATGTGGAAGGTTCACCAAAAAACATGTCAAGAAATCGACGATGATGTTGGGTGCATAGGTATTTGGTCTCGACGGCCATTGATAAGTAAGTTCGATTTTCGATTCATTCCAACATTCACATTTAATTATGGAAGTAAAGTGTTCGCGAGTGTGTATCGATTCTTATAGCATCGATAGCTCAGTGGTAAGAGCGTATGTCCGGAAAGCATGAGGTTGTGGGTTCGAGTCCCACTTGAGAAAGCTTTTTTTCTTTAATTTAATAATCTGTCCATTATGCCACAAATTCCTTCTCCATAATTTATCTCGGACAATAATTTCCCACTTTCACATGATAGATTATATTGCGACTGGTTCATCAGATTCAGGTGTGCTGATACTTCTGGGGAATATGTCACTGCCTGTAGTTTTTGAAATGAGAAATGCATTTTCAGGGAGAATACTGAAGTACTAGCTCTTATTATTCTCCACATAGAAAATTTCAAGTGATGTCCTTGGAAGCTGAGAACACCCAGATGTAAACACAAAATGAGAAGAGCAAAGACTAACTCTAGATGGGGAAGTTCAAGAGATTGGTCGCCAAAGAAATGCTTCACATGTTTTGAGTATGTGATATGACATTGGATCTCAGGAAGTATTGCATGAAAACATGTAATTTCTTCGGAAATAACTAATAATTCATCTCTTTCCGTTCCATAGTACGCCCACCAGAGCACTCGCTAGCATTTCCAATGAAAGAATTAATTCACAAAGAAGTTACTTCGTAGTAGGTTGTTGATGATGGTTCCATAGAAACCTGATTTCAAAAAATAATGATACCTTCTTCCATATGTAGTGAAAAATTTGGCGCAAATCAGTTGTATTCAATTTTTCAAACTGAAGTATATAGTGTCAACTTTTTTTCGATTAATTTTTTGTTTTGTCGTTGGATATACTCATTTCTCAGCGAAATTGAGTTGAACGCCTGGTGCTTTCATTTATGTATACCAAAACTTACTGTAACATTTTTTTTTTCCTGAGAAATGCGTATTTTTTTATTATTACTGCAACACTTTTTTTTCCTGAGAAATGTGTATTTTTTCATTATTTCCTATAATCCTTTGGAATTGACATATCGGTCGTCCTGATGATTTGTTCGGGTAGTGGCAATTTGTTCGTTTATATTTGAGCTGACTACAAAAAAATCTTGGTGTACCCGATGACGAAAGATAGCCTCGGGTTGCCGCTCTTGTGAACTTGGGGTGATCTTTTGGATCTGGTTTTGCATCAAGTTATCAAAATAATAGGTCAATATTGAATAAGTGAACTGTATTTGGAAATTCGATTAGATCAATTCAAATGAAATGGGAGCACCAAAGTTGATGGCAATGTGCCTAAGTATACCCTTGGATGATTTAAATTCACGTGGTTTTTGAGTACGTTGAATTGATGAGCACACAAACTCATAATTATAGTGAGTATAAAATTATAATAATGAATTGATGCGCGTGACAAACGTTGGCTCATAGCATGGTAGAAGCGTTTTAAGTACAATTAGCGATATACTACTGGTACCAAAAACTTCAATGATATTCAATGCGTGCAAGTAGGAGGGTTACAATGTTGTCTTCTTCGAACTTTCCCTCCTAGTAATTTTTCACAGAGCAGTTCGATCCCAAAGATTTTCATTGGATAGAGTGTACTTTGAAGTTGGTCCCATTTGAATTTGAACAAGAAAGTCCATCCTTTGGTGTAGCAAAATGGAGAATATTGATCGTTCACCCTCTGAATTTTGGTCCGTTAACCGATTCTATCATGCATAATTTTGTGGTGGATTTTACGATTTGGATGATTCCTTCTTTATTAGATAGGGTATACCCCATAGTTGATTATCTCCTACTTTGGAATTGAATAATCCACCCCTATGAGTAGAAAACTGGAAGATGAGTGATTTACCACTTGTGAACATTGGCACACATATGTAGTTTATATTGACAGATCCTCCTACATCGGTCACAATAATTACATTCTATGAAAGGATGGAATTGAATACAAAGTGATGGAATCAACTAACCAGAACTTTCAAAAATAATTTATATTATATAACAATAAATAGTTAGTGGATAATCATATCATTTAACAGTTAACAGTTGAAGTAAGCTAGGTAAGTAAGTATTTTGGAAGTAATAAAAAAATAAGTAGGTAGTAATTAGTAGATTTCAACAAACAAAAACAAAAAATAAAAAAAAACAACTAAAAAGCAGAAAATAAAATAGACCTTCTTAGTCTTAATGATGATTGAGCTCCTAAACTGATGTGAGTAACCAATTTTGAGTCGGTGCCAAACGAACTAGCAATTGAATTAGGTTAAGCGTAAAATTATGGAGGAAAAATTCATAGCGGCATTCTTCAAAGTAATATAATGATCTTCGATTATTGTTTGTTTGGCGCATAATCAAAATTAGTTACTCACATAAGTTTAGGAGCTCAATTTTCATTGAAACTAAGAAGTTATTCTATTTTTTGCTTTTCAGAGATATACCCTATCCATTGAAAAAATAATTATCAAAATCGGACTACAACTGAAACAAATAAAAAAAAATACGCCTCGACTAGAGAACCTCTTCTTGTTTTATCTTCGCATTATGGAACCGAAGGAAATACATTATTGAATTTATTCAGTAGTTATATCACAAGTATACTTTGACATTTGTGTGTCAATATTGTTGTAGAAATTGGAGAGCCAAATTTTCTATAAAGAAATTCTGTCAAGTGGTATTTAACCGACAAAAAAAGGAGCAGGTTCTCTAGTCGACGCGTATAATAATTGTTTTTCCTTATGTATGACCACGCATATCTTTCCACAGAATAGTTCGATTTTGATTATTCTTGCCTAATTGATTAGGGTATACTTCGAAGTTGGTCCAATTCGAATTTGAAGAATATCACTCTCGAGGGTTGAAAAAAAGGGGATATTTATCGTTCACCAACGGAACTTGTACCCGTAAACCGATACTACCATTCAGGAGTTTGTACCGGGTTATCCGATTCAGATGATATTTTCTGATGGAAAAAGTAAACTGCAGAGTTGATCATATTTGAATTTGTGAAGAAATAATCCACCCCTTAGGGTAGAAAAATAGGAGATGATTGATTTTTAATCTGTGAACCGATTCTGTTGAAACTTGTCACACATATGTAGTTCTGATGACACAGTACAATATAATGGATACCTGGAGTCAATTGGGTAGGTAGTCATTAGTGGATTAGAGCCATTAATTAAAAAAAAACTGAAACGCAAAAAATAAAATAAACCATCTTAGTCTTAATAATAATAGAGCTCCTAAACAACAAAGATCATCAAATATCTTGAAAAAAATATCAATTCGTCGCTCAGTGGTCGAAAAACGGCCAAAAGCAGTTTTTTCGTTGATATAGAAAATTTTTGAAAAAGTACTCTTTGGTTTGGTTATATTCATACCGAGCATGCGCGAATAACATTTTTTGAGAATAAATACATGATTTTTCAAATTGCCTATATTTTTTAAACCAGTACTCAGAATTTGCAAATTTTTTGTGCATGTGACACTAATTCACCGTGAATTGAAAATCAGTACAGATTCATCATTTCTGATGGCAGACAAGTTAGATTTTTTTATCAGTATCGGTGTACTTTAATATCCTAAAACAATTTATGAACGATACGCTATGAACAAAGGTAATGCTTATAAATTTGGCATTTTAGTCTCACTACGAATAGCGGTGTATCATTTTTCAGTTGTAGAATACGATATTTTTCAAATTCTGAAATTGAAAGTTATTTTTATTTTTTCAACCAATTTCAGGTAGATTTCAATAGAATACTACTTATTGTTCTCGTCATCGCAACTTAAAAAAAATTATAAATATTTGCTGATCATGGTCCCCAGAACCCAAAAATACCATCAGTTCGAAAGTTTATATATATATATATATATATATATATATATATATATATATATATATATATATTGTGAAGGTTAGACGACTGTCTAAGTTAAAGAAGAATCCTTTTTAAATTCGGGTATGCAGTCAACAGGGGTATGGAAAAAGTGTACTCTTTTTTCTATTCAAGCTTTCGAGTCATTTATTGTCTCTTCATCAGGAACTCTATAATGAATTAAATTGAACATTATAATATTTGAAAACCAATTCGGCATGTGTACTTACAAAAGTGAGGTTAAAAATCCCTTTCACTTGCAGCAAATTATAAAATACCATGTCACAACAGACAACACTCTTGGTAAAGTCATATATAGTTAAAACTTTGATCGAAATTGATCAAGATTACTTAAACATAAGTGTATAAGCATTTTAAAATTCCAAATGGGCTCTTATGGAGGACATGTTGGATTCGAGAGGCAGTGGTGACAAATGAAAAATGGATGATTATTGAAGTAAATGAAGTTGACAATTGACAAGTATGAAAAATAGATCTACGACCTGTTGCCAACATACAATGCGATGAAAAATAATATCACCAAACAATTACATGGTACCAACTTATGTTAATTAAAAAGATTTAGGTAAGTCTCATACGGAGACTGCCAGAGAAAATATGAGTTTTTCAACAATTAAAAAAATATTAAAAATTAATATATAACAAAATTTGACAGAGTGCAAAATTTCATTACCCACCATTCTAGGGGACACAATAATGTTAATGTATTGAGTTGTGGTCTGTCTCATACGGAGAACGACTGAGTAAATATGAATAGATTATGCTGAGATTATCGATGTCAGTTCTCGAATTCATTGAATTAGGTTCTTTGAAAATTTGTGTCATTTCGAGAAAAGTTCTCTTTTTTACATTAGATTCATGTTCCAAGATACTCACATTATCATAATCTGGGTTATGGTTCAACGCCATGGTGTGATGAGCTAAAGAACACGTTTTTTTAAAATTTCTAATATCGCTTTTATGCGAGGTGATTCTGTCTCAATTTCCTTTTGGTTTTGGCCAATGTACTTCTTTTCACATTGAGAACAGGGATACAATAAACCAAGTTTGAATTGTCTAATAAAGGATCTTTGTCTTTTAACTTTGAAAAATCTTGTTCAATACTATTTGGTTTTATACGCGATTTTGATGTTAGGAATCTTGGAAATAATTTGTTGAATTTATAGTTTAAAGATTCTATAGTGGTAAGGTAAGATAGAACGTTGGTTCCAAAATGTTATTATTAGAATTAATTATAATATTATTATTGTTATTGTTTGGATGATCAATATCAATGGAAGACCTACTGAAAATCAGTTTATACACAAGGTTCCGTGGGTAACCACTGTTAATGAAAAGTTGCAAAAGTTTTTTAAATTGATTGTTCTAAGTGAAGTGTGACTTGTTTGATTACTCTATCTTTCATGCACAAGACCAGATTTATCTTTTGTCTTGTCGATGATATGATTCGTAATGTAAGAATCTTCCTGAAGCACCAGGTTTTGTATACCAGCTGGTGATTAGAGTATTGATCTGCTCTTCTGATTACTTTTGTATCTAAGAATGGGACACTCTGTTCTATGTTTTTTTCTTCGATGGTAAATTGCAGTTTTCATGATAAGAGTTGAAAACAAGTAACAATTCTTGTAATTTGTCCTGAGGGGCACTTAATATGATATCATCAACATATTTCTTCAAAATGGGATCTCAAATTGAATCTTGCTTAAACAATCATCAATGAGATCATCCATTACATATTGAGCAATTATCGGTGAAACTGGGCTGCCATTGGCATACCTAGACATTGTTTATAAATTTTATTTTCAAAACTAAAACTGTTGTATCAAACAGGAAATCAATCAATTTCAAGAATAACACTTCGGAAACATTGCAATGTGAGGAAATATCATTCCAGTGTCTAGAGACCATCTTGCCACTTCTACTGTAATGTTATTGAACAAGATACTACATCAAGACTAATAATCTTAAAATCAAAGGAAGTTGAAACTCATTTATGAAGAGCAAAATTCGAAGGAGTCTTTGACAAAATAATTATTATTTGAATTGTATGACAGTGTGAGTATATTAGTAACAAATTGTGCTACTCCTCTATTAGGACTGTTAATGCCTGAAATGATGGGTCTGAGTTGAAGTGTTATTCTTTTTTTCTAGCTCTGTGATCAATTTGTTCGCTTTTTGTTGAATGAAAAGGTTTTTTTAAATTTTTTTTTAATTTTTTTTTTTTAAGTACTAGAAGGGTTTCCATTTATTGATTGATAGTAAGTAGTATCATTAAGAATGATGATGATGATGAAGAACTCTTTACTGTCATCTAACATTCTTAATGATACTACTTACTATCAATCAATAAATGGAAACCCTTCTAGTACCATTCAACAAAAAGCGAACAAATTGATCACAGAGCTAGAAAAAAAGAATATGATTTCTAAAGAAGAAGCTCCTTCTTTAGAGTTTATAATGTAACGATTAACAAGTTCTATGGTTTACCAAAAATTCATAAACCACAACTTCAACTCAAACCCATCATTTCAGGCATTAACAGTCCTAATAGAGGAGTAGCACAATTTGTTACTAATATACTCACACTGTCATACAATTCAAATAATAATTATTTTGTCAAAGACTCCTTCGAATTTGCTCTTTCATAAATGAGTTTCAATTTCCTTTGATTTTAAGATTATTAGTCTTGATGTAGTATCTTTGTTCAATAACATTACAGTAGAATGTAAAGGATAGTGTCTCTAGACACTGGAATGATATTTCCTTACATTGCAATGTTTCCGAAGTGTTATTCTTGAAATTGATTGATTTCCTGTTTGATACAACAGTTTTAGTTTTGAAAATAAAATTTTATAAACAATGTCTAGGTATGCCAATGGGCGATTTCACCGATAATTGCTCAATATGTAATGGATGATCTCATTGATGATTGTTTAAACAAGATTCAATTTGAGATCCCATTTTGAAGAAATATGTTGATGATATCATATTAGTGCCCTCAGGACAAATTACAAGAATTGTTACTTGTTTTCAACTCTTATCATGAAAACTGCAATTTACCATCGAAGAAAACATAGAACAGAGTGTCCTTCTTAGATACAAAGTAATCAGAAGAGCAGACAATACTCTAATCACCAGCTGGTATACAAAACCTGGTGCTTCAGGAAGATTCTCACATTACGAATCATATCATCGAACAGACAAAGATAAATCTGGTCTTGTGCATGAAAGATAGAGTAATCAAAACAAGTCACACTTCACTAAGAACAATCAATTTAAAAAACTGCAACTTTCATTAACAGTGGTTACCCACGGAACCTGTGTATAAACTGATTTTCAGTAGGTCTTCCATTGATATTGATCACCCAAACAATAACAATAATATTATAATTAATTCTAATAAAAATTTGGAACAACGTTCTATCTTACCTACCACATATAGAATCTTTAAACTATAAATTCAACAAATTATTTTCCAAGATTCTAACATCAAAATCGCGTATAAAACCAAATAGTATTGAACAAGATTTTTCAAAGTTAAAAGAAAAGATCCTTTATTAGACATTCAAACTTGGTTTATTGTATCCCTGTTCTCAATGTGAAAGAAGTACATTGGCCAAACCAAAGGAAATTGAAAGACAGAATCACCTCGCATAAAAGCGATATTAGAAATTTTAAAAAACGTGTTCTTTAGCTATCACACCATGGCGTTGAACCATAACCAGATTATGATAATGTGGTATCTTGGAACATGAATCTAATGTAAAGAGAACTTTTCTCGAAATGACACAATTTTCAAAGAACCTAATGAATTCGAGAACGACATCGATAATCTCAGCATAATCTATTCATATTTACTCAGTCGTTCTCCATATGAGACAGACCACAACTCAATACATTAACATTATTGTGTCCCCTAGAATGGTGGGTAATGAAATTTTGCACTCTGTCAAATTTTGTTATATATTAATTTTTAATATTTTTTTAATCGTTAAAAAACTCATATTTTCTCTGGCAGTCTCCGTATGAGACTTACCTAAATCTTTTTAATTAACATAAGTTGGTACCATGTAATTGTTTGGTGATATTATTTTTCATCGCATTGTATGTTAGCAACAGGTCGTAGATCTATTTTTCATACTTGTCAATCGTCAACTTCATTTATCTTCAATAATCATCCATTTTTCAGTTGTCACCACTGCTTCTCGAATCCAACATGTCCTCCATAAGAGCCCACTTGGAATTTTAAAATGTTTATACACTTATGTTTAAGTAATCTTGATCAATTTCGATCAAAGTTTTAACTATATATGACTTTACCAAGAGTGTTGTCTGTTGTGACATGGTATTTTATAATTTGCTGCAAGTGAAAGGGATTTTTAACCTTACTTTTGTAAGTACACATGCTGAATTGGTTTTCAAATATTATAATGTTCAATTTAATTCATTGTAGAGTTCCTGATGAAGAGACAATAAATGACTCGAAAGCTTGAATAGAAAAAAGAGTACACTTTTTCCATACCCCTGTTGACTGCATACCCGAATTTAAAAAGGATTCTTCTTTAACTTAGACAGTCGTCTAACCTTCACAACTTCTTATAGATATGGGTTTTTATCAAGACATCCGATTACGATATGGTTACACCACAATGAATAAACTTAAAACGAAGACGAATATCTATGCCAAACTTGCCCCACAAAGAAATGAGGTGTACGTACATACTGAACTGCAAGAACAACAATATCATCCCACAACACATCACTCATGGTATCAAGAATATAGTAGATCTGACAGCAGCAGCTGTAGGAAGGACACTCCATCACACATCACAATTTAATAACAGGTTAAGGAATAATCTTTTAAATTTAGAGATAAAAATTACTCACGATGGCATTCGTAATTTGGAAAGAATGTTAGTTAATACAAAATCTAACATCAATAACCTTATTCCATATGATATGGCCATGGATTTTTATAAAAGGCAGTCGATTGCGTATAACCGACAGTTTTTCCAAATTAAGAAAGTGAACATTCTTAAATTCAATAAACTTAAACAATCTCACAAGTGTAAAATAATAACACCAACTACTTGGATTAAAAATTTGACAGATACAATAATTCCTTCAGAAATATCGAATTTTCTAGCTCTGGGACCTAAGTTCAGCTTGGAACCGAAAAATAAAGATATCAATATTCCAAAATTTTTAGCAGATGTTGACTCGATTTCACAATTTGTTCCTAAGAATGAAAGAAATATTTTTTTAACTCAAACGACGAATATCATTACTAATTTTGTGCACACCAATGATTCCGGTAACAATCCATTGTACAATACTTACATGAAATGCAAACATTTTCTTAAAAATAATCCACAGTTAAAAATCATTCAATCAGATAAAATGAAAGTGACAACAATCCTAACTCAAGAACAGTACTCTTTACTGTCATCTAACATTCTTAATGATACTACTTACTATCAATCAATAAATGGAAACCCTTCTAGTACCATTCAACAAAAAGCGAACAAATTGATCACAGAGCTAGAAAAAAAGAATATGATTTCTAAAGAAGAAGCTCCTTCTTTTAGAGTTTATAATGGAACGATTAACAAGTTCTATGGTTAACCAAAAATTCATAAACCAACACTTCAACTCAGACCCATCATTTCAGGCATTAACAGTCCTAATAGAGGAAGCACAATTTGTTACTAATATACTCACACTGTCATACAATTCAAATAATAATTATTTTGTCAAAGACTCCTTCGAATTTTGCTCTTTCATAAATGAGTTTCAACTTCCTTTTGATTTTAAGATTATTAGTCTTGATGTAGTATCTTTGTTCAATAACATTACAGTAGAAGTGTAAGGATAGTGTCTCTAGACACTGGAATGATATTTCCTCACATTGCAATGTTTCCGAAGTGTTATTCTTAAAATTGATTGATTTCCTGTTTGATACAACAGTTTTTAGTTTTGAAAATAAAATTTATAAACAATGTCTAGGTATGCCAATGGGCAGCCCAGTTTCACCGATAATTGCTCAATTTGTAATGAATGATCTCATTGATGATTGTTTAAGCAAGATTCAATTTGAGATCCCATTTTTGAAGAAATATGTTGATGATATCATATTAAGTGCCCCTCAGGACAAATTACAAGAATTGTTACTTGTTTTCAACTCTTATCATGAAAAACTGCAATTTACCATCGAAGAAGAAACATAGAACAGAGTGTCGCCTTCTTAGATACAAAAGTAATCAGAAGAGCAGACAATACTCTAATCACCAGCTGGTATACAAAACCTGGTGCTTCAGGAAGATTCTTACATTACGAATCATATCATCGACACAGACAAAAGATAAATCTGGTCTTGTGCATGAAAGATAGAGTAATCAAAACAAGTCACACTTCACTAAGAACAATCAATTTAAAAAAACTTTTGCAACTTTTCATTAACAGTGGTTACCCACGGAACCTTGTGTATAAACTGATTTTCAGTAGGTCTTCCATTGATATTGATCATCCAAACAATAACACTAATAATATTATAATTAATTCTAATAGTAACATTTTGGAACCAACGTTCTATCTTACCTTACCACATATAGAATCTTTAAACTATAAATTCAACAAATTATTTTCCAAGATTCCTAACATCAAAATCGCGTATACAAAACCAAATAGTATTGAACAAGATTTTTTCAAAGTTAAAGACAAAGATCCTTTATTAGACAATTCAAACTTGGTTTATTGTATCCCCTGTTCTCAATGTGAAAGAAGTACATTGGCCAAACCAAACTAAAATGAAATGATATTAACTGTTATAAAAAAATGAATCACCTCGCATAAAAGCGATATTAGAAATTTTAAAAAAACGTGTTCTTTAGCTCATCACACCATGGCGTTGAACCATAACCCAGATTATGATAATGTGAGTATCTTGGAACATGAATCTAATGTAAAAAAGAGAACTTTTCTCGAAATTACACAAATTTTCAAAGAACCTAATTCAATGAATTCAAGAACTGACATCGATAATCTCAGCATAATCTATTCATATTTACTCAGTCGTTCTCCGTATGAGACAGACCACAACTCAATACATTAACATTATTGTGTCCCCTAGAATGGTGGGTAATGAAATTTTGCACTCTGTCAAATTTTGTTATATATTAATTTTTAATATTTTTTTAATCGTTAAAAAACTCATATTTTCTCTGGCAGTCTCCGTATGAGACTTACCTAAATCTTTTTAATTAACATAAGTTGGTACCATGTAATTGTTTGGTGATATTATTTTTCATCGCATTGTATGTTGGCAACAGGTCGTAGATCTATTTTTCATACTTGTCAATTGTCAACTTCATTCACTTCAATAATCATCAATTTTTCATTTGTCACCACTGCCTCTCGAATCCAACATGTCCTCCATAAGAGCCCATTTGGAATTTTAAAATGTTTATACACTTATGTTTAAGTAATCTTGATCAATTTCGATCAAAGTTTTAACTATATATGACTTTACCAAGAGTGTTGTCTGTTGTGACATGGTATTTTATAATTTGCTGCAAGTGAAAGGATTTTAACCTCACTTTGTAAGTACACATGCCGAATTGGTTTTCAAATATTATAATGTTCAATTTAATTCATTGTAGAGTTCCTGATGAAGAGACAATAATTGACTCGAAAGCTTGAATAGAAAAAAGAGTACACTTTTTCCATACCCCTGTTGACTGCATACCCGAATTTAAAAAGGATTCTTCTATATATATATATATATATATATATATATATATATATATATATATATATATATATATATATATATATATTCGCTATTCGTAATGAGACTGAAATGACAAATTTATAAGCATTACCTCTGTTCATAGCGTATCGTTCATAAATTGTTTTAAGATATTAAAGTACACCGATACTGATAAAAAAATCAAACTTGTCTGCCATCAGAAATGATGAATCTGTACTGATTTCCAATTCACAGTGAATTAGTTTCTCATGCACAAAAAATTTGCAAATTCTGAGTACTGGTTTAAAAAATATAGGCGAATTGAAAAATAATGTATTTATTCTCAAAAAATGTTATTCGCGCATGCTCGGTATGAATATAACCAAACCAAAGAGTACTTTTTCAAAAAATTTCTATATCAACGAAAAAACTGCTTTTGGCCGTTTTTCGACCACTGAGCGACGAATTGATATTCTTTTCAAGATATTTGATGATCTTTGTTGTTTAGGAGCTCTATTATTATTAAGACTAAGAAGGTTTATTTTATTTTTTGCGTTTCAGTTTTTTATTTTTTTTGAATTAATGGCTCTCACCCACTAATGACTACCTACCCAATTGACTCCAGGTATCCATCATATTGTACTGTGTCATCAGAACTACATATGTGTGACAAGTTTCAACAGAATCGGTTCACAGATGAAAAATCAATCATCTCCTATTTTTCTACCCTAAGGGGTGGATTATTTCTTCACAAATTCAAATATGATCAACTCTGCAGTTCACTTTTTCCATCAGAAAATATCATCTGAATCGGATAACCCGGTACAAAGTCCTGAAGGGGTTTGGGGTTGGTGAACGAAAAATATCCCCTCTTTTTCAACCCTCAAGAGTGATATTCTTCAAATTTGAATGGGACCAACTTCGAAGTATACCCTAATCAATTAGGGAAGAATAATCGAAATCGAATTATTCTGTGGAAAAATATGCGTGGTCATACATAAGGAAAAACAATGAATATACGCGTCGACTAGAGAACCTGCTCCTTTTTTTGTCGGTTAAATACCACTTGACAGAATTTCTTTTTAGGAAATTTGGCCCTCCAATTTCTACAACAATATTGACACACAAATGTCAAAGTATACTTGTGATATAACTACTGAATAAAGTCAATAATGTATTTCCTTCGGTTCCATAATGCGAAGATAAAACAAGAAGAGGTTCTCTAGTCGAAGCGTATTTTTTTCATTTGTTTCAGTTGTAGTCCGATTCTGATAATTATTTTTTCAATGGAAAGGGTATATCTCTGAAAAGCAAAAAATAGAATTCCTTCTTAGTCTCAATGATAATTGAGCTCCTAAACTTATGTAAGTAACTAATTTTGATTATGCGCCAAACAAACAATAATCGAAGATCATTATATTACTTTGAAGAATGCCGCTATGAATTTTGCCTCCATAATTTTACGCTTAACCTTATTCAATTGCTAGTTTGTTTGGCACCGACTCAAAATTAGTTACTCACATCAGTTTAGGAGCTCAAATATCATTAAGACTAAGAAGGTCTATTTTATTTTCTGCTTTTGAGTTGATTTTTTTATTTTTTATTTTTTTTTTGCTGAAATCTACTAATTTTTTTATTACTTCCATTACTTATTTTTTTATTACTTCCAAAATACTTACTCACCTAGCTAACTTCAACTGTTAACTATCAAATGATATGATTATCCACTAACTATTTATTGTTATATAATATAAATTATTTTTGAAAATTCTGGTTAGTTGATTCCATCACTTTGTATTCAATTCCATCCTTCCATAGAATGTAATTATTGTGACCGATGTAGGAGGATCTGTCAATATAAACTACATATTGTGCCAATGTTCACAACTGAAAAATCACTCATCTTCCAGTTTTCTACTCATGGGGGTGGATTATTCAATTCCAAAGTAGAAGATGATCAATTATGAGGTATACCCTATCTAATAAAGAAGGAATCATCCAAATCGTAAAATCCACTACAAAGTTATGCATGATAGAATCGGTTAACGGACCAAAATTCAGAAGGTGAACGACCAATATTCTCCATTTTGCTACCCCAAAGGATGGATTTTTTTATTCAAATTCAAATGGGATCAACTACAAAGTACACTCTATCCTATGGAAATCTTTGGGATCGAACTGCTCTGTAAAAAATTACGCGTGATCATACATAATAAAATATACGCGTCGACTAGGGAACCTCCTCTTTTTCGTTTGGTCGGTTAAAAATTGGTCCCCTAAGGATTTGAGAAAAATATTCACTCTCAAGGGTAGGAAAATGGTAGATGATTTTTTATTCAACCACCGAATTTTTTCTTGTTAACCGATCCTACTACGCATAACTTTTTTGGTGATTTAGATAATTTTTTTCATTGTATAGGGTGTGCTTCAAAGTCGGTCCCATCCGAATTTGAAACAAATCACAATCCCAAGGGTGGAGAAATAGGGGATGATTTATTGATTCAACACCTGTCAACCACTTCTGATGAGAATTGCCACACGTTTGTAGTTCTGATGACACTACAACATAATGGAGGCCCGGAGTTGATTTGATGATGGTGACGGAAGACAGACGAGGAATCTTCTCAACTTCTCAGCAGCTACCCCGTGTTTGGTGTAATATGTACATATATATTTACATGTCCTGTATAACTGACTCACTCCTTGACTGATATACGATCGACGCCTAGACCAATCTGCTGGACCTAGGAGCTGAATTTTTGACAGTATATTTTCTCAATATGACCTTCCTAAAGGGGTGAAAAATTGGGTGAGAATGGGAGTGGAAGTCTGTATAGTTAGTTTTGAAGTTAGGATCATGAGAATTGGTATTTGGGAGTCTTAGTTACAAATAAAAATACGTGGTGGTTTTGGAAATTCAACCCCCAAAGTGGTGAAATGGGGTTGAATCAAGTTTGGAAGTATGTATAGAAATTCCGTTAGTTTTCAAGTTGGAGTTATAAAGAATATTTTTAGAAATTAAACCTCTAGGGAAGTAAAAGTTTGTATGGGGGTTCCGTTAGTTTTCAAGTGATGGTCATAAAAATTGGTATTTGGGGTCTTTGTCAGAGATGAAGACAAATATATTTCATTGTTTCCATAAAAGCAATCTCGAAGGGGGTCAAAGTTTGTATTAGGGTTCCGTTAGATTTTAAGTGAAGGTGATAAAAGGAATACGTATTTCAGTATTTTTAGAAATTTTGTCTCTTGAGGGGTAAGTACGATTCGTAATAGTTATCACAAGAAATACAAAATTCAACGATTTCGAAGTCGCTGTTACCAGCTAGTTATAGAATATAACAATTAATAGTGACAACAAGGTGGATATGTAAGTATTTCAAAAGTAAACCAAATCAAGTAGGTAGCAATTAGTAGATTTAAGCCACAAAAAATTAAATATCAAACACTTTTTAACAGAAAATTGAACCGACGAAAAAAAAACTGAAGAAAAAGAACTTTTTAAGTCTTAGTGAGCTCCTAAACTGATGTAAGTAATCAATTTTGGCGCTAAACAAACAGTCAACGAAGAATAAATCTACATGAAGATGGGTACTGGCGGAAGGCGCTATGTCTTAATATACAAATTTTTCATAGAAAACTTAATTTCAATTCCGAATTGGAATCGTTGTGGTCAGCAGTGGTAAATATTTAATTGCTTTTCTGATAATCACAGTAACTAATCTGCATGAGTTGATATTTGTGATTATCGGGAAGCATTCCAGTCAATGATATGCCAACTCGATCCCGGTAGTACCGAAATCTTCCATAACGCAAAATGGATGAGCCGTTGTTGTATATTTGAAGGTGATACCTCCAAGAAATTATATTCTGACTTCTTTCCTATGTGGTTGCTATGAAACGTATTAGCATCATCAAATCAAAACATTGCGCAACTGTTCTCTATCCAAATTTATTTTCTATGGTTTGAAAATATATCTGGATATTTTTTTCGAGAGTGTGCTTTGTCTGATCTCGATGTAGCTCAAAGATGAATTCCTTCGTCTCCCCATTGGTGGAAAATATTCGTTTACAACAGGGTACGTATGATTCAAGAGAAAATTCCTTCCCCTTGTTGAAATCATGTCCATTCTTTGGAGAAATCTGCTGATTGGTCATCAGGGGGTTCGAACTGGATTCCGAGAGTCCATTATCAGTTCCAATGGGTCTATGGGTCAAAAGACGATGTCTGTATCTTCATGTTTTTCTAGGGGGGAAAGTTCGAGGAAGACAGCAACATTGTAACCCTCCTACTTGCACGCATTGGATATCATTGAAGTTTTTTGGTACCAGTAGTATATCGCTAATTGTACTTAAAACGCTTCTACCATGCTATGAGCCAACGTTTGTCACGCGCATCAATTCATTATTATAATTTTATACTCACTATAATTATGAGTTTGTGTGCTCATCAATTCAACGTACTCAAAAACCACGTGAATTAAAATCATCCAAGGGTATATTTAGGCACATTGCCATATAGATATATATACATATAGATATATATATATATATAGATATATATATATATATATATATATATATATATATATATATATATATATATATATATATATATATATATATATATATATATATATATATATATATATATATATATATTTGGAATATAACTAAATTTGTCAACAAAGTGAAGGCCACATTTTTCAACCGAATGGAACAAAATTTGGCTAAAAAATATTTTCCATCAATGCATCGAAAAAGTTCGAAGATTGGCCAAATCAATAGTTACAAAATGGCAGCTGGAGAATGAGCGAGTGCTTAAACGAGTCAACACCGTTTATATTTTGCTACGTAGTTCTTTTGTTTTACTAGTGATTTACCAAGACAAATCTAGTCAATCAGTGTTACAAAAACCGACGTATGTATTGAACATTTTTACGTACTTTTAAATCGTGTTTTTGTTGACGCGCCGACCTGGCTGTTTTTATCCTAACGTTTCCACTTATCCATACGATCTGATAACAGCCAAGACATCAATTGAGTTTCGACAAAATCCAGTTTTTGCCTACCCCTCATCACCAGAGGCGTAGGCAGTATTTCAATATGGATATATTGCCGTACATTGAATTAAAACCATCAAGTGAAATCAATTTAGCCAACCTAATAAATTGCTTTTGTGTACAAGGGCAACAATAAATCAAACAGTTTTACCTCAACCCACTGATACAAAAATATTGCACAATATGAATATCAACAATCCAGCTCCAAGCACCAGTTACGTAACAGCCGTTAAGACAGCACCTAAACCATCTTTCCCAAAAAAGGATGAAGCCATAGTGATGCACGCCGATGATAACCTGAAGTTATTCGACTATGTTAAGGCAATAGGCGATATTGTAGGCCCCAAACATATTGCTTTTGCGTCAAGGATTTCGAATAATAGAATCTGCATCTATTTAGCTAATCCCAATCTCGTTGACGATCTCCTAAAATCCCATCCATCCGTAACTCTAAACAATAATGTTATAAACATCCGCAGACTCGTTTCTCCGACAAAACGAATTATCATTTCGAACATACCTCCTTATATATCTCATGATCTAGCTGAGAATGCTATAAAGAATCTCGGTTCACAGTTAACCTCTCATGTCTCGTTTTTGAGAGCTGGTATTCCAGGCGACGAATATTCCCATATATTAAGTTTCAGATGACAAGTCTACGTTCTTTCCCCATCAGACGACTTTGAATTGCAGACTTCATTAATCATTCCATTTGACGGTAACGAAAACAGAATCTTTCTGTCTACAGACAAAATGGAGTGCTTCATTTGCAAGCAACCTGGACACATCGCTTCTAAGTGCCCAAATCCTCCAACAATCAATTTACTGTCACAACCCACTCTGTCTGAACAAATTGCACAGGTATTCTCCACAAACCTAATAGAAAGTGACGAAGTGACCCCAAATGAAGACCAACAAATAAATCAGACCCCTGCCGTTCTGACCCCAACTCAAAAACGCGGACATTCCCAGCTTTCAGATCCAAGCGAAAACTCAAGCCTACTCACAGAAACAGGAAATAACAATGACGTCATGCCCCCCCCTATATCATCTCCACTCCCGAAAGCAAATAAGAAGAAGCGCAAGGTGAGTGTAGCTACTGAATCTAACCTCACAACATCCATAAAAGAATGTATGGCAAACGCCAAACGCATTCATACTTCCCATAGAAAACCTGTATGACTTCTTAGAAAATACCTTTGGTAACTCTGGTCCGTACATGGAAGCCCGAAAACACACAGATGACATCAACGGCCTAGTCTCAAACCTAAATCTAATTTACCCCGACCTCACAGACAGATCCATGAAGAACAGAATAACCCGTATAACAAACAAGATTAAGAAGAAGCTCAAACCCGACGCTGAAGAGACTGAGAATTCGGACATGACAAACGATGATGATTCTGATAGCTCACAGCAGTCGCAAAGATCGTCATACTAAAATTCTAACACCATGCCCCTCTCTCTAATACAGTGGAACTGCGATGGTTTTTACCCTCGTTTGGAACGATTACAACAGCTTTTCTCCGATTTCTCACCAGATTTCCTTTGTTTACAAGAAACTAATTTTACTAAGACTCACAACCCCCACATATTTTCACGTACAATCCGGATCCTTCTCCTCAATAGACCTCAGCATCTCAGATCCAGGAACAGCACCCTTACTAACATGGCACACGCTTGATAGCCTCTATGATAGTAACCACTTCCCTATCCTAATTTCAGACAACGAATTAAAACAAGTTAACATTAAAGGAAAGTGGAAAATCGCAAAAGCAATTTGGGAACTTTACAGCCAAACGCTGAAGGAAAACACTGAACATATCAATTATTCGAACGATGTAGACGAAGCTGTTGGGCAACTGACCAACTCCATAATTTCGGCTGCCACAAATTGTATAGGAAAGTACTCCGTCAACCCCACAAAACGAACCGTTCCCTGGTGGAATGATTCCTGTAACATCGCAGTGAAGGAGTGCAAAAAGGCGCTTGATAAATATCGATGAACCAGAAATGATTCAGACCTGATAAACCTTAAAATAATGAGAGCGAAATCTAAAAGGGTTCTGAAACAAAGTAAACGAGAGTCGTGGAACAAATTCACAAGCACTATAACGTCCGATACCTCGCCTTCTCAAATCTGGACCAAGATAAGACAGATGAAAGGAAAAAACACCAGTTTTAAAATATCCGGCTCAACCCACGAGGGTCAAGTCATTACCAATGACCAACAAATTGCCAACATTCTCGCCCAACACTTTCAAAATAAAACAAAACCCAACCCCGAACCTCCTAACACAACGAACAACTCTCAACCCAAACAAAACCCTTACAATTGTCACTCTCTCAATCTTCCTTTCACACCTTCCGAATTAAATTCAGTCCTACTCTCACTGAAGAACACAGCTGCAGGACCAGACGATATACCGATGATCTTCCTGAAATATATACACTCAGCAACAGAAAATAAACTGCTCGAACTGTACAATAAAATATGGTGCAGCCAACAATTCCCAGCTCTATGGAGAGAATCTCTCATAATACCAATCAAAAAGAACGACTCGAATACCAATCTTCCAAATTCCTCCAGGCCCATTTCTCTAACATGTACACTATGTAAAATTCTCGAGAAAATGATTAATAGGCGCCTACATTGGTACTTAGAATCACACAACCTTCTAATTACAGCGCAGGCAGGCTTCCGAACAAATAGATGCACATTGGACAACCTGGTTACTCTACACACAGATATCCCACAAGCTATTGAAAGTAAAAATGACATAATTGCCGTGAGCCTAGATATTGACAGCGCCTTCGACACTATTCGTAAAAATTCCATTCTTGAAAAACTCTCAGACTTTAACTTAACTGGAAACATTCTCTCCTTTTTAGAAAACTTCTTAACCAACAGATCTTTCAAAGTGGTCACAAATGGGCAAACATCCACATTACATGTCCCAGAAAATGGAGTACCACAAGGCTCGGTTCTTAGCACCACCTTATTCCTGATGAGTATCAATGACATCTGTTCCTCAATAATTTCACCTGTCAAATACGTACTATACGCCGACGATCTCATTCTCTACTGACAAGGCAAAGTCACGGCTAGTACTTGTACCTTACTTCAGAAGGCTCTAAATAGCATCCACAATTGGGCCCTCAGATCAGGTTTTCGCTTTTCAACAACCAAATCCAAAGTAATTCAGTTCAGCAAAAGACTCAACCCCCTTCCTCCACAATTAAGTCTCAATGGGGGTCCGTTACAGGTGACTGGTCAACACAAATTTTTGGGTGTACTTTTTGATAAAAGGTTCACATGGAGACAACATATCTAGGAGACTAAAGCTAACTGTTTAAATCGGATCAACATCCTAAAATCATTAGCACATCACCAATGGGGAGCAGAAGAAGAAATACTAATAAGGATTCACCGATCACTGGTCCGCTCCAAACTAGATTATGGAAGTATTCTTTATATGAGCGCCTGCAAAACGTACCTCAAATCTCTTGACACAATTCAAACCACAGCATTACGAATATGTCTAGGCACTTTTAGATCCAGTCCGACGGAAAGCATCTACATTGAATCTTCTGAGCCACCTCTTCTCATACGACGAGAATACCAACTATTATCCTATTTTTCCAGGATATCTGCCTACTCACAAAACCCAATATTTAAAACAATTGACCTTATACAACCAGCTCCTGGTAACAGACCTAGAACTCCGCTCTCACCCCCACAAATATTATATCCCATTTTAAGAAACATCAACCTTACAGTTACAACTCCCATAAAACTTTCTGAAACCCCTCCATGGACCAAAAAACCGCCGATATTGAACATGAGCCTAAGTAACTACAATAAGTGCGAAACGCCTTACATAGTCTACAGACAAAAATTCAGAGAACTGATAAATCACCAACAGTTCGACAAAATCCTATACACTGACGCCTCCAAAGGAGTTAATGGTGCCGGATGCGCTGTTACTACATCAGATACAACAATAGTAACATACAAACTTCCTGACGTATGCAGTATACACACAGCTGAACTATATGGAATACTACAAGCCTTGAGGACTCCAGTACAGGTTAACAGTAAACTCGCCATATGTACAGACTCCCTTTCATCAATACACTCCATCAAAAACAACTACTCACAATATCCCTCAGTTCAAGACATACTCGATACCTGCCACCACCATCACACTAGAGGCACCTATGTGAATATCATCTGGATCCCTTCTCATGTAGGTATCACCGGCAACGAACATGCAGACCAAGCAGCGAAACAAACTTGTTCCTATGACTTGCCAGTAGAGCGAATTCAACTCCATCAAGACCTAAAATCAGCAGTTCGACAAACAATGATTCAAACATGGCAAATACATTGGGATACAAGTAACACAAAACTACGTACAATCCAAACCACAGTTACCGCTCGGGAGATGCCTCCAATGACAAGAAAGGACAAAAGTGTTATAAGAAGACTCAGAATAGGCCACTCCCGGCTCACTCATGGCTACCTGATGTCATCACAAAATCCCCCTACCTGTGAATACTGTGATAGTGTAAGACTTACAATTGAGCACATACGTTTAGATTGCCAACATTACAGCCCAACCCGTCGCAAACACAAACTTAGTGGAACTCTCAAAAACATTCTTGAACTACCTAACCAGTTTAGTACTGTGATACAGTTCCTTGAAGACTGTCGACTGTTTAATTTAATTTGAATCCTATTATGTAATCGAATGTAACACAGATCCCGTGTCAGTGGCCACTAGATGCCGAGACACGTTAATTATAATAAAAAAATAAAATAAAATAAATGGCAGCTGTTGAAAGAAGATCTATAACAAGTGGTATATGACAATTGTACATTACAAACACACACTTGAAAAAACGGGTGTAACGTTTTCGAATTTCTCTTAAGGAAGTATTTTCGAAACGGTCGGACATCATTTTTTTATTTGACATTGACTCGAATATTATTTGACAGTGACTGAATTACTTCGATAGGTTTGGTGTAAATAATGGTAAATACTGTTTTATAGCAAGTAGCGTGTATATTCGCAAATATTCAAGCAATATGGTGGTATATTCGCAGGTAATATCCCGAAATTATGACAAATAGTCGACTATTAGTTTCGTCATGATTCTATCGAAAGTACCTTGTATTTCGAGGATTCAGTTTGAGGGAGTTATTCTTTGATCATTAATGTTCATATGGTCGAATGGAATTGTCTAGAAATTTGCTCGAAATAAATTAAAGAAAATTAAAGTCTCTTTTTGTCATAGACGAGTGATATTCAGGAAGTTTATTTCGTTGAACACCATAAACTCATTCCGGTCATATTTGTCACTTTCGCTCATGTGAAAATAAGCCAATCATTCATATACGTTTTGATACAACATTTAACAGAGCACTGTCAGTGACGTAATCTGACAGTTGTCAAACAGCTGATGAGGGGGCCAGCGGAGCTCTTTTCCATTAGAGTACACGTGTTTTCGTTGTGAATTTTCTCCGAAAAACGATATCCTCAAATGAATATTCTTGACATTGTGTTGATCCTTAGTTCATAGTGAATATTGTGAAAAAAGTTAAAAAGTCTATAGAGGTGTAATAAATATGGATTTTCCAGTTTTGAAATAAGTTGTCATCATAATAACACATCAGAATAGTTTTTTTTTTCAGATTTGATAAGGTTCATCATGAAATTTTCTGATGTTATGGGTTATGACCGATCAGGACGAGCACGTGCGATTTATTCGATTTCCCTCCGGAGGCATAATTAGGAAATAATTAGCAAAATTATTGGATTTCTCAATAGGAAAAGTAATTTTACACTACATTGATAGATGATATGTTTACTCGATGTCTACAAAAATTATAAAAATCACAATAAATCTGTAGCAAACACAAAAAACAATGATCTCTTTTGGTAATATTGGGGTAATACAGTTAAACTCTTCGTAGTATTGACGTGAACTCAGAATCAATCTTTAAAGTGATAAAAACAGAACAGAAATACACAACATAAGAAATTCCTCAAATCAACACTCCCACTAATTTCTTATTATATCTTGAAGGCTGATCAAACCCAGTTTCAACCTCAAGTATTTCAACTTCGACTTCGCTAGAGGTTTCGTGAATATATCAGCAACTTGTTCATTGCTTTCAATATACTTGATATCCCTTATAAAATGGTATTTTATATCGACATGTTTCGTGCGCTTGTGAAAATCTTGATTTTTTATCAGTTTGATAGCACTCTGATTGTCGATATAAAGTGTACACGAACTTGTGTCGCCAATAAAAATATTTCTGTAAAGTCTGTCCAACCAAATCAAATCTTCCACAGCCGTACTTGCAGCAATATACTCAAGACTCAGTTGTGGAGAGAGCTACTGTGCTTTGTCTCTTTGAGTTCCAACTTATTGCGCCTGATCCAAAATGGAAAATATAATCGGTAGTTGAAAGTCTATTATCAGCATCGCCTCCATAGTCTGCATCACTGAATCCTGTTATTTTCAATTCCGGAGACATCTCGTATAGCAATCCCATGTCTGATGTTCCATTTAGATAGCGAAAAATTCTTTTTACCATTCGCCAATGCTTGACTTTCGGACTTTCCAAATATTGGTTAACCTTAGAAACTGCGAAAGATATATCTGGTCTGGTTCCTACAACCAAATGAATCAAACTCCCGACCGCTTCTCTATAGGGAACTCCCACTGCTTGATCATTTCCTTCATCATTTATGAAGTCGGTTTGTATTGGCGTAGAAACAGTTTTTGAATTCGTCATACCAAATTTCTCCAATATTCGTTTGCAGTAGTTTTGTTGGTGAATAAATATCGAACCATTTGATTTTCTGACAATTTGTAGACCTAGGTAAAATTTCAAAGTTCCAAATTTCATTTCGTATTCACTATTTAGGAAATGTAAGACATTTTCTATATAATTTTTGTCCGATGCAGCTATAATTCCATCATCTACGAAAATGGCTAATATTATGAACTTTTCGTGATTGATAAAAACACAGGCATCAGCATCACTTGCTTGGAAATTGAACTCATTCAAAAATTTCACGAATCTCTCATTCCAGACTCTCGGTGCTTGTTTGAGACCATACAAACTCCTATTCAATTTGCAAACTTTCTGGGAACCATCTTCAAAACCATGGGGTTGATCCATATAGATCTCTTCTTGTAACTTTCCGTACAAAAATGCTGTTTTCACATCAAATTGGGATGAAACTTAATTTTTCTGTACTGCAATTGCCAGTATCGCTCGAATTGATCCAAATTTCACTACCGGACTATACGTTTCTTCATAATCAACTCCGTACTTCTGGGCATATCCTTTAATAACCAGTCGGGCTTTGAATCTCTCTATTTTCCCATCAGCATTTTGCTTCACCTTGTATATCCATTTATTCGATATCGGTTTTTTGTCAGTTGGTAAGTCTGTAAGAGTCCAGGTATCGTTAACTTCATGGGATTTCAGTTCTTCGTGCATGGCGTTCTCCCACTCTTTTCTGTCCCTGCTGGATATTGCTTCCTCGAATGAAATAGGCTCATTGTTCTCAGCTATAAGAGCAACAGCTTCTGCCAAATTTACAAATCTTTCCGGTGCAAGAATATTTTCCCTTTTTCTCAGATTATATTTTCATGTTATTTCTTCTTCTACATTATTCTGGATCGCTTCTCTTTTTTCATCGTTGTTAAAATGTTCTGTGTGACTGCTTTCATTCTCTTGATCATTTTTCTGTTTCATGTCTGGGAATTGTTTTCCTTCATCTACCAATCTTATTTCTGGTGATTTTTGTATTAAATTTTCCTTGGTTTTCATGATTTCATCTCCAAAGACAATATCTCTGCAGCTTTCAACTTGATTATTCCCAAACCAGATCCTATAACCTTTAACGGTACTTGAGTATCCGACAAAAGTTCTTTTTCGACTTTTAACATCCCATTTTTGTCGCTTCTATTTTGGAATATGAACAAATACAACGGTTCCAAAAACATGAAGAGAATTTATTTCGAAGGGTTCATTATTCCACAGCTCATATGGTGTTTTACTCGAAACGGGACTGGGACCTGTTCTATTCAGAAGATACACTGCTGTATTCGTTGCCTCTGCCCATAACTTTTTCGGAAGGTCCTTGGAATGAAGTAAAGTACGAGCCATCTCCACAACTGTTCTATTTTCTCGTTCAGCACATCCATTTTGCTCTGGTGTGTATGCCACAGTCTTTTGATGGGTCACTCCATAACTGTTCAGCAGTGATTCTACTATCTTGTTGCAATATTCTCCGCCGTTATCTGTACGGATGGTCTGTACTGGAAAACCAATGTTTCTCATGTACACTGAAAATTCTTTTATTTTTGATTTTATCTCATCCTTCGTGCGGACGAAATACACTATTCTATAATGCGTGTAATCATCTTTAAATAAGATGAAATATTCACATCCTCCTAGCGAACTTTCCTCCATTGGACCACATACATCTGAATGAATGAGTTGCCCTATTCTGTTTGTTTCAGTATTACTGACAGGAAACGGTAAGCGATGCTGTTTGCCACGTAGACAGTTTTCACAGATGGGTTTTGAATCGAATGTGGAAGTAGGAAGGTTCGATTTTTCAAGAATTTTCTTAACTTGTGTTACATTTTGATGTCCCAATTGCTCGTGCCATAACTGAAGCTGATTGATTACAGTAACATGAGCTCCATGGTGTTCTGAAGGAACAACTACTTCCAAGTTCAGTTTGAATAATTTCTTCATTTACCTGAATAGTCGATCATTTTGCATGTCATATGACTAAATTCATGACTTTTCATTGGTGGAGCCATGTGTGAATGAAATAATCGCTGATATGTGGGATTTGATTGGTAAGATAAATGCATTTGAATGCCTAAATTAATTTCGAGGTATATGATCATATAACTAACATGTTTATGCAAAGCTGCGTAAGACCGAATATCATATCACATTCTTGAAAATCGTGAAGCCAATCAATAGCGTCCAATTTTTCAAATTCTTTTATGTATAATTATTCTCAAACAAAATATCAATCACCTAATCGACGTTCACTTGATTATGAAATCGTATTAAAAATTGTGCAACGATGTTATTCAGTGGGATACTAAATTTCTCAGAATAATAAAAATATTTTCCAAATCCTCTAATTATGAGATGTATTCTGAAAATTATGAGAACGATAGGTATTAGAATATCATCTCCTAATGAAATTGTTTTGCGATCATTCGGAAATATTATGCAAATGAAATAATTTGAGAAAACAAATGTGAATATAATCACATTCAAAAATCAAATTTAGCTGAGCCTGTTCCAAAATGACCAGGAGAATATGCAATGAATAACTAATATAATAGCTACCACAAATGTATTCGGTGGTTCAATAAGATCAGTTCGAATGAAACGGGAGCATTTAAGTTACGTTTGTAGATGGAAATGTGCCTGAATATCCACTCGAATGATTTGAAGGTTTATTCTCAGGAGCTTTTCAGAAACCTATTAGTGTCAATGAGAAATGTACCTACTTGGTTTCCCAGTTCGCGGAATTAGTATGCATTCAACCACATAATTTCAGCATAGTATAAAAGTATTATGATGAATTGATACGAAGCGCGGTGGAAATGTTGGTTCATAGCTCGGTAAAAGCGTTTTCAGAACAATTAGCTTCAATCTTCATTCCTTCATCACGATTCCGACCCAGGTCACAGAAACATGCTATCAAAAAACTGAAATGCTCCTCAATACTCTCAAATGGAACAGTTGCAATATTTCCGTCTTACGCGAACACTGATAATCTCTGTTGTATAGGGGGGGTGTGTTTTTGTAACAAATTCCCAGAAATTCACAGAATGATGGAGAAGTTGAAAAGGAAACATTCCCAAATGAAAATTGAATAGAAGGATTCTTTCAAAACCTGGAATTTTTCCCTGAAGGGCAATTAGACCCCAACATCCAGAGGTTGAAGCCGATGGGAACAATGGGGTGGAAATGTATATTGTATGGAGGTTGATGAGGCTGTTCCGGTTTTTTGTACCTCGAATTATAGGATTTTTTGTACATTACCCTTTATCTATTCGGGGACCAGGATTCCGAGACGAAGTTTATCAGTCTCCTGGAATCTGGGTTGCTGATGTCTCAGGGCGTTATCTAACCCCTTCGTGAAACTAGCGCTTTTTGCAAAACAGTGTTCGGCAGTCGCGGAGCAGGTGTTCTGCAGTTTCAGCATAGTTCTCGCAGTAACGACATAGTTCACTGTCCATTCTTTCGAGGTGATACATCAGAGGATAATGTCCGGTGAGCAGTCTCGTTACTAGTTTCGAGGCTTTCTTATCCAACTCGAGAAGCTGTTTAACTTCCCTTGGAGATGGGCTCAGAATCCTTTCCGCTTGTCCTTCTCCTTGTCCTAGAGCCCCATTCAAGTGATTTTTAATTCGGTCAGTTTCCCAGCGCCAGAACTCTTCTTCAATGTGGGCTTTGGAGAGATCACAGAAAAGTTCTGGGCCAGAAATTCGAGTGTTTGCCCCTTCCTTGGCAGGGTTGTCTGTTAACCGCTGCACTTTTTGTAGTTTGATTTTGGCCGAGTTCTGTTGTATTTTTGGCCACACTACAAATGATGCGTAGGTGACCAAGGGTTTGATGATTGTTTGGTATGACCAATTTATCATTTTTAGCATCATGCCCCATTTCTTGCCAAATATTCTGTGGCACGTTCAGGTTGCCACTGTAACTTCGAGAAGAATGAGATTGACGTAACTGTTCCATGTTAGTCTTTGGTCGGTTATAATGCCCAGGTATTTGAATTCCATTTAGGGTTTGGGCTTTCAGTTCGACCTTTCGCCCCTTTGTGAATGGAACCAGCACTATTTTGGATTTTTGATCAATATTCAGTCTCCCCAACTGCCTTTCGAAATGCTTCTCATAAGCATCCCAGTTCGTCAGTGTGGGTATCCTATATCCCTTGAAGCGGGTTTTCGATTACTCCAAGTTAAATCTTATGTGTTGATGATCCGACATCGAGGAGTCATCAAATACATGCCAGTTGCGAATGTGGTTAGTTATAAATGGATCTGCGAGGGTAAGGTCAAAATAACATTCAATCGCATTCATGAAGGTGGGTTTGTAACCTCTTCAGACAATGTCAATGTAAGTAGCTAACAAATATTCTAGAAGGTACTCACCTCGTGCATTTGTGTCTGTGCTTCCCCTTGTAAAATGGTGCACGTGCACTCGCGTCGCAGCACAGAATGAAGTGCCCATTGTCATTTTGACACCATTGGACTTCCTCTGGTGGTGGTTGTGTTGGTTAATCCCTTAGGAAGTATGCCGAGGTCATTACGATCCACCTCTTGCCTACTTCAGTTGGCAATCCCACGAAAGCGTTTGCCAGATCTCTAATGATGAACTCTGAAACAGGAGTACATTCAGTTCAAGGGCCAAGCAGATTTCCATGGTTGTTGCAATATAGTAACTCACATGATTTCATGGTGAGTCCTTGTATACGTCCTCCATTCATCCAGATCGCTTGGAGCCTTGAGTTTTGTGCTCATTTTGGGCTACGTCTTTGGAGCTTCATATTTCTTCTTTCTCATTCCTCCTTAGGGGTTCTGCTTGGTTTTTGAAGGTTTTGCACTATCGGCAAGCTTTTCAGCATGTTCGTCGGTGCTCACTGCACTCTGTTCAATACCTGAGGTGTTAGGTGCAGACGTGAGATCAAGTGTCGTCCCTTTGGGTTTGCCACTCTTTGGTCTGAGAAGTTGTTTGACCAAATTTAGAGTTATTCATAGACCTTGTTTTTCTTAGTCTTCAGGCTAACTGGTGGTCAACCGAGTGCTAGGACCTCTAGAGAGCCTTCGGATGCTCTCCTCAGTACCCTCCAGTTCGTTGGGTGAATGTTTTCGTTTTGAACTCTCATTAATGCAAGAGTTTTCTCCGAGGAGTATACCTGGCTTTCAGGTTAGTGTGTCACCAAGATTTCGTTGTGAGGCATTTCTTTCTCTTCAGCTATCCTCAGTTCAGCTCCCTCCCATGGTTTGATGTCCTCGATGGTGCTCTTCATCCACTGCATGGTGGTGTTATCGGCACACATCAAGGTCACCTAGCCTGGTGTGCTGTGCGAGCTGTGGAAATTAGGCTTTGTGGCCGCCTTTTTCATGACTCGATGATTTTATCCCTCATGGACTCCATCTGTTCCATTGTTAGAAGGACCTCAGGGTAGTTTTTTGTCTGAAAACCCACTTCAACGCCTTCAATAACTCGATTAAAAATTGTTTCGGTGGGCATTGATACACCGCTGCTTCTTTCTGCTTCTCTTGGTTCCTCCTCCAGTTGACTTTCGGGAGTTTTTGTCTAGGACCAGACCCTTTCAAGTCCTTCATTTGAACCTCTTCATGACAGCACCGCTGAGCCTAATCCCAATATTTTCTATCGAGAGGACTTTTTATAATTCGATGGTCTCCTTGTCGCTTCCAGATATGAGCAGGTTACCTTCGTGTTCAGTACTTCCAGTTTCCTGTAGACTGCAGGGGGATTTGGTCCTCTAATTGAGCTGAAGAGTTTTCCTCACCCTGTTTTTTCCATTTCGTCATGCATGATCCCATGACGAGCTAGAGAACAACGGTCGCCTGCGACAGAGCCCCGCATGCCGCAGGAAGGCAAGTGTAACCAGGGGGCGCCAGGTGCCTCGAAGTTCACATAATCGTAACTAGTCCACCCACTAGTCATGCAGTTCTCGGCTAATGCTGTTCCACCTTGTACTTGGAGAGATTTTCATTGAAGTTTTTTTCTACTCTGCCGGTTGGTTGAGGGGATTGCTGGCTTCGAGCGCCGTTCATACCAAGCAGGTTTCCACAGAGAGTTCCAGCTCTCTGGTGCGCCAGGACCGCTCTGGACATGTCGCCCTACTGACTCGCCAAAAAACAGGTTCTCTCTACGATATGGTTCCTGGTATCCTAGTTGAGGTGAAAGGACTTTAGGAAATAGCAGGACCACAGGTGATCCTGTAATCCCCTATCCAGCGATGCTACGTGGAAGCAAGCACCCGATGGCTGAGTTTACCCTCCATTCCACAGCCCTAATCCGCGTGCATGCGGTGGGTAACACCACAAGCAGCAAGCTAAGCAGCTGGATAATGGTCGAAAGCAGTCCACCCCGCCAGGCGGAAATATAAGTAGAACAATATCGTTTTGTTTTGTAATGCATTTCATGATTGTTAGTGTCAATATTTCTAGAAATATATCAGACGTCATCCATGCACTTCCTGGGCTGTTTGGAAAACCCAGGCTATCACTAGGTGCACCATTCATTTATTATCCTACCATTTGGGCTCACGGACATACAAAAACCTGCGGAACAGGATAACTATCAGAACATATTATGGCACACATAGTTAGGAGTTCATCACGTTTGCCAGACACTACTTGTTTTATCCCATGTGAGAATATGTTTTTTCCATGACTCTCCAGTAGTTCTCTTGGAAGGTACAAACTCATATTTTTCGGTTTACGTAAGCTCAATGTCGCGCCTTCATCCACTCGATACCCGCTTCCTTGTCGCGACCCCAACTATCTGAAATTTTGTCGTCAGTGATGTTGCATATTCATATTCTCGTCATCTATTAGTAAGACAAAAATTAATGCGGGAATTTTTCAATAAAAACTTTTTCAACTCTGTCTCTGGTTTAACACTGAATACTTCTTGGATATAATACTTGGAGTATAGTCTTTGTTTCAATCTTGGTATTACATTCTGTAGTATAGAGCGTGTGTCACGTTGTTAGCTTCAGCGGCACATTCTTTTCCCAGAGAACATCTAGCACAGCATTTTGCATGTCAGCTTCATTGAATTCTACATTGGTGCCTTTTTTGTATCTCCGTGGCATAATGATGATAACACTGAAAATAAATATCCATTGAATAAAATCAAGAGATAACCCCACTCATTTGAAATCATTCATGGATGCAGAAAGATCACACACACCGTCCTCATGAGGTGAACGTATGGTTTGGTTCAGGACGAAATATGGTTCCTCACATTTCCGAAAATGATGAGAATCACCTACAATTCGTTAGTTAATGCGTCTTCTGTCTGTCCTGTTTCCTGAGGGATACGATCCCGAATGGCTCTCAGTTATATCACATTTCAACAAAATGGCGCTCCCCAGCACTACGACTTAGACTTTTTTTTATGAAATGTTTCCTTACTGGTAGATGGACCAGTCATATCACCAGATCATTTTCTCACCAAAGTACAACACAATTTTACTTCATATTTATTTTTAGTTTTCTACATAGTCTCCTCGTAAGTCTACAAACTTCTACCAGCGATGCTTCCATCTCTTTAACCTGTCCGAGTAGTTATCGGCGTATTTCTCTGCACAATAACGAAATATTTATTATTCCTTTCCTGTGGAGTATCCTCAATGGGGTTACACTTCACAAATAAACATATTTTAATTTTTTCTTAATGCATTCCTGAAAAGGCGGATATTCGAATCATTTGAATACACTATTTACAACCATATCTCCGGTCATGGAGTACGTAACCCTCATAGTAACGGCAAAATATATATAAATTGGAGAAAAAGGTGAATTATCATCCTGAAATGCCATCTCATCTAGGAAATGGTGATTTTTTTGGGAGAATAGTTATAGAACAGAATATAGGGATAGAAATAAGTAGGCAAGGATAAACGTTTTTTGTCCACAACAATGCGTTTTATCCCTTCATTTGTAATTATGAAATATTGTATTAATGGATATATCTGGGTTAAGGAAAAATAATTGTTAAAAGTATATCGTAGGAACGAATATATCAAAAACATCTGGGCTACTGTTTGTATACGGCTTTTGGAAAATTCCATCCACTAAAAATAGCACGACCATTTTTGTATCAGGAAACCAAATAATATGACACATATGGTGGGCAAATGAGTAAACAAGACAGTGAGAATATTCATATATCATTGAGGAGCAACTGATCAAAACGCATTAAGTCCATTATATGTGATTTTGAGTGAATGACGAAAAATTTATTGAATCAGATTTATTCGAAAACAGATATTCATCGTTTACAAATTGGAATGAATAACACTTTTGAAAACGTAGGAAGGCGATATTCTCAAAACATAACGTTATATATATAAATATATATATATATATATATATATATATATATATATATATATATATATATATATATATATATATATATATATATTATATATATATTATATATATATATATATATATATTTTTCACAACTTATTTACTGGATTTATGTTGGTTTGCTCAACCAATGTGTGGATTTATAGCATTTTGCCAAATACATAAGGAATTATTTCGTTTTGCTCAACCTGTTTTTGTATTTATTGCAGTTTGATCAAATGAACAAAATTTATTTGAATTTTGGTTACGAAATAATACAATAAGTACTTGAAGAAACTCTTTGCAAACCATCCCTTGATGATTTGCTCAACTACACGAAATAATTAAGAAAAATCTTTCTTGTGGATTTATTGCAGTGACCAACCACTCGGTGGATCTATGCCGGTTCATTCAGTCAAACAGCGGATTTATATAATTTTGCTTGGTTCTGCATTTTTGATATGGCAATTCTCAACGGATTTGAAGCGGATTGATCGAGTTGAAAACAGTGGGTGGTGTATTGACCAAAATAATTTACTCCGGTAGTATTCACTTGAAATATGTTAAAAACCGGACTTAATGCGTTTTGCTCAGTTGCTCCTCGATTGATCGGAGGAACCAGTTTGGTTCGGAGTCTAAGACAATACACACCCCTCTCATTGCATTAAGTGTTTCTTCAGTTGATGCCTGATGTTAAATAACTCAAAATTTCTCATCCTCGAAATAAGTATTAGTCTAATTCAGAATAAGTTCAATTGATTAAAATTCATTGCTATTCTAATGCTAAGATTTCTTGTATGGATATCCTCCCTGTTATTTCATAAATTATAAGAGGGACCAAACGACCAGATAATTCAACTGAGCTGATTGAATTCCAAACTGTTTCAAATGCTCAATGAGAGTTTCATTGAATAAATGAGAGAGCGAATGTAAAAAGAAAAATAAGTCTGAAACCTATTCAGTATTGAAGCTACAGATCTCAAGATTTGATAAGTCTTCTTAGAAATTGAGAAGCGACAAAAATCAGAATCAGTGCTGGTGCCAAGTATACATATGTCTTCTAGTCACGAGATGGTCCAGAGACTTCAGAGACATAATTTTCGGTTAGGAAATTATTTTGGTGATTATTTATTGAATCTCATATCGCATTTTGAATCCACGCCAGCACAACTCATTCGAGGAGAATTTGATTTTGCATCCGCTCGGCGATTGAGTATAACTTCAAAAACTATGTTTTCTCAAAGGATATCATCCCAATTAATTGATTAAAAAGCAGTAACATATAATTTGTCAACTCCTCCTCATTTCACGAACATTTCTGCAACTTTTAGCTTAGAAAACAGAGAAAAGTCGATTGGGGCTAGATCTAGTGAGCAAAGATGATGGTCAAGCAGTACAAGCCGTAATTCGTAGATTTTCTTCATGGCAACCGCTGAGGCGTGAGACGGCGCGTTGTCTTGGTGAAACATTTTTTTCCTTCAAATGATGCCGTTTTTCCGTAAACTCTGCCTTTAGCTTGTCATGCAACGATACGTAGAAGTTGTAATGGTTTTGCCTCAATCGATTGAGATATCTTCATGATATTCCCAGCCAAAAAAAGTTTTTTCTTTTATTGCAGTCAATTTCCCATACGCAGCCCACTGTTTTGACTGTTTTTTGTTTCTGGGGTGTGATGGTGTATCCAAGATTCTCCTCTAGTAACCAATTGGCTCCTTAACTCTGATTTATTGGGCCTGATCTGCGACAGTAGCGATAGGAATGTTCTTTAGAACACGATTTTGGACCAACGTGAGCAAACGCGACCCCTAAGGCGTGGACAGATTACTCATGCCTAATTCTTCATCTAATATGTCAAAAACTTTCTCTGGACTAATTCATCCCAATGCCACGGTCGTCTGGACGTTCCAAAGGTTCATCGTCTCTCCAGTTAGTAGGGCCACGTTTAAATTCAGCTGCCAAAATTTCACGCTGGTAAGTGATGGTGCAGAGTCTACGTGCACAGCATCCAACTCAGAAACAAATATTCAATCACAGCTCGATACTCGATTTTCTCCATTTTCACAGCAACACCCACATCCACTCACTCAACCGATCGTCAACAACAACTGCTCGTCCTAAATGACTGCAATTTTGATGAATATTTTTCGAAAGCTGCGCAAACACATTCTCAGCTACTGTTGATGAGTGCTGTCATCTCATTGTTCAAGTCGGAAACTTTTTAGACTACCCTCGTATATGGCTACTCAAAAAGTTCATTCCATAGGCCTACAAGCTTGGAACATTCGAGAGAAATAATTGATAGGGGGGGATTGTCTGACTATACCCGTTAATTCTTCAAATGGTTTGGTTGGGATAGGGATCGATGTCATTGAAGAAAAACGATTGCTTTCTCGCCAACGTTTCGAACTTCAATAAATTTATCATCAGGGCTCTGTAACAATGAGTGATGATGAAGTTATTAAAGTTCGAAACGTTGACGAGAAAGCAATAGTTTTTTTTCAATAACATTGATCCTAATCCCAAATAAACCATTTGAAGAACATATCTCTGGATCACCAAACTTACCATAATACCCGATAATATTGCTGAAGTTCAAACGGAATTTGTTAATCTATTAGATTTTTGTCACATAGCAAACGGATTCCAGTTCGGACATTCAATTTGGGGAATCCATGTTTCTTCAATGATTCTGATAAGTTCATTTGATTGAGAATATTTCGAACGAATTTTTGTTTTCAGAAAAATTTTCATAATCACTTGGAATATTTTTTCTAAAAGAACTATCCTCTTTCAAATGGCATTACTAAACCTGTATGTTTCTATTTGAGATTTTTTTCATTGAATTCATATATTACTGTGCAGACAAATGTTTATATTGCATATATTCCCCCGAATGTGTTCGAATCAAACTTCCTAGCTAGTTTCCTAATCAATTGTAATTAATTAATTAGTTTCACACAGGTCGACATTTATCGCAAGAAAAATCTGGAGGCCTTGCCTAGTTCCTACTCGGGAATTGCTGTCATTGCCCTTCTCTAGAAATGGAAAGTACTCAAAATCATCTGTTTCTTACAGAAGTTTACAAGCTCTACTGAATCCCTGACATACACCATTGAGCAACTTATACTTTCAAAATTAGGAAACGGAAACCCAGCATTGACTTATCCCTCCACTCACTGATCATCATAAATATAGAATATTTCCAGTTATCCTGGGAAAATGAAATATGGCAACGTAGTAGAATTCGAAACAGAAACAAAACAAAAAATATAAAATCTATATTTTTCCACTTTTACTTCTTAAAATGGAGCGATAAAATGTGCATCCCTAATTACTGGCGAGTTCGCCATAATTTATTACCAATGTAGGTTTCACCATATTGTCAAAATGTCAAATAAATATTATAACTTGATTTGTTAAAAAATATGAACAGGATGTTCATAAAATCAGATGTGGAATCATCTGCGACTGAAAGATAAACTTTGGTCACTATCTTCCATCGTTCAAGATGACCTCTTGTGGGGTATTCATGTTGAAAAGAGAAACATTCTCAATTGAATATTGAATAGTAAGATTTTTCAGTAAATTGAAAAAATCCACGATAAAATTAAGTTAATTTTGTGAATGTCCAACAGAAAACAACTACTTTCCCGAATAAATCCACTCTGGACATTGAACTACTACTGATAGATATTCTGAAAGGACGAAAATCTATTTCGCGCTTCCACGATCATCAGGAAGACCGGAAGACATGGGAAACACATTTTCCAGAAGCAATCTCACTTTGCAGAGATGGAAGAAAGTTTTAAACAATTCTTCTGGAGAGACACTTTGAAATCAGTGTTTTTCTGACATCAAAACCTGTCATGGGGTATGATAGATTGATTTGTTTGAAAATATGAACAGGATGTTCATAAAATCAGATGTGGAATCATCTGCGACTGAAAGATAAACTTTAGTCACTATCTTCCATCGTTCAAGATAACCTGTTGTGGGGTATTCATGTTGAGAAGGGAAACATTCTCAATTGAAAATTGAATAGAAAGATTTTTCTGTGAATTGAAAAAATCCACGATAAAATTGAAGTTATTTTTTGTGAATGTCTAACAGAAAACAACTACTTCTCCCGCTGAAGCCACGCTGGACATTGAACTACATCTGATGGATATTCTGAAAGGACCCTAACTCAAAAGAAAAAATCTGAAATTGAAAATTTGCATTTTCATTCAGATAGTTATTTGATTTTCTATTCCAGTCCTAATTAAGATCTCATATAGATGAATGAGTCAGAGAAGAATGTTTTCTAAAAAATAGTACTCACCAGAAATCATTTCTAACATTGACGCAAGAGAGGCATCGCATTCACTAGGTCTTCAATACATTTTTGTCGACGAAAATCTATTTCGCGCTTCTACGATCATCAGGAAGACCGGAAGAAATGGAAAACACATTTTCTTGAAGCAATCTCACTTTGCAAAGATGGAAGAAAGTTTGAAACAATTCTTCCGGAGAGACACTTCGAAATTAGTGTTTTCCTGACATTGAAACCTGTCATGGGGTATGATAGATTGATTTGTTTGAAAATATGAACAGGATGTTCATAAAATCAGATGCGGAATCATCTGCGACTTGGAGATAAACTTCAGTCACTATCTTCCATCGTTCAAGATAACCTCTTGTGAAGTATTCATGTTGAAAAGGGAAACATTCTCAATTGAATAAAATTAGAAACAATTCTTTTGGAGAGACACTTTGGAATTAGTGTTTTTCTGATATTAAAACCTGTCATGGGGTATGTTTCCCTTCTCAACATAAATATTATAACCTTATATAGTCATGTTATGAGCCGGAATTCGAAATTTGAAAAAGGACAGACTTATTTTCGTGTCTTCACTTTATATGGGGGGGGTGTTATCAATATTGCTAGTTAATACATGTATGATTTCACCCTGGATACCTTTGAAGAGTCGGATAAAAAAAATTATTGGGGATTTTTGGGACCGCTGAATACAAATACATTGTCAGGAGAAGGTTTTTCAAATCTTGTGAATTGTACAGGCTTCTTGATATTCTTCGTATATTTACCGCTGAATTGTTATATTTTGAATTGGAAGTGTTTATTTAATCACACAATTTTTTTTCCAAAAGAATAAAGATTAGTTGTTGAGTTTCCGAAGAAAATTTCTATCAAAATCAATGTTTTATTGGTAGCTCCCTGTGAATATTCGTAGAAATGTGGAAGTCTTCATTGATGGATTATTTTGAAAGACTATCAGAGGGGATTCATAGCTTTAGATGATTCACATCTGGAACATGTGTATGTAATTTATGAATCATCCCTGAAGTTAGGTACAGTAACACTGTTGCGTCTTGACGCATTTGTTCTTTTTTTTTGTTACTATAATTATAATAAATTTTGCCAAGGGATTGTTTATTCATATTGTATATCTCAAATGGGAAATGAGACGAAAGAGGAGAAGTGTGAAGACAGACAATGAGTTCCTAGATCTTATGGAAGGAACATAGCATTCTAGTTTTTCTTGAGTTGGTGTTTTCTCATTGATGAAACGCTTATAAGTCAAGATATTCCTCAACTTATTGTAAATGTTTTATTGTTGTTGTTATTTACAGAAAGAAACATTGTTCGATTTTCAATTATTATTGAGTAGGAAATTTGAATTTTTATCCTAATTGAACAGAAAATTCTGGCGTCCATTCAAATTTACAATTTCTTAAACCTTTGCTCAAAACATAAATAAATTTGAAACTAGCAAGGCGGTCCAAAGAACTCCACACTGCTCTCCACTGAATAGTCTAGGCATTCTATTTCAATAATTAACTTCTTTTACATTACATAATTATATTATATCAAATATATATATATATATATATATATATATATATATATATATATATATATATATATATATATATATATATATATATATATATATATAAATATAATATATATATATATATATATATATATATATATATATATATATATATATATATATATATATATATATATATATATATATATTCGATATTCGATATTCCTATCTTATATTCCTATATTCCTGCCTTGCTAGTTTCAAATTTATTTATGTTTTGTGCAAAGGTTTAAGAAATTGTAAATTTGAATGGACGCCAGAATTTTTTGTTTAATTGGGATAAAAAATAAAATTTTCTACTCAATAATAATTGGAAATCGAACATCGGTTCGTTCTGTAAATAACAACAACAATAAAACATTTACATTCAGTTTAAAAATGAGGAATATCTTGACTAATAAGTGGCCACTTTTTTAATGGGATTGTATTGGTAACTTTCAAACCATAAGAGTTAGAAGGTCGCCCAAATGGAGAAAAAGTTGCATTCGTAGAAGCATTGTCAAGCAGTTCAAACAAATCGAGATTATCAGGGCCGGCTATTGAGATATCATAAGAAAAGTAAATTCTGTCATTTTAATTTTTCTTTTTTTTCCACTTTATTTCGAATATTATCGTAAAATGTCACAGAAGTTTTTTATTCGACAGTAAATTATCCTCAATTTGACATAATCAGATTTTGTATCCAACGTTTACTACGCTCTGGGCCAGCCTCAACCTCATTTTTTTCAATACGGACCTGCATATTTTATGAAACTTTTCGAAATATCTTTTGACGCTGAATTCAACAATATATCATACAATGTCATTCAAAGTTGATTTTCAGGTGATTTCGACGCTTATCCAAATTTCTTTGGGTCGGATCTGTATTACATTTAGGTACCTTCAGTTTAATTAACAACATGCAATACATTTCGATAAGAAAATCAACTTACTCATCTTCAATTGAGTGGAACGTAACAGAATCGAAGCAAAAAACAAGTAATGATTATTTACAAATTTCAAGAGGTGAAAAACCTAATTCATAATAATTAAACTATCAATGAAAGAAAAATCAAATGATTATTCGAAAGTAAATGAATAACATTATTGAAGTAAGTGTTCGAAATGTCCACCATTTTGTAGAATGCACTTTGCGGTTCTGGAACCCATACTTCTTATACATTTGCTTATTTTACCTCCTTGAATACCTTCCAATACATTCTCAATCTTCTCGCGAAGAATCTCTATTGTCGGGTTCGAAGTATCATAAATTTTATTTTTGAGATATCCCCACAAATGTTTGATGAATGAATTATGTGCAAGTAACGTTGTAGATAAACGTCGAAACATTTTAATATTTGGTGTTGTTCTTTCAGGATATAATTCACCATACCTTTGTTGTGCTTTGAACGAATTTCTATCTAGTTTTATGTACATTTCGTACATAGCTCTCTTCTCTTCATTTGTGTATCTTACTATATCGAATAAGTTGAATTGAAATTACTCAGAGAAGTATTCAATGACAAGTTCTTGTGACACAATAATAAACGAAGTGACAAATAATATGACATTTCTTGTTATGTTCTTTTTTATCCACGGTCTACTACTTGAAAATAATACATTCAATAAACCTAGAGTTGTGTGTATGTAAGAAAAAACAAGTCTATCAACGATATCAATGTTCTGACCCAAATTCAATTGAACCCAGAAAAAAAATCGAGAACTGTGGCCAGTGAATGCAATTATCAAAAACTGCTGTTAATAAAATAGTCAAGACACGGGAATACAATGATTTTGAATTTGAATACCAAGCCTTGCGGAAATTATATCGTAAAGATCTCAAAATAAAGTTCGATTCTGTTATTTGTTTCAACGGAACAAATGACAAATCCAACAATAATGATTCCTCGCGAGAAGATTGAGAATGTATTGGAATGTATTCAAGGAGACGAAATAAGCAAATGTATAAGAAGTATAGGTTCCAGAACCGCAAAGTGCATTTTACAAAATGGTGGACATTTCGAACACTTACTTCATTAATGTTCATCATTTACTTCCGAATAATCATTTGATTTTTCTTTCATTATTATTTTTCGTTTAATTATTATGAATTAGGTTTTTCACCTCTTGAAATTTGTAAATAATTATTACTTGTTTCTTGCTTTGATTCTGTTACGTTCCATTCAGTTGAAGATGAGTAAGTTGATTTTCTTATCGAAATGTATTGCATGTTGTTGATTGAACTAAAGGTACCTAAATGTAATACAGATCCGACCCAAAGAAATTTGGATAAGGGTCAAAATCACCTGAAAATCAACTTTGAATGACATTGTATGATATATCGTTGAATTCAGCGTTAAAAGTAATTTCGAAAAGTGTCATAAAATATGCAGGTCCGTATTGAAAAAAATTAGATTGAGTGTGGCCCAGAGCGTACGAAACGTTGGATACAAAATCTGATTATGTCAAAATGGGGATAATTCACTATCAAATAAAAAACTTCCGTGACATTTTTTGATAATATTCGAAATAAAGTGGGAAAAAAAGAAAAATCAAAATAACAGAATTAACTTTTCTTATGATATCTCAATAACCGGCCCTGATAATTTCGATTTGATTCAACTGCTTGACTATGCTTTTATGAATGCAACTTTATCTCCATTTGACTGGCCTTCTAACTCTTATGGTTTAAAAGTTACCAATACAATCCCATTAAAAAAGTGGCCACTCTGTATATATATATATATATATATATATATATATATATATATATATATATATATATATATTTATATATATATATATATATATATATATATATATATAATATATATATATATATATATATATATATATATATATATATATAAAACACCACCCCAAATTTGAAGTATCTGATTCAAATTTAAGAAGGTGAAACCACTTCGATAGGCTGCTCAGATTCATACTGTTAGGCCGTGAGTAAGGTTCAATTAATGACTTTTCCTAGTTTGTCAAATTGGACCACTAAAAAAATTATACATCAATTGACTAGTTCAAGAGTTGGGCGCCAGGATTGCTAAATTAAAACCAAAGATAAACAAAAATTTACTAAATAAATGTCATCTAGCTTGTATGGGAAGGCAAATAAATATGCAGGAAATCAACTTAACAAATTTATTCCAGACTAGGAATCATAACATTGATTGGATAGAAGAATTGAAAGAAACTTCGAACAATGTTACTTGAAGAGTGGAAAAAATTCAATGAAAAAATTTTAAAATTACATGTATATTAAAAATTTTGACTCCAATAAAATTTGAACATTCACAAATATGTAAGATTCCTCTAGACGTTGGTGATACGGTATATACCTACAGAGGTCTTCAATGGAGGAAGATGAAGAAGGCTGGTTTTGACGAAGATGCTCTCAGCGGTACGACGACAAATCTGGTCTCAGCGGTGCGACGACGAATCTGGTCTTGGGTGGGTATCTGTTAGTTTTAGACCCCCTTGTTGGCGGGAATTGGTTTGATCTTCACGGACCAGGCTCAATTTGACGTGCTGTATGACCTCCTAGAGTACCAGTCCTTCTGTCTCCGTAGGTGGCTTCACTCGGTGGTATATATCATGCGAAGAAGATGATAGGAATCAAAATTTGTACAAAATGGGAAAGAACGAAGGATATCCTTTGAACCTCAAGTTTTTATGATCAAAATGTCAATCTAGAGTCAAAAGATAGATGCAAATGATAGCATTCAATGAAAATGCCTCGGTCCATATATAAGACTGGAAGATTACAGTAAAAGAACAAATATGATAGCAATAAAATCTGCTATTCCGGATTTACATTTCCAAGTTAATTTTAATAATTTAAAAAAATTAAGCATGAGCAAAATCCAAAACAGAACCAAACAAACCTCACCCAAAACGTTATGTTAAAATTCAGTTGAATTTTGAAACAAAGTAAGCTTTGATAAGTGATTAAATGTACCGGAAGAGTCCAAAAAAATTCAATAAGTAAACGTATTTGAACAGAAATATAAAAATTTCCTTCAGACTTTACCAGAGTAAAAAAATAGTGATTCAAAGGTAAAATACCCTAAAGTTGCCAGAGAAAAAAAAAATATTTTAAAGTAAAAATACTCTGAAGGTTGCCAGAGAAAAAATATAGTATTTTAAATCAATACAATTTAATGTTGCCAGAGTAAAAATATACTATTTTGAAACAATATACTTCGTCAAGTAGGTACCAAAAGAAAATATAGCGTTAGGAACCGAAATACTAATCAGGCACTAGAGCAAAAGTATACTATTCGGTTAAGAAAAGAAGAGGAAGACCACATATCTTTCAGTGGGCAGAACTCTCTTAGATATAGATAAAGTTAAATAATTCTTTCTATCAAAGAAATTTCAGAGATAATTCGAAATAGGGCGGCAAATTCCTTTTTCGAATCGATAGGCCAGGTAATTCTCTAAAAATTCCATGAATTTCCCTGCTCTTGGCGACAAGGTAGTAACTGAAATGAATTGATTCTACAACGATCAAAAAACATAACTCAGCACATCTGCCTATGTCGAGGTTCAATCGAAGAAAGAGAACGTTCATCCTTTCGGTTCGACCAAATCACCACTTTACCTGTTTTTTTCAAAACCAATCTCGGTTTTTTCTCTATTCAAAAACACTTATGGAAAAAACAAACAACATGAAAACAACTTGATCAACTCGATACAACTGTCATGATCACATTTTCAAGGATCGATAATAAAGATCGCAGTATCGCAGTTCACGACTCGAGCAGTGACTACTGACTCGCACCACCGTAAAGATAACCGGAAAAATTATTAGAAATTGATTATGTATAGGGAAGTAACGAAAAATTCGTTACAATATTTATATATGAATATATATTTATAAATATATATATATACATATATCCAATCGATTTATTTTTATTAAATCCATGTAACTTGTATAACAGCAAACTCGCTCGCAATGCATAAAAGTTGAAATACGTTTACCTTTCCACAAACGATTATCCAACTCCAACTAAGTTTTGTTTGTCTTTGTAGAACGAAGAGATTGAAGTGTTACATTTCCAGTTCCATAGTATTTGCGCGTCACTTATAAATATGTTTTGAGTTCTAATTTGGATGTGATTCAGTATTCGATATATATTCCGATATATATTTCTTGTCTTACAACTGTTTTTCAATGAATCTTATCTTCATATCTAATATCGTGTGAAATAAACAGATATGTCAGAGAAACTGATATTCGTTCTGCATAGTGAAATTTGAAATAATTTTACGATTACTAGAAATTTTTGGCACCGGCTAGTGAGACGTGAGATTTTACTGATGGAGGCGAGCCGAGATTCAGAGGAGGCCAAATTCCTATATAGAAAATAAGTGTTTCTATTTATGTTTAACTGACGAAAAAATCGCTATGAATTTTCTGTCCACGAAAATGTATTCCTATGTCAATAATGACTGAATATTTGTGAAATTATCTATGTGACTCCACAGAATGATGGAATGGGTGAATATTATCCCTTTGAAAATATTTATACCCCCTTTTTCAAGATATCTAAATTTTTCTATCCAGTCAATGATATGATTCCTAGTCTGGAATGAATTTGTTGAGTTGATTTCCTGCATATTTATTCGCCCTCCCATACAAGCTAGGTGACAATTAATTTGTGAATTTCTGTTTATCTTTGGCTTTTGTCTTTAGCAATCCTGGCGCCCAACTCTTAAACTAGTCAAGTTAATTGATGTATAATTTTTTTAGGGGCCCAATTTGACAAACTAGGAAAAGTCATTTATTGAACCTTACTCACGGCTTAACCGTATAAATCTGAGCAGCCTATCAGCAAAGTGATTTCACCTTCTTAAATTTGAATAAGATACTTCAAATTTGGGGTTCAAAAATAAAGGGTGTTATAATATATATATATATATATATATATATATATATATATATATATACATATATATATATATATGACAAAATGAAATTCGCCACTATAATGACGCAAGAACAAAACCTATCTACGACTATCTATGAATATACTTAATGATATCACTTACTATTGCCCTCTCATTGGAGACCCATCAAGTTCAATACAACAGAAAACCAGTAAATTGATTTAAGATTCAAAAACAAAAATTATATCTCAAAAGAAGAAGGAAAATTATAAATACAGAGTGTACAGATCTACAGATCTACAGATTCTTTGGACTCCCTAAGATCCACAAACCAAATGAAGCTCTTGTAAAAGACAAGTAAAAGATCTTTGGTCTGAAAATTACATTCTCAATAAGTCCTTTATATGTGCCCATGTAGTGAGTTCGTTTCTACTTGAAATCAAACTCAAAGCTTTTCATTTCAGTTTGCTTATTATGCCTCTAAGAATATTTTTTTTATGAATTCAGGTTGTCTATTATATTGTAAAGAAGTCTCATCGCAAGCAGCACAAAAGTCGTTCAATTCACAAATATCACCAAAAAAATTTGGTATAATATCCAAAAAGAGTTTGAGTTGTTGGTAATTAATTTCAACTGCCATATTTGAATCTGTGTTACATAAATTTAAAATTGAAAAATTTTCAAAAAGTGAATCAAGATCCACATTTTCTTCACTTTCAGAAATCGAGTTATGATTTTGTTCTCCTAGAATAGCTCTTTGTTGACGTAATTCACGATTTATTTATGAAATATTCCTAAATGTGTTAAACATGAACATTTAAATTATTATTCACAAGAGAAAATCTTTCTTAGTGTAGGGATGGAAAATGTTTATAGGAATGAGAGTGACTTACGGCTAAGTTCTCTTGTTTCTCCTTAATTCTAAACCAATCTTGGGGATGCTGTCCCTCGGATGGTTGTCAGTGGACCTCTGATTCGTTTCTGTTGCTGGATATTCACATTCTCACCTTTTTTCCCCTTTTATCTCAATCTTAAATCAATCTTGGGATGTACTGTCCTTTGCATGGTTGTCAGTGGTCCTCTGAGTCGTTCCTTCTGCTGGATATTCAGATTCTCACCCTGTTTCTGGTAGTGGTTTTTGAATTTGCTTTTTCCAAAATGCTACCGACTGCGCCAGTTACGTTGTGCCTCAGCAGTTGTGTGGTTCGTAAGGCACCTTGTAGCTCTTTGAATCCAATTTTGTATTGAATGTCTTTTCTTCGAAGTTCACCTTTCACACAATTAAAGATATACTTCACTCAATGGTTTAATGAAAACGAAAATGCAGGTTACAAGTGAAAAAAATGTCACAATACATATTTCAGATAATTTATAACAATATACAAATGATAAAAGGTATTGTAATTCTTTCGTTGATCTTCGGTTTGGAAGATAATTTACGGTGGAAGCTTAATCAGCGGAGATAAACTTCGGTAGAAGCTTGTTCTGAAATTTGTCTGGTCATGAGGTCTGGGTGGCAGGGCCGGACTCAGGAACGTAACTTGGTCGGGAGGACACCCTACAACCCCGATATCGAGAAGGCAATTATTTAGTCGACCGACGAGCCTACACACGTCACGATTTAGGGTCCCGTGGTCGGCCTCGCGATATCGGGCTCGATAAGTTGGTACGTCTGTAGACCCTTATTCAGTTAATATTTTTCACCAATTCTAGTTCAGTTGTTTTTGTATTCTTTTGCTTTTCTGTGGTTTATTCGTTTGTTTTTTATTAGTATACATATTACTTCCGATTTGAGTTTTTTCAGCATAATATATAATTCGTGTTGAAGATTTTCGATGAACAAATCTATTCTCAGTAGAACTCCTTATCATTTGAACCGTGAATAGAATTCAAAACATGCAAACCTTGAGTTTCATGAGATAATCACAATTCATGATTACTCGTGATTATTCCACAGGTAAATTCAAATCATGGACTGACTTCGATATTTCATGATGAGGTACCTTATCAGTTCATGAACACCATGAATCTACATAACTAAAAATATCTGCGTTCAAAATTGTGAATGAAACTTTCAAATACTTTTTGTTCAAGACCAGTAATGGATATTTCTGGTTGTTTCTTTAGGTTATAATGAATATAAAACACAGAAATATTTGTTTGTCATCAATTTTTCAAGTGGTCAAATTATACATCAATTAAGATGGTCTGACAGGTTGGATAAACATACCGCTGTTACTACATATGATACCATAGTCAGGAGTAGATTAAACGGGAGACAAACATCTTTGCTTGTCTTTGAGAGGAATAAGGGTTGGTATTTTCTGTTGGTGTCTCTAAGAAATCATCATTCTGATTTTCTGAATGAATATATGTTTTTAACAAGTCTCCTAGGATGTACGTTTATACTCGTCTTTCTTCAGGAATATCTTCGTTAGATCAATGATCGTAGTTCCTCCGTTGTATAGTTTGCGAGTTATATCCGGAATTGAGACATCTCGGATTTCAGCCATGCTCGCAGACTATATGTTGTTGCGTGTATATGTAACGATTGAATAATCCATCCATGTGTGTGTCTATCAGAATAATGCCTCTCAATCACGATGATTTCCCAGGTCAGAGGACTTTTCGGAAAAAAAATATTATTGAATTTGTGTATTGCTGCCGCATCGTATCCACCTCGATGTATCTTTCCTCGTTCATGATTATTGGCAGAATTTTATTTTGAATTATATGATGTAACAGGAGTAGAGTCCTCGGGCGCTGCAAAAGACCGGACATCTGTTTTTCATAATTGGCCTCTATGGCTATCAACACAATAATTATTCGTCCCCAGAAGGAGTCTACTTTCATGATCAATGAGTTAGCAGAAAAATGTATTGTCCGTTGAGACAAAAAATCGGAGAAGGAGAAGAGTTGATTTCTGAAATGTATAAATAACAAACGCCATATGAATCATAGGTTAACGAATAAAAGTCCAGGCCTATCAAACTTTGGCGCTTATCACTGTTCTCGGTCTTACCTCGGGCGCCACCTTCTGATTTATAGTGGAAAAGGCCACTTTTGCTCCGGGCAGTCTCAGTGAAGAAAGACACTCCAGGGGTCGAATTAGTCGTGACACTGTAACTGGGCCAGCAAGGCAGGCTTCAATTGCCTTTAACTGGGTTTTGGGCCTGGGTGGCGACTGCGCACTAGATGTTTAAATTCTACTCAAGATAGTGAATGAATGAATACTAAAAACAGGATAAACAGGTATATTAAAAATAAAGAAATACAGGAAGGGCGGCCTCAAGTTATCACAACAAATAAACACATGGCAAGCACTATACACAGAGAAAGCGGGGAGGGTGTTTTCAAGCAAGCGGGGTAAACGTAGCAACCAAAAGCCCTTGCGGGGGGGGGTATCGTACGGACTCGTATGCAGAAATTACCAGCGCAGCATTGAAATGCGTATGTGCCTCTTGCAATCATGCGCACATCACATCTGTGGTACTTACACACATTTCCTGATGTCTTTTACCTGATACAACATATTTACCCAAACTTCGATCTCACTGCTTCGGCAAGGCCCGGGACGGTCGTGGACTGCTTCGGTCTTTGACTCACACTCTGGATACTAGTCGGACGCGTAGCTGCTTCTGCTGGGCTCGGCAAGCTACTAAATCTTTGAAATATGTCGAAACGGAACTACAGCCGGCTTCCCCCTCTTTTCCGAATACCTCTCGACCGACATGAATGCGCGCGACGATTGCGATACAAATTATACTTATATACAATAATAACCCAGCTTGTAAAATCCTTCGTGCTGTGACGTCAGCTTGCGGCGTGCGCCTCTGTCTCGACTCGACTGTTCTCGGTGGCTTCTATCGGATGACTGAATGTGTTCCGCTCACTGCTTGTGAAATTCTCCTAAGTGGCAATCTACTTGATGTGACGTCAGCTCGGTAGCGTGTGCTTTTGGCTCGGCTGGACTGCTGTCTGGGGCTTCTAATGGATGACTGAATTCTCTCATCGGCGTTTGAACATAGCCCAGCTTGCTTGATAATAATGTTTTCTCGAGAGTCGATAGCCGGCGCAGGTTATACTAATGCGTGCTATTTAGCTACGTCTCGCGGAATTAGCGTGATTTCCGGAAGGCGTTCAGTCTGTTTATTAGGATATATGGAATCCACGGATTTATCACGAACACGAATGGTATTTCTAGACCTATTATTACTGTCAAGAGGAGTTTAATTCCTTACAGGGAGCTCTTGGCTGATAAATATAGTGGGAAAATAGTAACTTCGTTACAAGTTTGATTACAATAGTCCATCGTCTCAATGTATTTAAACGGTTTTCACGACGTTTCGAATGCTTGTATCTGCAATCGTCTTTAGGTGAATACTGTACAGTATTTACCAGGCATATCTTTCCAGATTAATTATTAGTTGCTCACTATAATTTTTTCAGGAAGGCTACCAGAAATATTTTTTCGAGAATTTATCATTTTCTTTATTCTTTTTTTTTGGAGAATTTTTGGAAAGTTCAGCTATTTTTAATTTTACTCAGTACGCGGTACATTCAATAATTTATCAATTTTTTTTAAATTTCTTCAATATTAAATTCAGTTCATGATTGAACTTTTTTTGGGTATATTCTCTTTTCAGTATTGTCCATCAAATAAATCCAAATTGATTGATTTCAACTTTGATGATGGAATCAGATAGTGGTTATTTCCTTTCATAATTTTTAAAATAAATATTTCAAATTTTGTTTTGAGATACTCAACTCTCCAGACGTTGTATAGACTGGTTCAACAATCTCTACTAGATTTTTTTATTTAACCATATGTTATCATTAAAATAAAATCAAGAACAAAATCTTGATGTTCAAAGAATATCCTTCGTCTCTCCAAAATTTCATTTCTGATTTCTATCGTCTCTTTCACATGTAATATATCATTGAGGAAAGCCAAAGGACTGGTAACATTAGGAGGTCCAACAGCAATCTCCGTCAGAAGTTGTCATTAAGGCACGTCACCCCCACGAGTTAATCAAAAATGAAAGTACCGCAGCACTCTGATGAACGTGAAGTTTCACAAGTCATTCAGAACCTGAAGGAGGAAAATCATCCCGTAGTTGATACACTTAGAGCTGGAACCATTGAACTGATATCACAGGAAATAACAACACCACTAACATAACTTATGAACTGGTGAAGTGGAATATGTCCGATTCCATTCAAATGCGCAATCATTCCACCAATATTCAAAACTGGGAACAAACTGAAAGTAGATTACTACCGCCCAATATCCGTGATTACAAACTCTGCAAAGATCTTCGAATCCATTCTAAAAACACGCATAGAGAAAAATCCAACAAACTATGAAATTTACAGATGCAATAACACTTCTTTCTAACAAAATCATTAAATGAGTAAGACAAAAAACTACCACCACTATGTATGGTCGTAGACTTGAAGAAAGTATTCGGTCCTGTCAGTCACACTCAATATCTAGAAGTACTTGAAAGCATTGTATTCAGAGGGATATCCTACCAACTTCTATATAGTTATATTCACAAAAAAAATTATCAATGAATAAAAATCAAAGATGAGCCCAGTGAATCTCGAATACTCCAATATGGTGTACCAGAGGGGACAGTCCTGGGCCCAACCCCCTCCAATATCTACTTAAACGATCTATTTGCAGACGACACACTAGTAATTTATAAATCGGAAACATCCCCAGTAGCACACCAATATTTTAAAAATATTATAATTACATATTGGCCCAATAAAGAAAAGGCGAGATTTGTTTTTAAAGGTGCGATATATTCCTTCCATATTCAACCTTCATTGAAAATACACATTGTACCAATATATTCTAGATATATTGGACCTACAATGGGAAAACATATTGGTCCAATCACTTTTCTCAGTGGAGGTACAATATACCTGTAACATATTGGTACAATTGCTTTCTCCAGTGTAGGTACGATATACCTCAAACATATTGTCCCAATATACCTGTAACAATCGGTCCAATCATATCGATACAATAATGTCAATAAAAATTAAATATGGAAGAAATATATTGGACCATTGAGATCATTCAAAAATCGCTTTCTCTGTTGGTCAATATGTAATTATAATGTTCTTCCACGGACAGAAATATAGAGTTGTGTACCTAATATTTGAAATCAGAAAGTGATGATTTTTTTTTTATTCGTCGATGCTTTTTTTTACATGGAAATGACTTCTCGAGTTCAGGAAACTATATATAAAGCTAAGGAAAAAACTTTAAATTTAAAATATTTTATTTCAGTCAATTCAAATAACCTAAAAAAGATGAGTGTAAAGGTAAAAACATTAAACTTAAAATTCTGACTCATGATAGTACTGAAATTGAGACTTTCTCAATAGAAAAAAATGAACGAGAACTTATAATGAATGAGGCAATTTTTGTTATTTGTCCAACTATCTCTTTTTTCGTCTGACTTCTCGGTCTGCAGCGCCTGTCAAGTACAGCGATATGGACTTATTAATTTCGGAATCGGTGGCGTTCGTAAAACGTTATCGAACAGCTTCTGGAAAAGAAATTTCATCTGTCATATATATAATTTTCATATTGATGGTTAATTTTTACTTGTAACAGCTGTGGAGCAAGTCAATTTCTGAAAAGACAGCTTTCCTTTCTTACCGGTGCCTGAGTGAAGCAAAGCCACTCCTCTGGATAAGAGTTTCTTCATTGATAAGAAACCAGCTTTGTGAGTACTGTCTCCCCCACAGAGATACAACCGTTTGCTCTAAAAAACAAAAGCAATATTTCAACTATTTGTGTATCATATTTTCAACATGATTCATAAATACCAGCACTTTTCATAATAATTTCAATCAAAACACTCATAATATAAATATATGCTTATTTTATTATGAAATCTATGAATAAATCAGAAATTCATTGTTGAGATTAAAAATATTTGCTAGAAGCTATCTTTCTACATTTGATATATTTTTCGAAGGTAGGTGTATCCTCTTGTAAATTAACGAATCATGCTATTAAATTGACTGTCATATATCTACAGCAACCGTGCAATGGGTGAGATGAATATTTTCAATGAAGTTTGAGAGAAAATATGGTGTAGTCACTTTTATTTGAGGTTACAAAGTATGATCTTATTTCTTTGTTATTATGCCAATCTGTACATAGATAAGAATGAAAAGTGCTAGCGTTGAATTGAATATCATTTGACTCTCCCGATTTGAAGTTGGAACACGCCGAACATATCATCCCTTAACTGAATAAATTTATTACCTTGGCGTAGTGATTTCATAGCAAAGTGTAGTCAAAGTCCCCCCCCTCGTATCTTTTGAACGGGTATACTTATAATAATGAAATTTTGAGGGTGGAAATAAACGGATGTAGGCTTCTCAACTGGTCATAACAGGTGACGCAATAGTCATAAATGACGTCACAAGGCCACTGTGACCAATTATTTTAAATGGGACCCTATGGCAAGTGACAGCTCGTTTGAAAGGTATTGAAAATACCTATTCAGTCATACCAATTTTGTTTGGGTTTCGGCTGATTTTGATTGATAAATTGAAGAAATACGAAAATTATAGTTTCGCATTTAATTAATAAAGTTTTTAAAGTACGCCTCTGGTTAATTGTCAAAAAGGTTGACGTTTTTGAATTCTCTACTTGTCAAAAGTGTTTATACTTTGAAAATTTACCTAAGCTATTGTTTAGCGAGACGTTTAAATGTTTACATAGGCAAAATGGTACGTACTGTAGCCGACAAAGTAGCAGCTATCTTAATAATTGGTGAATGTAGAAACAATTTCTATGCAGCGGAACGACTGTTTAATGAGAGGTACCGCGATCGCCCTATATCGAGGGTTTATTTGAGGGAGCTTCTTCGGAAGTTTGAAGCATCAGGTAGTGTTCAAGATGCCAAACGATCTGGTCGACCAACAATTAGTGATGACAAAAAAATTGACATAATTGGAGAAATGGTAGTAAACCCTACTTCTTCCACAGCCCAAGTTGCGTCTATCTGTGAAGTCAGTCAAAGGACAGTACATAGGGTGTTGGCTAAAAACAAATTTCATCCATACAAATTAAAAATGGTGCACCAACTTTCAGATGATGACCCCGACCGAAGACTAGAATTCTGTGAAACTATGTCCAATAAAATGAACCAACAACCAGGCTACATACAGACAATTTGTTTTAGTGACGAAAGTACTTTCTTTCTCAATGGAAATGTTAACACTCAAAATGTGAGGTATTGGAGTGACACAAATCCTCACATCTTTCGTGAAAAACATACTCAATTTCCAGAAAAAGTAAATGTTTGGGCAGGTATTTTGGGAAACCACATAGTTGGGCCTCTTTTTCTCAATGCTAACTTAACCGGTGAATTGTATCTGGAGATGTTACAAAATGATATTGAGGCGTTAATTCTTGAAATTCTAGAAGATAATCCAGATGAATTCGACAACTTGGAAATAACGTTTCAACAAGATGGTGCTCCTGCACACTATTACGGTGCAGTAAGACGTTACCTAGATGAAGAATATCGTGGTAGATGGATTGGACGACGAGGTTCGATCGAATGGCCAGCTCGGTCACCGGACCTTACACCATTAGATTTTTTTCTATGGGGTACTTGAAATCTAAGGTTTACGCTACAGCACCTGACAGTACTGCCATTCTGAAACAACGAATTGTTGAAGAATGTAGGGCAATTTCCGCTGACACACTGGGACGAGTACGACAAGAGTTTAGCAATAGGATGCATTAGTGCCAGGAAGTAGATGGAGCACATTTTGAACACTTATTGTAAGAACTGGTTCTTAAATCTTTATTAATTAAATGCGAAACTATAATTTTCGTATTTCTTCAATTTATCAATCAAAATCAGCCGAAACCCAAACAAAATTGGTATGACTGAATAGGTATTTTCAATACCTTTCAAACGAACTATCACTTGCCATAGGGTCCCATTTAAAATTATTGGTCACAGTGGCCTTGTGACGTCATTTATGACTATTGCGTCACCTGTTATGACCAGTTGAGAAGCCTACATCCGTTTATTTCCACCCTCCAAATTTCATTATTATAAGTATACCCGTTCAAAAGATACGAGGGGGGGAGGGGACTTTTGACTAGCACTGTATAATCACTGAGGATAGTATAACAATTCGCATGCACCTAACTTATTTCTGAAAGAAATCAGGAAATCAGAGCGGAACCACACATAACCTTCATATAAATCAACATGTTCTGATTTTTGAGCCGGTGTGCTGCGTACGGCGTTCGCAAATTTCCAGCCGTTAGCAACAGCACGAATGAAGCTTTGTTGCCATATGCACCTTTTTTCTGCTGTTTGAGGGCGTTGCCAAATCTCTAAATTCACGCAATTTTAACTATTTGTCACCTTGGTTTTCTTTGTGGTATATGATTTGGTGAGTTTTCAGTATGCATTTTATAGCATAGTTGTGTTATATTGAAACCTATCACAAAAACTCACCATATCAATATGTGGAAGAAATAATCAACTTTGAAAATATAACTCTTTCAAGGCTTATATATTTTTTACCCAATGGAATTAAAATATATTTCTGAAAAGCGACTCTATGTCTATATATAATAAAATTTAATTACGATATATATCCATGAATGGACCAATATATGGATAAAAAGAAAACATTATTACTCCTTCTTTGCTTACATATATATGTTTTACCGAATGAAATTGAAATATATTTCTGAAGAACGACTCTTTATATGTTTATTGATATATCAATATCTATAATAAAATGTATTTACGATGAATATCCATGAATGGTCCAATATATGGATGAAAACACCAGTTTTGGAGATATTGGTCCTATATAGCTAATATAATTCTACCTAATGTAAGATGAAAGGTTCAAGCCAATCAAATGCCAATATTGGCTACAAGTTCCCAATATTGGGCCTATAAAAGATATACTACCAATCACGTATAAATATCGGGCCAATATGTTGTGCTATTGGGGATGGAGCTCCCTAAAAGAAGTTGAAAAACACTTCAAAGTCATAATTCAATGATTTGAAAGTAAACTACTGAGTATCAATATGAGCAAAACATATCACATAACCTTCACTTCTTATGCTAAAAATCTACCAAGTTTCAGATCACTACTAATACAATACGAGAACGTGAATCTCCCCAGTGAATAACCTGAAATGGGGCGCACATACTGACTACTAAGTGAAAAAATTATGTTTTTTCACATATAGATTGAAATACATGACCCTATCTACATAAAGATCGGTTGCGCATGCTACACCATTTGAAATTTACCTCTCCCATAAAATAGTTGCCTGGAAAGCAGGAAATACCACTCATATAAGGAAACTGAAACAAATAGAAAAATTACCTTCCAAAATGAAAAAAACACTTACGCAGAAGCGATATATTGAGAAACATCGATTATTCTTGAAAACTGTTATAAGAAACACAATAATAAACATCAACTTGAAACAATTGAACACCATTATGATACCCATCACAAAATGAATTCATCCTATGTACAAAAATCGCGAAAAATACTTTACAAAAATGTTATACTTTCCTAGCTTCCCGGCTGTATAATCTTATTCCAACAGATACCGAAACCATTATGAGGAATGAATCATCAAAAAAGAAACTCAAAGCTTGGATTCCAAGTCTAACTAGAGTCCAAATACACCAATATATCGACCTAAAAAATTAATATTACCATAATGTATGAATAAATATATACTGTTTCGAATTCTATATTACTTTTAGTTGGAATATGTAAATGTTCATAAAACTATCCTAATCTGTAACACAATCTTTCTGCTCCTTATTTGTTCAGTATATTACTTATATTTATACTTATATGATACCATTCATTTGTTTATTACATTACTTATATTTAAACTTATATGATACAACCCACGCATAGGTTCATACTTCTGTGAGAATTCTATATTTATTTATCAATCAACTATATATCTGTACTTTTTTTATGAAATCTGTCAAATAAATTATTATTACCTACTCATAGACCAAGCAGTCATCCAAACAATACCGCAGCCAAATTACGACCAATACAATATCATTGCTTAGACCAATCGTCGCATGAACCAGCCTTCAGACAAACCTCAAACGACCATATTCAGTTGTAATCAGAATTTAAGCTCCTAATTTTTCTGTTAGCAAATCATTGTTCATATTTATCAAAATGGACATTGGTAATCAAGCAAATTAGCTAACATATTTATTTGTGAAATAAAAAAAAATAAATAAAAACCCGACTGCGTAAAAAGTTAACTTTGAAATAGATGGAAACAAGATAACAGAAAATATTGTCAGAAAATTATGTTTCAAGAGGTTAACCATCGAACTTAATACTGTTAACAATATCACGCAGTCGGAGGCATCTTCTTTAATTTAACATTATTGGAATAGTTAAAGAACATGATTTTCTGACAATATTTTCTGGTTATATTGTTTTCATCTTTTTTGAAGTTCACTTTTCACGCAGTCGGGTTTTTGTTTTTTTTATTGTTTTTTATTTTACACTTTTTTGTTAGGATTTTAGGACGGTAATAATCTAAAAATATTGAGCCGTTTATTATGGCCGAGTTTGACTGTACTCAATTGAGTTTCTATCAAACTATTTAAGTGATAGTGTATTAAGAATCTACCGAAAACGAAATAGTAACTGAATCCGAAATAAACCAACCAGTTACTGATGTACCAAGCTATAGGCTGTTATAATTTTTTCACAATATGGCGTCTAGTTGTCGCCATATTGAATTTTGTCACAATATGGCCTCTGGTTGTCGCCGTATAGAATTTCGATTACTATCATGTCTATAGTGACACTCACAAGAATAAGACAATTCGATTGACGCATAAATCATCAAAATCGACCTACGCGTTTGGTCTCTAGAGCGCCACAAAGGAACAAACATACATATGTAGTCTAATAAACACATTGCGTCGCGCAGTCAGGTAAGAAGAGAAATACATTGTTAAGTGATTTCCTTTATATTCAGTCTGCCTTCCCATACAAGCTAGGTAAACATTCATTTATTATAACATTTCCCTTTTGGCTTTTTTCTTTCGCAAGCCTGGCGCATAACAATAGATCAAGTCAAGTTATTCAATGTATAGAATTTTTAATGGCCCAATCTGAAAGAACTATCGAAAGTCATTTATTGAACCTCACTCACAACCAAGTGATTTCACTTCTTATATTTCGATCAGATTCTTCAAATAAGGGGAGTTACCGAGTGGATTGAAATCATGGGTCTATCAGAAAATGATTAATCAAAAGAAATAGTATATTCTGTAACAATATTAGAATGAACAAAATTAATTCGATACCAGTGGAAAATTCCGAACGCGAGCGTTAACGAGCGTGAGTAAGCACGAGTATCAACTTTTTTCATTCTGAGTAACAGACTATATTTCCTCCAAGTCCAGAAAGTATGAATCGAAAACAATTAAATTAAATCTGAACAAAATGAATTACTTATTGAATCATTTGTAATACATTGTGTTAATATTTATATTTATAGTGTTGATACAATTACTGAAATTAAAAACTGGTGCATTGGAATATATTCCGTAAAATTTTTCAAAACAGATTGATATGTGAAGACAGACCTAACAGTCGTAAAGCAAAAAAAATTGAGGTTGAGGGGACGGTTACTATCGAATTAGATCTAGTAATTGAAAAAACTAATCGATTTGCTACATTCATTCAATTCTGCAGAGAATATTCAATGTATTCTTCTGCCACTTGGGGAGACCTCCAGCCTCCATGCCTCTTTGAGGTTGTAATATCTGCACCTGCATTCACCAACGTAGTCACTGAGGTACGGCGGAAACAGTGTGGGTTGTCTAGTTTCAGAATTGTGGCGATTTGTTCAGGCATATTGCTCAGTTTATTCATCCCATTTACTTGTCGTAAACATTTAATTCTTCTGGAAATCAATGAAAAAATTATTAGAACGAACATAACAAGGTCTCAGAGCCCAGTATTTTTTCACAATATAATGAAAATATCCCATGATTGTGAACTCTCTTGGTTTTTCAGTTTTTATATTAGAAATTGCAATAAGTATTGCGGATCCCAAATCTTTAATGTCGCAAATTTCAATGTTGTGAAGTTCATTCTTGCGACGAGCCCTCAAAACACCAATGACAAGGGCGACCTAATAATACAAATTATGTTTAATTAAAGTTGCTATTTAAATTATAGTTTTATCAACTTTGTGGCTGAATATATCTCATCCGGAGGATTTTCTAAGAATTGCTTTAAATTTTTTTCTGTAAAAGCCTTCGATTTCTTAGCTACATAGTTGTCAGAAGAGCATTTCAACAATTTTTTTGTTTTTTTTTGTCTTGAAATGTCGATATCGTGTTTGAATATATTTTCCATAGAGTCAAGGATTTCTATTTTTCTTTGATAAATCACCGGAAAATAGTCAAAACATTTTCGGAAAAGGAGTCTGTTTCATTTTATTTTTTCAGTTGCTAATCCCTTAACAGTGCATGATACTTTTCATATTCATGTCTCGATGTATGGGGCAGCAGGTTCTCGCTTATATTATTTGAATAATTCGTGATTTCAGGAGGACTATTATGAAATTCCATATCTGATTTACTCGAATTTTCACTCACTATTTCATTTAAATATAAAGCCCGAAAATAATCATTACATCACATTACATCTGACACTAACAGTTTTGAAATTCATGGTAATCTATGTCGTTTAGTTCAATTACGAAATATCCATTCTGTATCTTTTATGGAATCAAATTATATACAAAACATATGGAAAGCAAGTGTTCCAGAATGAATATTCTAACTCAAGAATAGGAATTTTTATATTTTATTATTTAAAATGAGTTTGCAATTTTCACATTGACTTATTATAGTCGCGGAAAAAATAAATTACTTCGGTAATGAATATTGTATAACTGCGACAGTTTTCCAGTAAAATGATCACTATTCGGCATACTGGTATTCTGTAACATGTTAACTGTTTCCTGAATTTACCAACATAAAGATTTCCAAGAAACAAATTAACAAAGTAGAGCTGCTGACGGACACTCCTTCGACGAAATATCTGGGGATTTACTCGGATCGCCAGCTTAACTTCGACAAACATATATCGGCAACAATAAGTAGAGTTCATGCAGCAGTGAGAAGTGTATACCCACTCATTCAGGAAGTGGACTCCCTCCCTCTGGAGAATAAATAATTGCTGGGTAAACAGCCAGTGAGGCCAATAATGTTATACGGATGTCCGATCTTCTACAGCGCTCCGAGAACTCTGCTCCTTGCACTCTAGGTACATGAAAATAAAATCCTGGTGATGATAACGATCGAGTGAAGATACGCCAAAGTAGGTGCGGTGGAGGCATCGAATACATGCAGGATTATTTATCCAGCTTGAGTTATAAATATTATAATTAATTGTAAGGGAAGAAAATCCAGGTAATTCCACGAAGGGATAAGTTATAATTAAATTGAACATGTTTCGGGCGTATATAGGAAATATAGGAGAGAAGAAAGAAAATCTTTGAAGAGAATGAAATGTTTGGTTGAATTTCCATTACATTGTTATGTGGTATGGTGATAACAATGTAAGGGAAATTCAAGCAAACATTTAATTCTCTCCAAAGAATATTTTTTCTATTATATTGTATTTCTAACTGAAGATGGGCGCATGTACGCCCGAAACATGTTTCAATTAATTATAACCAATACATGTGCAGAAATAAACTGTGGAGACGATTCGGATGTTCTTTCCTTACAATTCACTAACTCCACTTCGGCATGGATTTATAATTGAGCAAAAAGGGATTTTTTTTTCTCTAAGTCTTCCTCCACAATTTTTTCTGGAAGATTTATTGTCAAATGTACATTTCGAAGACCGCAGTCTCCATCTTCAGTGGTAATACGAAAAGAAGCTGAATATAAGTTGAAAACATCAATTAACGTTGAAGACACACACACACACAAGTCTAAAGCTTACCTGGAAATTATTTTAAGATATAACATTGAGGTTGGATTGATAATCAGACAATCATTGGGACGAGAGCAACGAGTTCCATCTTATGAATGTCTTAGCTCTGCGTTTTTTAGTCATTATGATAAAAGATCAACTTGTGGCTTAAATGAAATGGATTTAGAACGATCAAAAATGGTGGACAAAATGTTGAAATCTGATAATGAAAGAAAATACAAAATATTCCATGTAGAAGGCATGGAATGATGTTCCACGCCTCCTACATGGAATAGCCACTTTTTGTAATACCACTGAAGATGATGGCTGCAGTCTTCGGAATGTACATTTGGCAATTAATATTCCATCTTTGGTAGAAATCCATTATATCTCAAAGTGGAGTGCGGGTGATGAAGAGGGAAATAATCTCAAAATCGTCTCCACAACATTTATTTACTCTAAATAATCAGACATGTTTCGGTACCAGACGGAATCATCTTCAGCTTATGTTAAAACATTCTAAAAAGAGAATTTATCGATAGAAAACCAATGATACAAACATATTTTTATGTACTTACATGGAGAGGAAAAATGAAAAAATACAATTAAGTAATACATCGAAAGGTTATTGAAGGTGAAGTGAATCAATTACTCCATCTAAGACCAATTTAGGGCCGTGGCAGAGCATAAATGATACATCAGGTTATGTACATATCTTAGATTGGTAGGACAACTGTACCTCCATAGGAACGGGGCCGCAGTACATGGAGCAAAGGAACATTATAATCAATATTGAAGGTACAATTATAACAAACTATCAAATTTAGCACTATGTAAACATTTCATGACATCAGATGCGAAATAATAAATGAAGTTGTCAACTGTCATGAGTAGCATGGAACATAGTCTGAAAGACTGCAGAGTGAGGGTTAGGACACAACAAGTGGAATTGTAACTTCCATGATAATGCGAGTGTAGGATCAGAGCAAATCAAATAACCACACGTTGAAGTTTGGGGGGAAAATTGGAAGACTATACAAAATTTAGTGAATTAAACAATTTTAAACAATTAAAATTGATCTGTTCATTCAGAGAGTTAACAGAGGCATCTTTCAAAGTGTGATTTATTTCAAATATTTCGAGTGAATTCAAAAGAGTTCCCTTGGAGCAAATGTGTTAAACTTTAAGGTCTTGGTTAATATCAAAGTGGTGTTTAGAATTGAGGATATGGTTGGCGAATGAACTTTTTGTGTTGTAGGATACAAGAGCCTTGTTTATAAATTTCCCAATGATTTTGATATGTTCCGAAACCCTTATATGGATCCCAAGGCCACTTTGACCGATGTATTGAGAATTGCAATTGGGGTGAGAACAAGAGATTTTGTATATCCCTGATTCATATAAGAGTGGCATTTTGTCCCTAGTGTTTATCAATTTACCACCTATAATCTATCTTTCGACACCACTGACAATAAAGGTGGGGAATTGGTGAACACTGAAGACAAAATGCCACTCTTATATAAATCAGGGGATACAAAATCTCTTGTTCTCATCCTAACTGTAATTCTCAATACTTAATTGTATTTTTTTATTTTTCCTCTTCATGTAAGTACATAAAAACATGTTTGTATCATTGGTTTTTTATCGATATATTCTCTTTTTAGAATGTTCAAACATTAGCTGAAAATGGTTCCGTCTGGTACCGAAACATGTCTGATTATTTAGGGTGAATAAATGTTGTAGAGACGATTTTGAGATTATTTCCCTCTTCAATAAATATTCCAAAAGAAAATTGTGTAGGAAGAGTCTGAGATAAAAAATAATTTCTTCTCCCTTTTCCCTCATTCATGCAACTCCACTTTGAGAACATGGACTACTTCCACTCATTTATAATATTTTTTTTTAAAACAGTTTTCTGACCTGGGAAATAAACGCTATTGAAAAGCATTATTCTGATAGATACAAACATGGATAGGTTTATCAATCATTATATATACATACACGCAGCAATAGACCAGTGATTTGTTTGGAAATATGAACAGGATGTTCATAAAATCAGATGTGGAATCATCTGCGACTTAAAGATAAACTTTGGACACGATCATCCATCGTTCAAGATTACCTATTGTAGGGTATTGATGTTGAAAAGGAAAACATTCTCAATTGAATATTGAATAGAACAACTTTTCTGTGAATTGAAAAAATCCACGATAAAAATAAAGTTATTTTTTGTTAATGTCTAACAGAAAACAACTACTTCCCTTTTCTATGTGCTTGACTAAAACTCGAAATGTCTAACTTCTGGAAATAAATCGAAAACTATACAACAAATGAACTACGATATTTGAACTTTCGAAAATATTGCTGAGCAAAGACAACTTTGAGTGCACAGTGTAAGAGGCTTGGTGAAAACATGAATTCCCCCAGAGAATCAGACAAACACCAACCGGGGCATCTCTTTCCTAAACCGTTTCGAAGACTAGCAGAGATGTTCTTTTCTCACCTGTTGAATCTGCTCCTGACTATGGTATTATATGGGGTTACAACAGTAAATATTGTCACCAAGATCATCAGCTCATAATGAGAAAAAAAAAGCCAAATATTCATCACGAAGATTTGGTGAGTGCGCTGCTCTCAGCCCTTCCATAAAAAATAGTAAAAGCTTCAACCCCAAGTGGATGAAGCGATCGGAGAGTTTTTCTTCCATAGCTGTGGAGTTCAAATCACATTCTTTTAGCAATATGGACTTAAAAGTAGAAAATAAAATTATAAATTGAAAAAACTAGAAAAACACGCTTTTGTAGAAACATGGACTAAAAAGTCAAAAATAATAAGAATTAAGTCATGTCTTCGTCCACGAATAACCAGCGATGAAAAATTTAAGAAAACTGATATCAAGCACCCCATACTTTTTTCTACATTGATGTTAATTTTTTGAACAGTGACTTAATTATTTTCAACTTTTAAGTCCATATGTTTAAATTTTTTATTTCAACTTTAGGTTAATATATAATGTAAATAAGTAAAATGCCTATTTTAAAGTTGTGATTCGGTGTCCTCTTGATCATAGAAGAGGACGTATGCTCCTCCACTCACAATGGATTACGGTGACAGCGGTGATACTCTCGAGTCATTGTACTCGTGCCATGTGCCTGCGTAAGGGTGCCTACAGTAAGCCGTGTAGTATCCGTTAAGAGTTGTTCCGCTATGGTTGGATACAGCATACAAGTTGTAGCGACACGGAGCTGCGTTATCCAGTGCATAAGTACTCATATCTAATCTATCGAGAGGAAAGTCAATGAAGACATTTAGTTTTCCTCTGATTCTATCCTTCTGCGAAAATATTTTCAAGTGAATTACTAAAATTTTGGGGAATTTAAGTTAAGATAATGACTTCGTGCATTTTCTCCTTTTCTTACATTTAGAACAAGTGGGTTTTTCGTCATCATCCAAAATTTCTTCCCTAGTAAACGAGTCTAAACATTGTGACAGACTGAGCTTGCCAGTAATCTGTGGAATAGGGAGTGGAAGGTCCCAGAATGGGTCAAAAGTGACAGAACAATGGCCACAGAAAGTACATTTCAACGATGATTTTAGTTGACCAACAAAGTTATCGACAATTTTTGAGTTGTCCATTCTAAGATATCTTGACCAAGACTCTTTTGCCTTTTCATTATCGCTCAAATTTTCATCGATTTCTATGAACGTAGGTTTAGGCCTTTCTCTCACTCTGTTTACATCTTCATGAAGACCTTCCAATAAATATCTGAACAATTCCTTGGCATCCTGTTGAACATCACCCATAAAACGAGGTGCAAATCTTTGTATCTGGTTTTTCAAAGAAACAGTGTTAACCACCACATCAGACGAATCTTCTGACCAAAGTTCTTTTACCACTTCTTCAAATGCTTTTATCAAAGAACCCTTCATACTTGATATGCTTGTGTTGATATCCTTCAAATGTTCGTTTTTTCTCAGATACTCGAGCAACCATCTGGTATTCGATAAACATTGTATTGCGCTATTCATAAAGCAAGTATTGCCAATGTTTTTCAAACCATTAAGACCGAGAGTTTTGGAGCTTCCAAGCACAAGTGGTTTCATGGAGTTAAAACTGAGGGAGATGCGCTCACCGCTACTGCTATCTTCAAAGGAATACTCTCTTATGCGATGATTTTCTCTATCATTGGAACTCGATTGGAGGCTGCTTGAAATCGAGTTGGGTAAAGATATGGCAGATCGCGTTTTTTTTTTGGAGGTGGATGAATCCAAATTAAACTTTTCAGGTATTTTGCTCCGAATATTAGACCTATGGATACTACTTGACATGTTAATTTTTTGTGGACGAATAAATATATCATCCAAACGTTGAGTAGCGGTAATAGAACCCAGAATTGACGAACTTTCACTATTGGATATCGAGCTATATTGAGATATTTTCTTTTTAGAATGTGGATTGTAGAAAAATTCATCCAAATGACGTCCAACTGGAATGGTTCCCAACACCAAAGCTGCATTACCTCTTTGAATGGCGATGCTGATGCGTTGAAGGAGAAAGCTGGTGGATCTCCTATCATTGGTCACTTGGAAAATCTTTCTACCAATCTCTTCAATGAATTCCGTTGCTTGGAGGCCAAATACTCCGTAGGTTTCAATAGCTACAGGGTAGAAAATGTAGAGATTTCTCAGGTTTTGATATTTCTTTATCTTAACTTTCTCTCCATTTTCTGCAGCTGCACCCTTGCGAATGGAGGTTGAGTTCAAGTGTGATGTGGCCATAGTGTCCATACAAGTAAAATCCCATACCACTGGTTTACCAAATTTCCAAGGAATTAATGTCATTCCATCTGGTCGTTTTCCATCATCACGACTGACACCTGATGGCTCTAAGATAGCTGGAATTTTGGCAGTTATCAAAGCTCTCTTTATCAAGTCATTGACTGCATCATGGCGGGACCTACGACCAGCGCTAAATTTGCAACTCAAACCATGAACCCCAGATTCATCTACTTCAGCACCACATTTGCAATTGTGACGGACACAAATTGAAGAACCCAGCCGAAGTCCAACAGAAATTCTGAATGTTTCATTGTCAAGAAGATTACCCAAAGAAGAAACTGGTAATGCATCGAGCCACGCACCTGATTCCTTTGAAGACACTGCATTGAGACGAGCCTTCTAAGATGTAGATACAGCTGTTTCAAACAGATTATTCAATTTCAAGAGCGGACGATCCCATGTATTTTGCATTTTCTTATCCGTACCTTGCAGAGGGACATTGACTTAAGAAATCCACAATCTTTCGCCTTCTTCATAGAAAGAATCTATCAATCCAAAAAAATCTGATGGGAGTATCGAGTTCACCAACTGAGAAACACTATTTAAGGAAGATAAAAATGCTGGTAAGGTGAGTGATGATGCCAAAGTCGGGTAAGGTGCAAAATTCAAACATTGAAAATGAATTTTCGAAAAAAATATAAAATAAAATCAGTGTATTTTTCGAGTATTGAAAAAACCTCCTTCCATCCGTATCTTCCTCTGTAATGTAATCGATGATGAGGCATGATTTTATTGAAATATTAGTAGATAAAAAATATATTACCCAGAATAATTTGTGCCGGTGTGATCTTGAGTTGAAAAATTCCAGAGCAAAAATCATTGATGATATTGAAAAACAATATTTTTTTCAACGATAATTATTGAAATAAGAATTAGCTTGAATGCCATCCAATATTATAAGATTTTCGGGAAGATTACCAAACATCCATCATTGAAAGCATAAGTTAAATTCATGAAAAAACTTTCATTCGTTCACCTATAGATATTCATATTGCAATCGTCATGTTTACATTTCACTGATCAACTCTTCTACTTTTCCAAAAATGTGCTCTGAAATTATTTATCTCACCGGACACTACGTTCATCTTCATTAATTAATCGATCACAGCTCACATGCACAATACCCATACTTCGTTGCAATTGTTTGGATTCATTCACTTTGATACGTTCTTACCAAATTCATGTGAAAAGTATGCTTTGAGAAAAATATACAGGCTACCCTCTTGCTCATCCGTGAATGGCGAGTGTAGGATACCATTTTATAGCGAGTTACACTGGTTAGATATCCGAAAAAAAAACACATTCTGTTCTTAGTCAAATTGTGGGAAGTGCCGCTTGCCTACCCTTGGCTGTCCTGGTCAGAGCCTGTAAGTTAACGTAATTGCAAATGCAATAAACATTGAAATAATGTGGAAAAATAAATTGATTGTATTGTATAAGATTAATTTTTTTTTTATTTCAGGCTGTTTGCGATAGATATTCTATTTCAAAGTGATGAAAAAAAACAGCGAACCTCATCATATCCAAACTGGTAAATGAAGTCAGAACTAGTAGATGTCAACGCAGCTTTGGCACTTATCAAATTGCACTTATCAAATCACAATTATCAAAAAATAGTTTTATTAACACAAAAGATAGTATTTTGTTAATTTATTTAAAATTATTTACGGTCATCATTAGGAACTAGTCTTCTAGTCTTCCTCTTCGATAATTTTATAGCTATTTGCTCCCTCTTAAAAATGATCAATGGACCATATGAAAATCCGTTCATTTTAGTCCCAAAGCATTAATAATCCTCACAGAATCCGCTCAAGGTTTTTCAAGAAACTGGCACTACAATGATATGATCAGGCTGTACTGTGCGTAAGATTCAAAAAAATGTAACAAACTTTTACCGCTGGGTGTTTCGAACTGTCAACTGTAATTTCATCAGTCTTCGTTTATATGTTGTACACATATTGTTGCCATTGTATTGTTTATTTTTTTCAAAATAATTCCGGATATCATTGTTAACTAGACATTCGTCGATCATATCATGTGAACACTGTTGCCAGTTAGCGTTACCATGATTGTCGCATGCGCCTGTTGTTGTCTACGACCGAACGTATCGTGCGTTCGAACATATCTGCGTTTCCTTGGGTACTATTAACAGTGGAATAATAGGGGATACGCATGCTTGTATGCTCGGAAAATCTGACATGTAGTACGTGTAAGGATATGTAGTTATAAACACATATAGCACATATTCGTTTGATGTTTATTGGAACAACATAGTTAAAGTGTTTACGACCGTTATAAATTAACTTTATTCCTCGATTCAATATAAGAATTTGATGGTGTACACTCAAATGTTCTTGTATAATCATGACGTTTGGATCTACTCCATTACTCAGATGATTCGGTAATTTGAACTATTATGACACAGCTTTTTCGATAAATTGAATTCACTCTTTCTCCAGAGTTCATCACTGAAGATTTGGCAACCGGCATCGCAGAAGTACCAACTGGAACAGGTATTCTACGAAGCATATCCAGTGTATATAACGTGGCAGTTGTGGTCCAACAGTCCAAAGTTTTCCAGGATCTGGAGAATTTTTAAGTGTATCACTACAACCACTGCCACGTAATATACACGATTCTATCACGTGGCGATTATCAAAATGGGGAACACTTTGTTAGTGGCCGACTACGTTCCTGAATCGCACATAGCCATATTCCAACCAAGTAGTGGTCACCTGGCAAACACGTGGATATGTAGTGGCCGGCACTCGACACGTTGAACTGACGGGCCATTGGGCAATGGATATGTCATCATTTCCAACACTCAACTATAAGTCTACGTATATATAACATAGAATCACGTTAGTATATTGAATGAGTATACTTCTGATCAGGTTAAAATTGAAACGATTGAAAGTCCACTGTGGAATACGGGTGTTGTAGCTCGATTGGGACCGGGAGTCATCTGAGTATTCTTCATTTATGAAAAACATTTCAATTCTGCGAATAACGCGCTCCGGAAATTATGCACTTAAGTGTCATAAACATTTTATTATCAATCTTGGGTACTTGAAACCAATATTTACGTGATTAATTACTACGTTTGATTCAGTACTGATAACCAAAAATATATTTATAAAATTCCTTGTTCCAGTCATGATGACTCAGCATAGTTCTGTCAATATGTCAGCTTTTGAAGATTATAACTTCAAAGTGGTTCACACCCCAGATTGATTGTTCAACTGAAAATATACCACACTTAATTTCCTTTCACTATAAAGTGGTCAGTCGCGGGGGGATTGGCGCGGTGAGTTAGCGTCCGACTCATGATCGAAAGGTCGTGAGTTCGATTCTCGGCCAGGGCAGAAATTTTTCTATTTAATTAGAGAGAATTAAATGTTAAATTTCGTAGCCGGGCCGAGGATGGTCCTCGACGTGTTTTAATAATAATATTCTACTTGTGTCTGGCCGAATGACGAAATGTCCAAGCCAAAAAAAAAAAAAAAAAAAAAAAAATGGTCAGTGGAACAAACTTTTCAACTTGTTTACCACTTGAAAGTGGCGCCTACGTCGCAGATGTCATGACTCACCACCTCAAAGTCGTAGCATAAAAATTGCAATAGATCTCATGCACTTAAAAGTGACAAACACGTCGCAGTTATTATAGGCTGTCATTTCAAAGTAATGATCTCAAAAATGCAGGTACATATCCATTATTGTGTTTCGAGTGCCATCATCAAAGGTTTTTAATAATCGGCTGAACTAAAGAAAATCAATGCTGCCAAAACACCGTCTTCTGTTTCGTTATCAATAGCTCCCAGTTGTCAGGCGATATTCATTTTCTTACACAAGTAGTCATCCATATTCAAGCAGTCAGCATATTGAATTAAAACTAATTCCTCAATCAATGCTGCCACTCTCGTGAATCCTTCAGTTTCGTAAATACACTTGAAGTATCCCCCATACTTCCTTTCCTGTCTTCAGCTCTCTGATTTCAGTGAAGATATGAGTTTCAACACCTAACACGATTGTTTTTTTTATTTTTATCGGTTTTGGTACCATCCACATAGTCCATCAAGTCACAAATCATCAAATTGATTTCAATTGCGTATTTCCAATCAATGTAATTCGAACTACCTTCGAGTTTTACAAAGGAGGAAGAAGTTCCATGTTCATCATAGAGGTTATTTTTCACTTTACACATGAAAAACTGTTTCTCTTTCTGCTGCTTTATTGTAATTGAATACAATATTTCATCACTATTGTCTATCTTTCACCTATCCTGGGCCCATAACATGTTGCAGTTCAGTGGAAAATATGGATCTTTGGATAGCAAATTGACGTAGACTGATGTAACCTTTCATTGACCTATATATCACAATTATTTTACATAGTATGTTATTTTATTCGTGGATGGATCCGAATCAATGAAATAGATGAATAACAACAACGTTGAATACCTTATTGATTGAAAAATGAGTTCTGAAATTCTGTCCACAAAATAGGAAAAACGACTATTTTGTCGAATGTGAACTGTGGCAATCACTCATGGAAATAACAAGAACCATATCACATATCACAATCAACTGCCACATTGAAGGTTTGATGGAAGTTACTACCGAAACGATCATACTCTACTGAAAGCGATTGTGACTTTTAAGTGATATTCAAGTGGTGCAGGATGGTTACCGCAACGGGTATATTACACTTTCGAATTTGAAAATATTTGCTCAGTGGTCGTAATGTTTCAGACACCTTAATTGACCTAACATATTATAGAACTGTGGAATTACGTGACTACAATCATGCGAATTTGAAATGAGGTTATTCTCACTATATACCGGTAGATTTGGTGATGATTAGTGATAACCACCAAGTAGAAGTTGCAGTCACTATGATGCTACTTGGAAAGAGAAATATTGTTATTTGACCTACTCTCCAATGAGCTCACCGATATACCCACCACTGGAGAAAGTACGATGTCTCATCAGATTGTGTCAAAAAAAAACGGGTACTTTCCCTGTGCTGCTAGGCACAAGTAGGAAACTCACGAGGGGATAACCTTTCAGAATATTTGTTTGCTATGATCATAGACATTGTCAATAGCAGTAACAAACCCATCCCGATGAATATGATCAGAAAAGAGGTTCTCGACTCAACCCTTGCACATCTTTTCATAACAAATCATTTTTAAAACTGGCAGATAACTGATGACACTTGTCGAATAACCAACACATAATATTGGACCTGAAGTCATCGGAAATACACTTCGAGGGAAAAATAATACCCAAACTGACCCCCGGTGATGTTTACGAAAAACGTCCCAGAAAAAAAATTGGTGGACCAACTCACATCCATCCATACAGCTAGGGAACTCTCGATAGCCTTCAAGAAGTTCCAAAAGACTTACACAAAATCATATGAAATCAATTTGCCAAAAAACATAACGCAGTCATCAGAAACGTGCCTTGGTGGAATAATGAGTTAATCAAACTCAGGAAAAAAGTAGAGACATTCTCCAATAGAGCCAAAAGGCTGGCATGCTGAGAATATTACTGAGAAACTCTTACTGAGAACTCCAAGAGGAGAAGATGGAGACAGATGTGCGAGGAGATAACAGAACTGGTTCCAGTAAAACGCCTACAAATTCTTTTTTTCGAAGAACATACTTTGTCCCAATGAGCCGTGCGGAGAGTATGCAGAAAAACACCTCCCTAAGATTCCTGAAGACGAACCGCAGAGCGCGCGCAGTGCGCTTACCTGGACATGACTGCCGCAAACCACAACAGATTCAGCGAGAGACTAGCGGAGAAAAGCAACCACCCACAAAATCAAATGGGTTATTGAAAGCTTCAAACCTCTTAAATCGCCTGGAAGAGACGGAATATCTTCCGTCCTACTACCAAATGGTCATGAGAAATGCCTGGAAAGGCTGTTCGGAGCTAGTATGATTTTCGGATACCCCTTAGACAGACCTCTTTACAAAAAAACAGTTTGCCTATCAGCAGGCAAATCAACAATAATGCTCCAAAATGCCTGGTCGGAAACATTGCAAAAGACATACTCGGCCAAAGAATGGTTCTATGTGCATTCGTAGATATGGAGAGTACTTTCGGTAACACGAGATTAGATGAAAATGAACATCTCACTGATGGATGAATGCGATGCCAAAAAATAGAATCATGATAGCTGCTCTCGAAGAGAAAACGGTCAGGATGCCATTGGAAAAAGGTTATCCCTAAACCGTGGTTCTATTGCATTTGCTGTTGTCATTGAGCGTGTTTCAACGGAAAGTAAAGCTACATGACTCTTAAATTACGACCCAAGGTTACGACGATGACTTGGTCGTTACTATTGGGGGAATAAATAGTATGAAATGAAACCCCGACTTTGAATGGAACTCATCTATATTTCCAAGAAAGTCAAATATTCAGGCCTTGACATCGATCAAAGACTAACATGGATAATGTACAAAAACAACCTATAACAAGGCTCAGCGTCGTCCTGGACGTACCGCAGAGCATTTTAAAAACATGGGGTTTGAAGCTAAAAAAGATATGAAGGTCATATCAAACCATCATCAAACCAATGGTTGCCTATGCCTCATCAGTATGTGAGGCAAAATATCAGGTCAATCTTATGTGGGTGCTAGGTCACGAGGAAATCAAAGGCAAGGTAGGAACAAACACTTGATTTTTCTAAGGGAGGTTTAGAAGATAGATGTTAAGAAGGAATGTATTCGTGTATAAAGAATATTTAATGCGAAGCTGAGTACTTTCAGCTATTTGCCATCATCAAATCTTATCTGCTGATTTGTAAAATATTTAAAACAACAAGTTGTAAAAAATAGGTTACATCTGTCAAGATAGAGTGAATTCCATGTTCAAGAAATACACAGAGTTTGTTAACATTGTAAGTTGTAAATATAAATAACAGTGCCTGCCATTCAGCGTATTCGAACATCAAATTCTTGGATTATGTTTGCAGAGAGTGACTAACTTGTCGATTGGAGTAAAACTAGTTACAAATAATATGACGTTTCCGGATATCTAATAACAGAAGGAATGTAGAACAGTTGTCAATATGGATGAAATGTTTGAAATTGTATCTCAAACTCATTTAATATCCTGTCCCAGATCTCCTATGTATTCTCTCTACAGCCTACAACAAAAAAAAAACCGGCACTGTGAATTGGATCAGATGAAAAACCCCCCCGAATAGGGTTTCAGGAAACAGACAAGCAAGAAGGCTCCCGAACCCATCGTGGAAGTGAGCTAACCAACTCTTCGAGAAGGACAAGAAAGACTTGAAACTGGTAACAGGACTACTCATCTCACATTATCCTCTGAGGAATCACCAAAATGAACTGTGAACTGTGCCCTCATTGCAACAACTCCGCTGAAACTGTAGAACATCTACTCTGGGAATGCCAAACCCTGTTTTGTAGAAAGCTCAATTTTTCCGAAGGAATTTTATCATAGGGAACTCAGTTCCCAGGAAATGGATACACTTCAGAGGGAGTCTCAGAATCTTAGGTCTTGAATATATTGAAAGTAATGTGAGAAAAATCTGATAGGTCGATGAACGGAGGGGCTGAAGAGCCATATCTATCCCCCTACAATCTACAATCTTGCATGAAAGGCACTATGTTGTACCATGTAGCCAAAAACGCTCTCAACTAGATTTTTTACCTATGACATTTTCAAAATTATTTATCGACAAACTGTTAACTTTCTTGATGTTTATCCACTCCGATGTCTTTTTCATTCGTTAACTTTTTTGGCATGCGAAACTGCTTCTCCACCTTTGTAACGATGTTCTGATGACAGGTTTGGAAATCTGTCTGGAAAAATCACCAAGTTGTTGTTTATCTTTCAACATGACCCAGTTGTTTTTATGGATATAAATCTTTATCATAACTCGTTACTCAGACTCCTCAGCAAAATTTGAATAGTGCTTGCAATATCGCCCAGTTGTTCATATTCGAGGTTTTTTCTTCTTCCTCTGTCAGATTATCTGCATTTGGACGCATAATCGTTATATTAATATTGTTTATGGATTCCAGACAACAATCATATAATATTGTTGAAACCATGTTTCGATTTACCCCCCAATCTATATCATACCAGTTACCACATATAATATTCTTCAACAATCCCCTCAAAACAGATACGGATTGTTGGAAAATTATAATTTTTTGCATCATTGCTACAAACCGTATCTCAGTTGGAATTCCGCTCACGAAATATATCAGTGCATAATTTTCAAGAAATTATCCAACCGGTGTACAATATCCCCAGTTTTTCTTTACATATCTCCGAAATGTGAAACTTGTTATGTTAATATACACCTTTTTTTCGTGGAAGAGTTGCATTGCAAAAATATTGTTGGTCGATAATTTGTTGTTGGATCCCTGTTACAACGTCACTGATTTTTGTAATACGTCCAAATAGATTATATTATCACGATGATCCATTATTCATGTCACCTTGCTTGAACACAACCTTCAAGAATTTTCCTGTTCAGCAATGGCAAGTACAAAATTGTATTTTCAATTCAATCAACACTCTGTATCTCAGTCAGGAAGCGTTTCAAGAGATTTGTTTGATAGAAACTTTTCGTATTATTTTCATATGAAGAATTCATTGGTCAGTGATATTTTTCTATTATAAATAATGTGTTGCAAAATGCTGGTGTGAGTAGATTGCCTATTCGAAGCTAATCATCTGGGAAAATTGGGTAGCAGCCACAAGCTAAACATACAACAATTGGACTTTGGACTCATCGCACCTGCACTAATGTGTCTAGCGGCGGAGCTGTATTGACTTCATTAGTCAGAACAGTAAACATTCCCTTTATGTCCGCTATATGTGTTTGGAAAAAAAAATGTTTGCAGATCTTTCGAAAACTGTTGTAGTATAAATAGTAAGCTATGCAGTATAGAATTGAGCAAGAAATCAATGCTGAAAAAACCAAGTCACTGAAAAACTACAAGATGATTCTAGAAGAAGAGTTTTCGGACTGTTGTGAGACGATTTCGCAAGACCAATATTATTATTTATGTTTCTCGAGTCCCATCTGGAATTCTGGCTCTGTAGAAGTTTGTAATTGTGGAACTCGAGGAACTTCTGGAAGTTTCGTTTGCACCTGCGGATATAAATTATATCTACTAGATGAAAAGTGAGAGCATCAAACCGATAAAGAATTTATTCTCCAGATTACTGCAAGTAATGAGCTATTCATAATTGTTATAAACTGAACGGTACAAGCATTTTTGTGGCTCAAAATCTATGTTGTGAACGCATAAAAAAAATTATAAATACCCTTAAAATTCGCAAGATTGAAGCCAATGTGATAGCAAGATGCCTAGTTAACGGTGAGGAATTTCACACAATCGAAAAATTCAAATGGAACGCACGTCTGCCGATTCATCAGAACTTCATTGTACAACTTTCTCACATACAGTAAACATATCTCTCACCAGCACTGCAACTCCTTCTTGAATATCTGTGGAACAGGAAACATTACATCTACATCTAAAAAAGATAATCAATGATTTTTTCGCATTTTATTTTAACTAATAATGTACTATTTAACTGAATCAGAATCGTTTATTGAAGTGGCACTCTACAGTTTGATAGAAAAAAGTTTTTATATATATATATATATATATATATATATATATTGAGGTTCGTTTTTGTAGAAATAATTAGTTGCTAAGGTTTGTCTTCATTATTGATTAATTTTTTTATTGGTCAACGTTTCGACGGGGGGTCCCTAAAGGACATAATTTTAATACAACATTTATAATTAAACTTTAGTAACAGGACGGTTTTTGAGCATCAAAAATTGGGGTTTGACATACTCTGTTCTCCGTGTAAGGTGTGATCTATGGTATTGAAGGGTGTGGTGAATCCAATTGCAAGTACTTTTGTCATTTTTGAACAATTAGTAGTACGTGAAAACACCAATAATCTATTGTTTTCGTTTGTTTGATGTGTTGTTGGTATCGACAACCCACGTACCATTCTCATACTACCCACATATATATATATATATATATATATATATATATATATATATATATATATATATATATATCCAAACTTCCGAAACGACAGTATTTTTGGATTGTATGATATATATCAAAAGTTTTCGAGAGTCTTGTTGTGGCGACGTCCCCAAAAGGTAGTTTTTTATTGAAATCTACCTGAATATAGCAAAAGTTTCATGAAAACAAAAGTTATTTCGTTTAAGTAATCATTAGATAATGGAATATTTGACACTAATGTGATCATCAAAATACAAATTTGTCATGGATTATCTGAAAATAGATATAAGAAACGACACACAAATTTCAGTTTGTCGATTTGAATGTAGTGGAGATATGGGTGCCTTAAATATGAAAGTAACCTGCCCATCACGTTTGGATGGGACAGACGAAGTGTGCTTTCTCAAGAGTGCTAGAAGAAGGTAGAAGAAATTATGAGTGTTGTGGAGACTTTAAAATATAAAGGTGTTTTTCGAGCTAGGCTGTCACTTGGCAGTGGGTCTTGCAAAAATATAACGATTTCCATCCATCACGTACAGAGTACCTTCAGGAGTTGGATGCCTATCACTTGTCAATTGAATAAACAGAAAAACATGTTTGCCGTCCAATTCAACAGCATAACATGGTTGCCATTTCAACCAATGGAAAGTCATACCGCCGCCACGTATCGTTGAATTTCATCCAATATTCAATTGAGAACGTTTTCTTTTTCAGTCATAATCACTGTAATATGAAAACTATCCTTTCATTTCGTGGTATTCCATAACCTTGGCGGATATGACGCTCATTCAGACAAAAACAATCGGATTGTACTTCTTCAAGTAGATAGACGAGAATACATTTGTCTCACAGTTGATGATAATGGAACAAATATAAAAGAGATCAATCGGATCGCTTCGATTCATCTGCGCATCACAATTCAGTTCTCAGATTGAAACCACAGAATTCGAATTTACACAATTAGATGAATAACATTTCAAAGTATTTCCCAAGAAGGAAGACGACATTTTGTTTACGACTATCTAGATGAAATTGACAGATTAGATGGAACGGAATTGCCTGAGAACGACCAATACATAGACGCAGAGGATTATTATCATGTGAAATCGATTAGGAAACTAATAAGTTAACATGGAAATTATGTGATACTATAGCAATTTGTACGAATTAGTATATTGTACAACGAGCACGGAATGACATACATTTCCTACGAGTATGAAAGTTTGCAGCACGAGCTGCAAGCGAGTGCTGCAAATCATACGAGTAGAAAATGGTCATTCCGTGCGATTTTTACACTATACTTTTTCTACGACTGTTATAATATACAGTGTGAGTGAAAAACAACAAACATGAGAAATGTACTTTTATCAATTAATTGAGAAAAATAAAGTAATAGGTAAATGTGTAAATTACTACAATAATCGTGGAAAAATATCTTCTCATTTGTTATCAACAATATTCAATGTTACATTGGAACAATTATCAAAAACAAATTTTAGGGAAAAAGAATCCGTTTTTTTAAGGGAAAAGTTGACATTATTAACATTTTCTGTAACTGATGTCGATGGAAGGTCTAACAACTTATTGATCGCCCCTTATATTTTATTGGCTATGTTATTTCGACTAGTCAGGGACTCTTCGATGTTAACCTCAGCTACTGTTGAAAAGCGCTAGGCACCATGCCGTTTTAATGTCGTTATATCTTCGCCACTATGTATCAATATTGTAGCTGAAGATCGGCGAAAATACTGGCCGGTGTATAACTCAGGATTCGGAAGTTTTGAGTATGAAGCAATTTTTTTTCCCATATTTCCTATTTTATTTATTCCAATTTTTTGGACAGTGCATTTTCCTTTCTGATAATTTAGAAAAAAATAAGCATCTTTGACATTACTTGGTCGCAGATTCCAATATGTTTTCACAATATTAGCATATTCTCCCGTTGCAGTAAATTTTCGAGAAGTTTTTGTTTTAGTGTTCGGAATGTGGACCAAAACTGCGGCACCTAAATCTTCAAAATCTTGAATTTTCATTTTGTACATCTCATCTCTCCTACAAGCACCCATAATTCCCATGATAAGTACAACCTGCAATAAAAAAATATGAACAAATTATAATTAATTAACTCATTGTTGTGGAACTTACTTTTGCTACAAGGTATTCGTTGTCTGGGGCTTCTCTGATGAACGTATCAATCTCCTTTGTTGTGAAAACCTTAGACTTTTTTGCTTTGTATCCATCTGATTTCCGCTTTAGAAATGCTCTCAATTTGGAATATTCACTGATATCCACGCCATTATTGATACTAAGCATCGTTTTTAACATGCTATAGTGTGCCCATAAAGTGGAAGATTTGAATTTATTTGATATATTTCCAAAGTAAGCCATCAGAACATTCTCTGAACGAGAACTAGTTTTCTGTTCTTTGCACCAGTCCATGAATAGGGTATACGAAACTGTGTATTTTTATTTAGATTTTTCAGGCACTAAATTTAATGAAGCGTTATTTGCTGCCTCCATAACACTTGGCGGTGTTAAACTTCTTTCACTGTCACTACTTTCCATGCAGAACTAATTTCGAAATACCTTTATGATATCGTTCTGTCAAAGAAATATTGAATTGTCACTTATGTTTGTGATTATATTGTCTGTATGGTTACGGCAATGTTACCTGGTTACGACGTCTTTTGTTTTATTTACTCCACGCCTCTTTTGTCGTGACGAAGATTGCGAAAATTCACCAGTGCGTTTTTCAGACTGTGCACTAGTTGCCCAGCAACTAGTGCATAATGAAAAGGAGTATTACAATGTACTACATTTTGAAATCATCATTGAACAAACAATGAAGGTATTTTGTGACAGTCGTAGAAAAAAACTTATATTCTACAACATGGCTATATCTGGGACGGTAAACTGAAATATTGGTGTAGAATGTTAACAATTCAGCATATCGACATATTGCTGTTTTATGTAAAAAGTATACAATATTGGGTGTCAATATGTTGCAGAATTTATTGTCGAGCCAACTCTTGGTCGTCGTCGAATTGTTGCAACAATGCCCGAGTGGACTATAAAAGGCGTTGGATTTCCTTTTGAAAATTCAACTTGAAAAATTAATTCGAGCAACTTTCACCCTGCATTTGGAATTTTATCGGTGGGTTTTCAATTTGCGATACTTCTCCCAACCCTCAATTACACCAAAAAAAAGTGCATTGATTTTTTCACCTATAATTCAATGAATAAGTAACATAATTGAGTGAACATGTGACGTGGTAAAAGGAATGCGAATTGTTCGTGTGAAACATCTGAAACAGGCCATCGCTAGCAATATGAATATGTTTTCAATGAGGTGAATCAATTACCGAATATAATTAATTCAATATCATTACTTGATTAACAAATTGATGCCATACTGAAATATGTCTGGCGCCAAAGGCTTCTGCACTCGGGAATTGGTAATTTCACTTGGAGTATGTTTACTTGTTAGTTATTCATTAAACTCGTACCTCTATGGTTTGAGTCTTCTAATAAATTGCATTCTTATTTCAATAACGCCAATTCTTCATAACGTTTTATAGTTATTCGCATTATTTCAGGAGTTTGGTTTGGTCGATTTGATAGAAAATATTGATTTGATAGAAAAATCTGATATCTTGTACTTGAATAGTGGGGAGTCTTCTGAAAAGTTAGAAGACTTCTTGATGTTCCGTAATTTATAAATAAATTGGATTATGTTCACTGTTCAATATTGAACAGTTGCTTCCTATGATTTGTACATAGTAACTGGTTCAACTACGCTCAATAACTATAAGATTCACTGACCGCTTTCAACTGATCTCATTTCAACAGATCCTCGACTGATTCAAACCGACTGATGATTGTTTTCATTTACCCTTTTTTATATTAGTTGATTTCGTCTGAATTTGATCTAAGGTTAATAATTTGTTTTCGTCAACTGATTGATTTTTTCAGTACCGATGTGTGTATGGCTCAGAATTCAATAGCGGAATTGTTATGAAAGGGTCTTTCCACTCGACTACGGCGAAGCAAAAAGTAGGGTTATGATTATGACCGGTATGTATATATGAGGGTATGTATGTATGTTCATCTGTTCCCTCTTAACTTCTATACTACCCATCATAATTCGACAAATGAAGTATCGTTGGAAGCATCGTGATCATCCGCTAGTTATGGACTATGTGGTGTCACATTGAATTGAATATGGCGCCCTCTAGAGGATGTAAAGTCATGAACTGAAGAAAAATAAATTAATCATGCCGTGTTGGGTATCAAATATCAAATAAAAAAGCTCAATTGGCACATTTCAATCATATGAATATATATATATATATATATATATATATATATATATATATATCCACGATTATTGTAGTAATTTACACATTTACCTATTACTTTATTTTTCTCAATTAATTGATAAAAGTACATTTCTCATGTTTGTTGTTTTTCACACACACTGTATATTATAACAGTCGTAGAAAAAGTATAGTGTAAAAATCGCACGGAATGACCATTTTCTACTCGTATGATTTGCAGCACTCAGAATTCAATAGCGGAATTGTTATGAAAGGGTCTTTCCACTCGACTACGGCGAAGCAAAAAGTAGGGTTATGATTATGACCGGTATGTATATATGAGGGTATGTATGTATGTTCATCTGTTCCCTCTTAACTTCTATACTACCCATCATAATTCGACAAATGAAGTATCGTTGGAAGCATCGTGATCGTCCGCTAGTTATGGACTATGTGGTGTCACATTGAATTGAATATGGCGCCCTCTAGAGGATGTAAAGTCATGAACTGAAGAAAAATAAATTAATCATGCTGTGTTGGGTATCAAATATCAAATAAGAAAGCTCAATTGGCACATTTCAATCATATGAATATATATATATATATATATATATATATATATATATATATATATATATATATATATATATATATATATATGAAATATTGTTGGCTGTTGCTCGCGATTTTGCTTGCATGCACCCGATTATTGGGAATAATCTCTGAAATCACGCCTCAGATATGAGCCAAATATATTTTCTCTCCAAACGTACCCAAATAACATGAACAGGGTGTTACCAAATAAGTGCAAAAGTTTTCAGGGGGTGATTCCTTGTCAAAAATTAAAGGGGGCTTTTCATGTAAATAAAAGCTCTTAGGCCTTTCTTTGAGAGTTACACGCTTCCCACGCTTTTTTGGAATTTCTGAAGAGTTGGAAGAATGGCATTACTTGGGCATGTACTTATGACAAAAAGGCTACTTATAAATATTTCTCAATTTTGTTGTGATTTTTCAAAGGGGTGAAACATGCAACCCCTATTACATTTTTCACCAGATTTTTTTACCGAAACAAAATTTCTCAATTTAAAAATACGTGTTGAAAAGAACAATTCATTGCAAAACTTTTTTGACTCCTATGTTGTGTCCGTAAAAGCAATAGGTTCCTAACAAAAAAATACAACATTGTGCATGAACAGATCTTCGGTAAATGGAATCGAAAAAATCTAGTCGGTGGCTGTCACGTTTTGTTTGCACAACTTGTGACTTCAATCGTAGTATTTTGAAATCATTCCGTTGTTTCAACTTTCAATGTGGGCCCAGTACCATGTTTTGTTTCAATAGAATATCAAATTGGAAATACAAACAAAACAAAATGATGTGTATTGCAACAAAGAAAAAGGCAACAAGATCAAACGCGAAATGACCACCGCCAACCATTAGACAGGAATCAAGTCTTCGTCTCATAGACTGGCGCAAACGTTGAAATATTCCCGGTGTTTTTTGGATTGTCTTGCAGGCTGGAATAATGCGATACCCTGAATAATCCACACATTCAATGAGGGGCGCATAAACCAAGGCCTTCAGGGGACCCCAGATGCAAAAGTCCAAGGGCTTTGCCTGCTCTGCCTATACAACGATTTGGATACACGTCGTCCAAGTACTGACGAACAGTTATGCTGAAATGGACAAACGCATTATCGTGTATGAACCACATTTGTGGTCGAATAGCTAGTGGAACATTTCCAAGTGAAATGGCAAGCTGCTCCTGGAGAAAATTTGTATAGGTTGCACCAGTTAGCCTTAACGGTATAAAATAATATTTTCACCAATAATTCCGACCCACACGTTAAGTGAAAATTCATATTGATACCGACCTCCTTAAATTACAAACATGTGGGTTATCTTCGTCCATAGATGATTGTTATGGAAGTTTGTGATCCCCTGTTTCGAAAACTCGTATTTGTCAGTGAATATTACGTTTTCTAAAAATTGAGCATTTTGGTTGATAATTTGAAGACCCTATTCACAAAAGTCTACTCGATGGAAAAAATCTCGCAGTAAAAGTGCCTGGACTCGTTGAATATGGTAAGAATAGAATTGGTGATCAATCAAAATTTTCGAGATTAGTTTACTGCTAACATTAAGTGTGTTAGCAATTTGTCTTGTACTTGATTCCGGACGATCTTCAATCATATTGAGAATCTCTTCTTTCAGTGCCACCGTTCTTATTACTCGTGCATGACCACAATCAGTTTTTAATTTTTGGAAAGTCCCTCTTTCTCAGAGACGTTGGTGAAGATGTGCAAAAGTTGTAACGAATTTTTCGTTACGTCCTTACACATAACCAATTTCTCATAACTTTTCCGGTTATCTTTACGGTAGTACGGGTCAGTAGTCACTGCGCTCAGGTCGTGAA